>CM060256.1:21763547-22363547 GCA_030684275.1 Acipenser oxyrinchus oxyrinchus | reverse complement strand
TGGAACTCAAAAGTATCACACCACAACCGCTTTCAACCTCGGTCCGTTCACTTCTACCTGACATTCCACCATACACAGACCTCTGCCATCCTATAACCCTGTACTATACTCCATCACAGCCTTTCTAACCAATCAGGTTGCTCCATTGCTATAGATTATGTCACAATACAGACAGTAGTATATGAAATGGAACTATGGGCCCTATTCACAAACCTTGTGATTGTTTTAGGACTGTTTTTAGGACTGTTTTTAGAATGTTTATAAATAAAATATCATAGATGAAACAGTACCTTGAGAGAAAATAAATCTCTAAAACAGAAGAAAAAATGATTCATGAACTACCAACCTGATTAAAATATAAAGGGCTTTAAAAAAGTCCTTAATAAAACATTTGTTATAACAAGTTTTGTGAATATCCACCGCATATTTAGTACTTGTATAAGAATCCCTCATCAACATTACGATAGAGTTGATTGCACCATTTCCTTCTGGTATGTTTCTAAAAACATTCCTTTACATCACTGATAGTTTCCGGTTCCCAGCTGACAGATAGATATATAAAGAGAGAAATGTTTCTCATGGACCCAGATAACGCAGTATCAAGCTCTTTCTGAAGACATTTCACAAACTCTAAAGACATTCATCACAAGATGCCAGAACAGACTGAGCTTATACACACCTTCAATGGCATTCCATTCTCTACAAGAGTATCAAAAGAGCTCCTTCAGTCCCTGGACACCTTTGAAGCCAGAGAAGATGACGTGTTATTAGTTTCATATCCAAAATCAGGTAAGACACATTTCTGAATATTATTTGATATCTTCCCATGTACCTTAATAACTATTTAAAGTTGGTCTATCAGAAACAGGTAGATCAGTATACACAGACTGCTTGACTGATGTGTGTTTTGAAACTCTTCCTAGGCACGCACTGGCTTACAGAGATTATGAAGAATCTGTACCACAGCCACAGTGAAGCCAATGGGGTTAGCAAAGTGACACTGACATCACCTCTGGAGTTCGGAGATCTCTCCAGATTCGATGAGCTGAGAAACCTCCCCAACAAGAGGCTCATCCCAACACACCTCAACTATGAGATGATCCCAGTGCAGTTCAAAACGAAAAATGCAAGGTAACAGAAAACAGCCATTATGTTTATTGCTTTATCAAATAACACGCCCATGAAATAATAATGGCAAAGTATCACAGCAGTGCAGTAATAAAGGATACTACTTTTCAACATTACGCTGTGCAAACACTAAATTATTAAGTCTGAGCTTGTGTCTGAATTACACAAACTAAAACTATTATCTCGTTCTTGTTTACAGATGATTTATGTGATCAGAAATCCTAAGGACACCGCTGTTTCATTGTACCATTATTACAAGCAGAACCCCAATCTGCCCAAGATTGAGAAATGGTCCACCTTTTTGGAAATGTTCTTGAAAGGAGAAGGTAAATAAGTGTAATGTTTAGATATAGATTGAAAATGTGAAGAACATGAATTAAATCTGCATGCAGTTAAAATAGCTACCACCATGTCATTTTATATTTAACATGGGACATGAAAGTCAGTTTGATATATGATGCAAAAATCTTAATTCAATACAATAATTTGCTTTGCCTGTATTTGTATTGCAGTTGTGTGCGGCTCCTGGATTGACCATGTCCTCAGCTGGGAAAAGAGTAAAAATGATGAAAATGTCCTTGTTCTGTACTATGAGTCCTTAAAGGAGGTGAGTTCAAAAGCACAGGCATGGACATCATCCATTTGATATTGTCTTACATTAGGGTAGAACTAAATCATCAACAACTAAAAAGTCACTTTGAGGAATCAAGCTAACTGGAACAATCCCTGTTATATTTTTCCATAGCAGATACATGTTGGGAAATTTGTAGAAAACATTATTTAGATTCTTTTGAGCATGATGGTCTGACTTTTTCTTTTCCATGCTGTCCCACTGGGGTTAATTCAATCCATTAACACCAATATATTTAGCCATTCCCTCAATGTAAAACTAAACTATCAAATTTATGTTTTTCATAGGATCTTCCAAAACATGTCAAGGAGATCAGCACATTTTTGGGCATCAACGTCACTGAAGATCAAGTCAAAGACATTTCAAAGAAATCTTCCTTCAGTGAAATGAAGGAAAAGGCAGAGAAGGAGAAAGTGAATCCAAACCACACGGTCTGTGTACTGACTTCCAACAAGAAGCTGATATTTAGGAAAGGTAAGAGTTTCATCACCACTGATCTAAAACTAAAGCAGTGTAATGCTAAAAGAGAGGGCATTAATAAGCCCAAAAGGACTGGTTATTCATTGACTTGTGCAAATAATACATTCAAATACTTTATGTCTTTCAGGTACTGTTGGTGACTGGAAAAATCATTTCACTTCCAAGCAGAATGCCAAGTTTGATGAGCTGTTCAAGGAAAAAATCAACTCCAGTGAATTAGCAAGACGTGTGAAATATGAGAGTTAGAACAGAAAGAGCAATGGCACACTTATTGTATTAATGATGTAAATAAACTGCAATACTGTAGTAAGGGTTTTTCCAATGTAATCTCTTGTCAAAACTGATTCACTTTGTTTTGTTAAATTAAAAGGAAAATCATTTTTGTATTATATGTATAAATGTTCTTTTTAAAAATAATATTTATTTATTTAATTATTTGTTTATGCACTTGGAATGTTTAACAACACTTGTTTTCTCTGTTCAGTGGTTATTTTCTGAACAGCATTAATGTATACAGAGATGTTACATTCCTGCACACAATAAAGATTTACAAACTACACAAATACTGAATTCTAGTTGTTATTATTGATAAGTGGAATACAAAGGCTTCCTATTAATCATACAATGAAGTCTTTTGTTTAGCTTCTGGAAAACAAACAAAATAACAACCAACCACGTTTCCGTTTTTAATGTGTGGATACTATAAAGGCAACTAAACAACATCCCACATATTATTTTGAGACGTCAAAGAAAAGAGGAAAGTGACACAAAATTGTACAGCTAATTTTATTGCCGTTTCATCCCTGGTTATGTCAGGCCATCATTCTTTTTCACACGCCACTCAGTGACACAGCTGTAGGACCCAGCAGTGTTTCTGTTGGTATAAACTCTGATGTCCTTGTTGGTACATCTTAAACCAAGTAGTGCCATAGAACTATGGATCACATGTGTACCACCCCCGGCCCCCCAAAATAAAAATAACCCTCAAATCATTTTCATTTGCTTAACAATGTACACACAATGTATAATATCATTATCATAAAAGTGAGTCACCCAAAATGATTTAACTTCTTATGAGTGCTTTTTGGTTTAATCCCCTCAGACAGGGGGCGTGCAAAAATAGATTCAAAGATTTAAAACACAGAAGGGTTATTCTGAATACGTAGCCAGACTATGCCAGTTCAGTGTGATAAGGCTCAGAGCAAAATAGTATATCATAATTCATCAGGTTCTTTTTATTCAGATAGCAGATCTAAAATACAGGGAACAGTGACACCAGGAAAAACACACTGGTGATGCATACCAAATCAGTGGAAATGTATTGATTGGGCAGCACATTTAAAAGTAGCAGCAACACATTGTTCAAGATCCTTATAGAAGACCACAACTGTCCAATGCACCAGCAATTAGTCAGTACACATTTTCCATTGACCGGTAGTCACCATCAATAAAATTAGTCCAAATAGTTATTTAATCAACCAAGTGTAAACAGCAATACTTCACAGTGAAAAGTGCTGAATACAACTAGAAGGGGTAGTGTGTTTCTTGTCTTAATCAAAACACAATAGAGAATAATAATAAAACAAACACTGACCGGTGTATGAAAGACACACAAACACAATGTCTGTGCAGGGAGGGAAAATCAGAGAGAGAAAGGGGACTGAGTGACGATGCTACTAGAAAGTGATACAAATCAATTACAAAGTGACAACAATATATAAAACTTCCACTAATCAAATAAACACGGAAAATTATAATAATAAAACATGCAATCGCAAAATAAACATGAGAAGGATGACGGGCCATTATTAACCTTGTTATATATTCCCTACCATTTGTTTTATAAAATAAAGCCACAACTTACAGTAAACATTGAATTATGTAACATTGATAGCTCTAATATGCACAGGATGTAATAACACATCAAATGGTTTTGTGACACTAACTCAGTCTAGTATTTGTAAGGAAATGTCACAACCTGTTCTATTGCATCTATTGTCTTGTCATATTTTTAAGATACATAAACTATTTTACCCTGATTTATTCCTTTCCCTTTTAGAATTAGAAACAAAATAATAAAAATATTTGGGTGTATATAACGAAAAAGTTATCCTCTGTTAAATATTTGAATGTAGAATAATATAATAAATAATATACTTATTTAGCAGACGCTTTTACAGAGACTACGGGTGAACTATGCATCAGCAACTGCTGCTGCAGAGTCACTTACAATAGGAATTTAGTCTGACATCTCATCTGAAGGACAGAGCACAAGGAGGTTAAGTGACTTGCTCAGGGTCACACACATTGAGTCAGTGGTTGAGCAGGGATTTGATCCAGGGACCTCCTGGTAAGGAGCCCTTTGCTTTAACCATTGGACCACCAAGCCTCACTACAATATTGAAATTATGGGTGCTATTTTTAAATAGTATTCAAGCATATTCAACTCGTGAGTTTGCCTTTGAAAATCTCAAATTCTGCACATTTAATAGGAGGCTTTTGAATAAACGTGTCCAAGTTAATGACATCATTACCTACTGGAACGTGGCCAGAACATCAATCTCAGAATAGATTTTTATACATAAATGCAAATTTAATAAAACTAAGCACCATTGTCAATGTTTCTTATTATACATGTTGTATTATCTTCCATCCATCAGGTCAATTAATAACAAAACAGCAATAAAAATTATATGTACAGCATTGTATAGGCTTTAACAATATATCAATTCCCTGAAGAAGTTAACATGATGAGTTCTAACCTGCCTCCCACTTTGCATGGATTCGCAGTGCTAACCAAATCGTACCAGTGTGCATCGCTTACTTCATAATCACAACATGGGAGACGTGGCAGGACACAACACAAGCGTTCTTGAGTTTGAACTTTGCATTACATTCTTTTTTGTTGTTGTGTTATCAAAATGTGGCCTTATAGCATAAGAGAGTGAGGTAAAAGAAAATATGTCTACATTAATTCAAGTGTCCGAGAATTAAATTTGATAAACTTTCTAAATTTCATGGCTTGACTTAAAATCTGTTCTAAATCTCTGCTCTGTTCAATTGAGGGACAACTGGATTCTGCATTCTGAATCACACTCTTTTATTACTAAACCCACAAGTTCATATTTTCAATAGACACTTTAATTGTATGACATTTGTCTGTACAGTAATTTTAATGGAACTAAGCTTACAAAAGATTTTGAGAATCCTGAGAAAAGAGGAAAGTGACACCCAACTTTAATTGTGCAAAACTTTCCTTTGTTGCTTATTCTTTCCGGCTTTGGTTGTGGTCAGCCGGTTAAGGAAGTTAGCTCAATGGCTTAGTTTACATGCAACATTAACATGTGAAAAAACATGGAACAACTTGACCCATACATTACAATGTAAGAAATGAGGGGAATTTTGAGTGTGCCTTTGAGCTCAATTGTGTTCACCTTAAGACTATATATATATATATATATATATATTTTGTAATTTTTGTCTTGTACAGTAATTGTAATGGGAACTCAGCCCACTAACGATTTGGTAAAGTCAAAGAAAAGAGGAGTGGTACAAAACATAATTGTGCAAAAGTCATTGTATTTCATTGTCTTTCCTGGCTTTGGTTGTGGTCAGCTTACAAAGAAATATTGTCATTCTACCACACAACTCAGCTTACTTAGTTTACGCACGACCGTACCTGCAACATTGGAAGTGAATGACTAAAGTATGTAAAAAATGGCTTTATCTCCTTAGTCAAGATCAATCACACAACAATTGTGTGTACATTGTTAAGCAAATGAACAACTGAAAATGATTTGAGGGTTATTTTTATTTTGGGGGCGGGGGTGGTACACAGGTGATCCATAGTTCTATGGCACTACTTGGTTTAAGACGTACCAACAAGGACATCAGAGTTTATACCAACAGAAACACTGCTAGGTCCTATAGCTGTGTCACTGAGTGGCGTGTGAAAAGAATGATGGCCTGACATAAACTATTGACCAAAACAAGCCAGGGATAAATATGCAATAAAATTAGCTGTACAATTTTGTGTCACTTTCCTCTTTACATCTATTTATACATTAATGCTGTTCAGAAAATAACCACTGAACAGAGAAAACAAGTGTTCTTAAACATTCCAAGCACATACAGAAATAATTAAATAAATAAATATTATTTTTAAAAGAACATTTATACATATAATACAAAAATAATTTTCTTTTGATTTAACAAAACAAAGTGAATCAAACTTGTTCCCAGCAAAAGTACCATGACTTACAGATCTCTTGAGTCAAGATCAATCACACAACAAGTTCCTTACAATAAATTCAAATGCGCATGGAAAAATGCAAGATGGCATATGGTTGAATGTCTCATGGAACTCAAAAGTATCACACCACAACCGCTTTCAACCTCGGTCCGTTCACTTCTACCTGACATTCCACCATACACAGACCTCTGCCATCCTATAACCCTGTACTATACTCCATCACAGCCTTTCTAACCAATCAGGTTGCTCCATTGCTATAGATTATGTCACAATACAGACAGTAGTATATGAAATGGAACTATGGGCCCTATTCACAAACCTTGTGATTGTTTTAGGACTGTTTTTTTAGGACTGTTTTTAGAATGTTTATAAATAAAATATCATAGATGAAACAGTACCTTGAGAGAAAATAAATCTCTAAAACAGAAGAAAAAATGATTCATGAACTACCAACCTGATTAAAATATAAAGGGCTTTAAAAAAAGTCCTTAATAAAACATTTGTTATAACAAGTTTTGTGAATATCCACCGCATATTTAGTACTTGTATAAGAATCCCTCATCAACATTACGATAGAGTTGATTGCACCATTTCCTTCTGGTATGTTTCAAAAAACATTCCTTTACATCACTGATAGTTTCCGGTTCCCAGCTGACAGATAGATATATAAAGAGAGAAATGTTTCTCATGGACCCAGATAACGCAGTATCAAGCTCTTTCTGAAGACATTTCACAAACTCTAAAGACATTCATCACAAGATGCCAGAACAGACTGAGCTTATACACACCTTCAATGGCATTCCATTCTCTACAAGAGTATCAAAAGAGCTCCTTCAGTCCCTGGACACCTTTGAAGCCAGAGAAGATGACGTGTTATTAGTTTCATATCCAAAATCAGGTAAGACACATTTCTGAATATTATTTGATATCTTCCCATGTACCTTAATAACTATTTAAAGTTGGTCTATCAGAAACAGGTAGATCAGTATACACAGACTGCTTGACTGATGTGTGTTTTGAAACTCTTCCTAGGCACGCACTGGCTTACAGAGATTATGAAGAATCTGTACCACAGCCACAGTGAAGCCAATGGGGTTAGCAAAGTGACACTGACATCACCTCTGGAGTTCGGAGATCTCTCCAGATTCGATGAGCTGAGAAACCTCCCCAACAAGAGGCTCATCCCAACACACCTCAACTATGAGATGATCCCAGTGCAGTTCAAAACGAAAAATGCAAGGTAACAGAAAACAGCCATTATGTTTATTGCTTTATCAAATAACACGCCCATGAAATAATAATGGCAAAGTATCACAGCAGTGCAGTAATAAAGGATACTACTTTTCAACATTACGCTGTGCAAACACTAAATTATTAAGTCTGAGCTTGTGTCTGAATTACACAAACTAAAACTATTATCTCGTTCTTGTTTACAGATGATTTATGTGATCAGAAATCCTAAGGACACCGCTGTTTCATTGTACCATTATTACAAGCAGAACCCCAATCTGCCCAAGATTGAGAAATGGTCCACCTTTTTGGAAATGTTCTTGAAAGGAGAAGGTAAATAAGTGTAATGTTTAGATATAGATTGAAAAATGTGAAGAACATGAATTAAATCTGCATGCAGTTAAAATAGCTACCACCATGTCATTTTATATTTAACATGGGACATGAAAGTCAGTTTGATATATGATGCAAAAATCTTAATTCAATACAATAATTTGCTTTGCCTGTATTTGTATTGCAGTTGTGTGCGGCTCCTGGATTGACCATGTCCTCAGCTGGGAAAAGAGTAAAAATGATGAAAATGTCCTTGTTCTGTACTATGAGTCCTTAAAGGAGGTGAGTTCAAAAGCACAGGCATGGACATCATCCATTTGATATTGTCTTACATTAGGGTAGAACTAAATCATCAACAACTAAAAAGTCACTTTGAGGAATCAAGCTAACTGGAACAATCCCTGTTATATTTTTCCATAGCAGATACATGTTGGGAAATTTGTAGAAAACATTATTTAGATTCTTTTGAGCATGATGGTCTGACTTTTTCTTTTCCATGCTGTCCCACTGGGGTTAATTCAATCCATTAACACCAATATATTTAGCCATTCCCTCAATGTAAAACTAAACTATCAAATTTATGTTTTTCATAGGATCTTCCAAAACATGTCAAGGAGATCAGCACATTTTTGGGCATCAACGTCACTGAAGATCAAGTCAAAGACATTTCAAAGAAATCTTCCTTCAGTGAAATGAAGGAAAAGGCAGAGAAGGAGAAAGTGAATCCAAACCACACGGTCTGTGTACTGACTTCCAACAAGAAGCTGATATTTAGGAAAGGTAAGAGTTTCATCACCACTGATCTAAAACTAAAGCAGTGTAATGCTAAAAGAGAGGGCATTAATAAGCCCAAAAGGACTGGTTATTCATTGACTTGTGCAAATAATACATTCAAATACTTTATGTCTTTCAGGTACTGTTGGTGACTGGAAAAATCATTTCACTTCCAAGCAGAATGCCAAGTTTGATGAGCTGTTCAAGGAAAAAATCAACTCCAGTGAATTAGCAAGACGTGTGAAATATGAGAGTTAGAACAGAAAGAGCAATGGCACACTTAATGTATTAATGATGTAAATAAACTGCAATACTGTAGTAAGGGTTTTTCCAATGTAATCTCTTGTCAAAACTGATTCACTTTGTTTTGTTAAATTAAAAGGAAAATCATTTTTGTATTATATGTATAAATGTTTTTTTTTTAAATAATATTTATTTATTTAATTATTTGTTTATGCACTTGGAATGTTTAACAACACTTGTTTTCTCTGTTCAGTGGTTATTTTCTGAACAGCATTAATGTATACAGAGATGTTACATTCCTGCACACAATAAAGATTTACAAACTACACAAATACTGAATTCTAGTTGTTATTATTGATAAGTGGAATACAAAGGCTTCCTATTAATCATACAATGAAGTCTTTTTGTTTAGCTTCTGGAAAACAAACAAAATAACAACCAACCACGTTTCCGTTTTTAATGTGTGGATACTATAAAGGCAACTAAACAACATCCCACATATTATTTTGAGACGTCAAAGAAAAGAGGAAAGTGACACAAAATTGTACAGCTAATTTTATTGCCGTTTCATCCCTTGTTATGTCAGGCCATCATTCTTTTTCACACGCCACTCAGTGACACAGCTATAGGACCCAGCAGTGTTTCTGTTGGTATAAACTCTGATGTCCTTGTTGGTACATCTTAAACCAAGTAGTGCCATAGAACTATGGATCACATGTGTACCACCCCCGCCCCCAAAATAAAAATAACCCTCAAATCATTTTCACTTGCTTAACAATGTACACACAATGTATAATATCATTATCATAAAAGTGAGTCACCCAAAATGATTTAACTTCTTATGAGTGCTTTTGGTTTAATCCCTCAGACAGGGGCGTGCAAAAATAGATTCAAAGATTTAAAACACAGAAGGGTTATTTTGAATACGTAGCCAGACTATGCCAGTTCAGTGTGATAAGGCTCAGAGCAAAATAGTATATCATAATTCATCAGGTTCTTTTTATTCAGATAGCAGATCTAAAATACAGGGAACAGTGACACCAGGAAAAACACACTGGTGATGCATACCAAATCAGTGGAAATGTATTGATTGGGCAGCACATTTAAAAGTAGCAGCAACACATTGTTCAAGATCCTTATAGAAGACCACAACTGTCCAATGCACCAGCAATTAGTCAGTACACATTTTCCATTGACCGGTAGTCACCATCAATAAAATTAGTCCAAATAGTTATTTAATCAACCAAGTGTAAACAGCAATACTTCACAGTGAAAAGTGCTGAATACAACTAGAAGGGGTAGTGTGTTTCTTGTCTTAATCAAAACACAATAGAGAATAATAATAAAACAAACACTGACCGGTGTATGAAAGACACACAAACACAATGTCTGTGCAGGGGAGGGAAAATCAGAGAGAGAAAGGGGACTGAGTGACGATGCTACTAGAAAGTGATACAAATCAATTACAAAGTGACAACAATATATAAAACTTCCACTAATCAAATAAACACGGAAAATTATAATAATAAAACATGCAATCGCAAAATAAACATGAGAAGGATGACGGGCCATTATTAACCTTGTTATATATTCCCTACCATTTGTTTTATAAAATAAAGCCACAACTTACAGTAAACATTGAATTATGTAACATTGATAGCTCTAATATGCACAGGATGTAATAACACATCAAATGGTTTTGTGACACTAACTCAGTCTAGTATTTGTAAGGAAATGTCACAACCTGTTCTATTGCATCTATTGTCTTGTCATATTTTTAAGATACATAAACTATTTTACCCTGATTTATTCCTTTCCCTTTTAGAATTAGAAACAAAATAATAAAAATATTTGGGTGTATATAACGAAAAAAGTTATCCTCTGTTAAATATTTGAATGTAGAATAATATAATAAATAATATACTTATTTAGCAGACGCTTTTACAGAGACTACGGGGTGAACTATGCATCAGCAACTGCTGCTGCAGAGTCACTTACAATAGGAATTTAGTCTGACATCTCATCTGAAGGACAGAGCACAAGGAGGTTAAGTGACTTGCTCAGGGTCACACACATTGAGTCAGTGGTTGAGCAGGGATTTGATCCAGGGACCTCCTGGTAAGGAGCCCTTTGCTTTAACCATTGGACCACCAAGCCTCACTACAATATTGAAATTATGGGTGCTATTTTTAAATAGTATTCAAGCATATTCAACTCGTGAGTTTGCCTTTGAAAATCTCAAATTCTGCACATTTAATAGGAGGCTTTTGAATAAACGTGTCCAAGTTAATGACATCATTACCTACTGGAACGTGGCCAGAACATCAATCTCAGAATAGATTTTTATACATAAATGCAAATTTAATAAAACTAAGCACCATTGTCAATGTTTCTTATTATACATGTTGTATTATCTTCCATCCATCAGGTCAATTAATAACAAAACAGCAATAAAAATTATATGTACAGCATTGTATAGGCTTTAACAATATATCAATTCCCTGAAGAAGTTAACATGATGAGTTCTAACCTGCCTCCCACTTTGCATGGATTCGCAGTGCTAACCAAATCGTACCAGTGTGCATCGCTTACTTCATAATCACAACATGGGAGACGTGGCAGGACACAACACAAGCGTTCTTGAGTTTGAACTTTGCATTACATTCTTTTTTGTTGTTGTGTTATCAAAATGTGGCCTTATAGCATAAGAGAGTGAGGTAAAAGAAAATATGTCTACATTAATTCAAGTGTCCGAGAATTAAATTTGATAAACTTTCTAAATTTCATGGCTTGACTTAAAATCTGTTCTAAATCTCTGCTCTGTTCAATTGAGGGACAACTGGATTCTGCATTCTGAATCACACTCTTTTATTACTAAACCCACAAGTTCATATTTTCAATAGACACTTTAATTGTATGACATTTGTCTGTACAGTAATTTTAATGGAACTAAGCTTACAAAAGATTTTGAGAATCCTGAGAAAAGAGGAAAGTGACACCCAACTTTAATTGTGCAAAACTTTCCTTTGTTGCTTATTCTTTCCGGCTTTGGTTGTGGTCAGCCGGTTAAGGAAGTTAGCTCAATGGCTTAGTTTACATGCAACATTAACATGTGAAAAAAACATGGAACAACTTGACCCATACATTACAATGTAAGAAATGAGGGGAATTTTGAGTGTGCCTTTGAGCTCAATTGTGTTCACCTTAAGACTATATATATATATATATATATATATATTTTGTAATTTTTGTCTTGTACAGTAATTGTAATGGGAACTCAGCCCACTAACGATTTGGTAAAGTCAAAGAAAAGAGGAGTGGTACAAAACATAATTGTGCAAAAGTCATTGTATTTCATTGTCTTTCCTGGCTTTTGTTGTGGTCAGCTTACAAAGAAATATTGTCATTCTACCACACAACTCAGCTTACTTAGTTTACGCACGACCGTACCTGCAACATTGGAAGTGAATGACTAAAGTATGTAAAAAAATGGCTTTATCTCCTTAGTCAAGATCAATCACACAACAATTGTGTGTACATTGTTAAGCAAATGAACAACTGAAAATGATTTGAGGGTTATTTTTATTTTGGGGGCGGGGTGGTACACAGGTGATCCATAGTTCTATGGCACTACTTGGTTTAAGACGTACCAACAAGGACATCAGAGTTTATACCAACAGAAACACTGCTAGGTCCTATAGCTGTGTCACTGAGTGGCGTGTGAAAAAGAATGATGGCCTGACATAAACTATTGACCAAAACAAGCCAGGGATAAATATGCAATAAAATTAGCTGTACAATTTTGTGTCACTTTCCTCTTTACATCTATTTATACATTAATGCTGTTCAGAAAATAACCACTGAACAGAGAAAACAAGTGTTCTTAAACATTCCAAGCACATACAGAAATAATTAAATAAATAAATATTATTTTTAAAAAGAACATTTATACATATAATACAAAAATAATTTTCTTTTTGATTTAACAAAACAAAGTGAATCAAACTTGTTCCCAGCAAAAAGTACCATGACTTACAGATCTCTTGAGTCAAGATCAATCACACAACAAGTTCCTTACAATAAATTCAAATGCGCATGGAAAAATGCAAGATGGCATATGGTTGAATGTCTCATGGAACTCAAAAGTATCACACCACAACCGGCTTTCAACCTCGGTCCGTTCACTTCTACCTGACATTCCACCATACACAGACCTCTGCCATCCTATAACCCTGTACTATACTCCATCACAGCCTTTCTAACCAATCAGGTTGCTCCATTGCTATAGATTATGTCACAATACAGACAGTAGTATATGAAATGGAACTATGGGCCCTATTCACAAACCTTGTGATTGTTTTAGGACTGTTTTTTAGGACTGTTTTTAGAATGTTTATAAATAAAATATCATAGATGAAACAGTACCTTGAGAGAAAATAAATCTCTAAAACAGAAGAAAAAATGATTCATGAACTACCAACCTGATTAAAATATAAAGGGCTTTAAAAAGTCCTTAATAAAACATTTGTTATAACAAGTTTTGTGAATATCCACCGCATATTTAGTACTTGTATAAGAATCCCTCATCAACATTACGATAGAGTTGATTGCACCATTTCCTTCTGGTATGTTTCAAAAACATTCCTTTACATCACTGATAGTTTCCGGTTCCCAGCTGACAGATAGATATATAAAGAGAGAAATGTTTCTCATGGACCCAGATAACGCAGTATCAAGCTCTTTCTGAAGACATTTCACAAACTCTAAAGACATTCATCACAAGATGCCAGAACAGACTGAGCTTATACACACCTTCAATGGCATTCCATTCTCTACAAGAGTATCAAAAGAGCTCCTTCAGTCCCTGGACACCTTTGAAGCCAGAGAAGATGACGTGTTATTAGTTTCATATCCAAAATCAGGTAAGACACATTTCTGAATATTATTTGATATCTTCCCATGTACCTTAATAACTATTTAAAGTTGGTCTATCAGAAACAGGTAGATCAGTATACACAGACTGCTTGACTGATGTGTGTTTTGAAACTCTTCCTAGGCACGCACTGGCTTACAGAGATTATGAAGAATCTGTACCACAGCCACAGTGAAGCCAATGGGGTTAGCAAAGTGACACTGACATCACCTCTGGAGTTCGGAGATCTCTCCAGATTCGATGAGCTGAGAAACCTCCCCAACAAGAGGCTCATCCCAACACACCTCAACTATGAGATGATCCCAGTGCAGTTCAAAACGAAAAATGCAAGGTAACAGAAAACAGCCATTATGTTTATTGCTTTATCAAATAACACGCCCATGAAATAATAATGGCAAAGTATCACAGCAGTGCAGTAATAAAGGATACTACTTTTCAACATTACGCTGTGCAAACACTAAATTATTAAGTCTGAGCTTGTGTCTGAATTACACAAACTAAAACTATTATCTCGTTCTTGTTTACAGATGATTTATGTGATCAGAAATCCTAAGGACACCGCTGTTTCATTGTACCATTATTACAAGCAGAACCCCAATCTGCCCAAGATTGAGAAATGGTCCACCTTTTTGGAAATGTTCTTGAAAGGAGAAGGTAAATAAGTGTAATGTTTAGATATAGATTGAAAAATGTGAAGAACATGAATTAAATCTGCATGCAGTTAAAATAGCTACCACCATGTCATTTTATATTTAACATGGGACATGAAAGTCAGTTTGATATATGATGCAAAAATCTTAATTCAATACAATAATTTGCTTTGCCTGTATTTGTATTGCAGTTGTGTGCGGCTCCTGGATTGACCATGTCCTCAGCTGGGAAAAGAGTAAAAATGATGAAAATGTCCTTGTTCTGTACTATGAGTCCTTAAAGGAGGTGAGTTCAAAAGCACAGGCATGGACATCATCCATTTGATATTGTCTTACATTAGGGTAGAACTAAATCATCAACAACTAAAAAGTCACTTTGAGGAATCAAGCTAACTGGAACAATCCCTGTTATATTTTTCCATAGCAGATACATGTTGGGAAATTTGTAGAAAACATTATTTAGATTCTTTTGAGCATGATGGTCTGACTTTTTCTTTTCCATGCTGTCCCACTGGGGTTAATTCAATCCATTAACACCAATATATTTAGCCATTCCCTCAATGTAAAACTAAACTATCAAATTTATGTTTTTCATAGGATCTTCCAAAACATGTCAAGGAGATCAGCACATTTTTGGGCATCAACGTCACTGAAGATCAAGTCAAAGACATTTCAAAGAAATCTTCCTTCAGTGAAATGAAGGAAAAGGCAGAGAAGGAGAAAGTGAATCCAAACCACACGGTCTGTGTACTGACTTCCAACAAGAAGCTGATATTTAGGAAAGGTAAGAGTTTCATCACCACTGATCTAAAACTAAAGCAGTGTAATGCTAAAAGAGAGGGCATTAATAAGCCCAAAAGGACCGGTTATTCATTGACTTGTGCAAATAATACATTCAAATACTTTATGTCTTTCAGGTACTGTTGGTGACTGGAAAAATCATTTCACTTCCAAGCAGAATGCCAAGTTTGATGAGCTGTTCAAGGAAAAAATCAACTCCAGTGAATTAGCAAGACGTGTGAAATATGAGAGTTAGAACAGAAAGAGCAATGGCACACTTATTGTATTAATGATGTAAATAAACTGCAATACTGTAGTAAGGGTTTTTCCAATGTAATCTCTTGTCAAAACTGATTCACTTTGTTTTGTTAAATTAAAAGGAAAATCATTTTTGTATTATATGTATAAATGTTCTTTTTAAAAATAATATTTATTTATTTAATTATTTGTTTATGCACTTGGAATGTTTAACAACACTTGTTTTCTCTGTTCAGTGGTTATTTTCTGAACAGCATTAATGTATACAGAGATGTTACATTCCTGCACACAATAAAGATTTACAAACTACACAAATACTGAATTCTAGTTGTTATTATTGATAAGTGGAATACAAAGGCTTCCTATTAATCATACAATGAAGTCTTTTTGTTTAGCTTCTGGAAAACAAACAAAATAACAACCAACCACGTTTCCGTTTTTAATGTGTGGATACTATAAAGGCAACTAAACAACATCCCACATATTATTTTGAGACGTCAAAGAAAAGAGGAAAGTGACACAAAATTGTACAGCTAATTTTATTGCCGTTTCATCCCTTGTTATGTCAGGCCATCATTCTTTTTCACACGCCACTCAGTGACACAGCTATAGGACCCAGCAGCGTTTCTGTTGGTATAAACTCTGATGTCCTTGTTGGTACGTCTTAAACCAAGTAGTGCCATAGAACTATGGATCACATGTGTACCACCCCCCGCCCCCCAAAATAAAAATAACCCTCAAATCATTTTCACTGGCTTAACAATGTACACACAATGTATAATATCATTATCATAAAAGTGAGTCACCCAAAATGATTTAACTTCTTATGAGTGCTTTTTGGTTTAATCCCCTCAGACAGGGGGCGTGCAAAAATAGATTCATAGATTTAAAACACAGAAGGGTTATTTTGAATACGTAGCCAGACTATGCCAGTTCAGTGTGATAAGGCTCAGAGCAAAATAGTATATCATAATTCATCAGGTTCTTTTTATTCAGATAGCAGATCTAAAATAGAGGGAACAGTGACTCCAGGAAAAACACACTGGTGATGCATACCAAATCAGTGGAAATGTATTGATTGGGCAGCACATTTAAAAGTAGCAGCAACACATTGTTCAAGATCCTTATAGAAGACCACAACTGTCCAATGCACCAGCAATTAGTCAGTACACATTTTCCATTGACCGGTAGTCACCATCAATAAAATTAGTCCAAATAGTTATTTAATCAACCAAGTGTAAACAGCAATACTTCACAGTGAAAAGTGCTGAATACAACTAGAAGGGGTAGTGTGTTTCTTGTCTTAATCAAAACACAATAGAGAATAATAATAAAACAAACACTGACCGGTGTATGAAAGACACACAAACACAATGTCTGTGCAGGGAGGGAAAATCAGAGAGAGAAAGGGGACTGAGTGACGATGCTACTAGAAAGTGATACAAATCAATTACAAAGTGACAACAATATATAAAACTTCCACTAATCAAATAAACACGGAAAATTATAATAATAAAACATGCAATCGCAAAATAAACATGAGAAGGATGACGGGCCATTATTAACCTTGTTATATATTCCCTACCATTTGTTTTATAAAATAAAGCCACAACTTACAGTAAACATTGAATTATGTAACATTGATAGCTCTAATATGCACAGGATGTAATAACACATCAAATGGTTTTGTGACACTAACTCAGTCTAGTATTTGTAAGGAAATGTCACAACCTGTTCTATTGCATCTATTGTCTTGTCATATTTTTAAGATACATAAACTATTTTACCCTGATTTATTCCTTTCCCTTTTAGAATTAGAAACAAAATAATAAAAATATTTGGGTGTATATAACGAAAAAGTTATCCTCTGTTAAATATTTGAATGTAGAATAATATAATAAATAATATACTTATTTAGCAGACGCTTTTACAGAGACTACGGGTGAACTATGCATCAGCAACTGCTGCTGCAGAGTCACTTACAATAGGAATTTAGTCTGACATCTCATCTGAAGGACAGAGCACAAGGAGGTTAAGTGACTTGCTCAGGGTCACACACATTGAGTCAGTGGTTGAGCAGGGATTTGATCCAGGGACCTCCTGGTAAGGAGCCCTTTGCTTTAACCATTGGACCACCAAGCCTCACTACAATATTGAAATTATGGGTGCTATTTTTAAATAGTATTCAAGCATATTCAACTCGTGAGTTTGCCTTTGAAAATCTCAAATTCTGCACATTTAATAGGAGGCTTTTGAATAAACGTGTCCAAGTTAATGACATCATTACCTACTGGAACGTGGCCAGAACATCAATCTCAGAATAGATTTTTTATACATAAATGCAAATTTAATAAAACTAAGCACCATTGTCAATGTTTCTTATTATACATGTTGTATTATCTTCCATCCATCAGGTCAATTAATAACAAAACAGCAATAAAAATTATATGTACAGCATTGTATAGGCTTTAACAATATATCAATTCCCTGAAGAAGTTAACATGATGAGTTCTAACCTGCCTCCCACTTTGCATGGATTCGCAGTGCTAACCAAATCGTACCAGTGTGCATCGCTTACTTCATAATCACAACATGGGAGACGTGGCAGGACACAACACAAGCGTTCTTGAGTTTGAACTTTGCATTACATTCTTTTTTTGTTGTTGTGTTATCAAAATGTGGCCTTATAGCATAAGAGAGTGAGGTAAAAGAAAATATGTCTACATTAATTCAAGTGTCCGAGAATTAAATTTGATAAACTTTCTAAATTTCATGGCTTGACTTAAAATCTGTTCTAAATCTCTGCTCTGTTCAATTGAGGGACAACTGGATTCTGCATTCTGAATCACACTCTTTTATTACTAAACCCACAAGTTCATATTTTCAATAGACACTTTAATTGTATGACATTTGTCTGTACAGTAATTTTAATGGAACTAAGCTTACAAAAGATTTTGAGAATCCTGAGAAAAGAGGAAAGTGACACCCAACTTTAATTGTGCAAAACTTTCCTTTGTTGCTTATTCTTTCCCGGCTTTGGTTGTGGTCAGCCGGTTAAGGAAGTTAGCTCAATGGCTTAGTTTACATGCAACATTAACATGTGAAAAAAAACATGGAACAACTTGACCCATACATTACAATGTAAGAAATGAGGGGAATTTTGAGTGTGCCTTTGAGCTCAATTGTGTTCACCTTAAGACTATATATATATATATATATATATATATATTTTGTAATTTTTGTCTTGTACAGTAATTGTAATGGGAACTCAGCCCACTAACGATTTGGTAAAGTCAAAGAAAAGAGGAGTGGTACAAAACATAATTGTGCAAAAGTCATTGTATTTCATTGTCTTTCCTGGCTTTGGTTGTGGACAGCTTACAAAGAAATATTGTCATTCTACCACACAACTCAGCTTACTTAGTTTACGCACGACCGTACATGCAACATTGGAAGTGAATGACTAAAGTATGTAAAAAAAATGGCTTTATCTCCTTAGTCAAGATCAATCACACAACAATTGTGTGTACATTGTTAAGCAAATGAACAACTGAAAATGATTTGAGGGTTATTTTTATTTTGGGGGGCGGGGGGTGGTACACAGGTGATCCATAGTTCTATGGCACTACTTGGTTTAAGACGTACCAACAAGGACATCAGAGTTTATACCAACAGAAACACTGCTAGGTCCTATAGCTGTGTCACTGAGTGGCGTGTGAAAAGAATGATGGCCTGACATAAACTATTGACCAAAACAAGCCAGGGATAAATATGCAATAAAATTAGCTGTACAATTTTGTGTCACTTTCCTCTTTACATCTATTTATACATTAATGCTGTTCAGAAAATAACCACTGAACAGAGAAAACAAGTGTTCTTAAACATTCCAAGCACATACAGAAATAATTAAATAAATAAATGTTATTTTTAAAAAGAACATTTATACATATAATACAAAAATAATTTTCTTTTGATTTAACAAAACAAAGTGAATCAAACTTGTTCCCAGCAAAAAGTACCATGACTTACAGATCTCTTGAGTCAAGATCAATCACACAACAAGTTCCTTACAATAAATTCAAATGCGCATGGAAAAATGCAAGATGGCATATGGTTGAATGTCTCATGGAACTCAAAAGTATCACACCACAACCGCTTTCAACCTCGGTCCGTTCACTTCTACCTGACATTCCACCATACACAGACCTCTGCCATCCTATAACCCTGTACTATACTCCATCACAGCCTTTCTAACCAATCAGGTTGCTCCATTGCTATAGATTATGTCACAATACAGACAGTAGTATATGAAATGGAACTATGGGCCCTATTCACAAACCTTGTGATTGTTTTAGGACTGTTTTTAGGACTGTTTTTAGAATGTTTATAAATAAAATATCATAGATGAAACAGTACCTTGAGAGAAAATAAATCTCTAAAACAGAAGAAAAATGTTTCATGAACTACCAACCTGATTAAAATATAAAGGGCTTTAAAAAAGTCCTTAATAAAACATTTGTTATAACAAGTTTTGTGAATATCCACCGCATATTTAGTACTTGTATAAGAATCCCTCATCAACATTACGATAGAGTTGATTGCACCATTTCCTTCTGGTATGTTTCAAAAACATTCCTTTACATCACTGATAGTTTCCGGTTCCCAGCTGACAGATAGATATATAAAGAGAGAAATGTTTCTCATGGACCCAGATAACGCAGTATCAAGCTCTTTCTGAAGACATTTCACAAACTCTAAAGACATTCATCACAAGATGCCAGAACAGACTGAGCTTATACACACCTTCAATGGCATTCCATTCTCTACAAGAGTATCAAAAGAGCTCCTTCAGTCCCTGGACACCTTTGAAGCCAGAGAAGATGACGTGTTATTAGTTTCATATCCAAAATCAGGTAAGACACATTTCTGAATATTATTTGATATCTTCCCATGTACCTTAATAACTATTTAAAGTTGGTCTATCAGAAACAGGTAGATCAGTATACACAGACTGCTTGACTGATGTGTGTTTTGAAACTCTTCCTAGGCACGCACTGGCTTACAGAGATTATGAAGAATCTGTACCACAGCCACAGTGAAGCCAATGGGGTTAGCAAAGTGACACTGACATCACCTCTGGAGTTCGGAGATCTCTCCAGATTCGATGAGCTGAGAAACCTCCCCAACAAGAGGCTCATCCCAACACACCTCAACTATGAGATGATCCCAGTGCAGTTCAAAACGAAAAAATGCAAGGTAACAGAAAACAGCCATTATGTTTATTGCTTTATCAAATAACACGCCCATGAAATAATAATGGCAAAGTATCACAGCAGTGCAGTAATAAAGGATACTACTTTTCAACATTACGCTGTGCAAACACTAAATTATTAAGTCTGAGCTTGTGTCTGAATTACACAAACTAAAACTATTATCTCGTTCTTGTTTACAGATGATTTATGTGATCAGAAATCCTAAGGACACCGCTGTTTCATTGTACCATTATTACAAGCAGAACCCCAATCTGCCCAAGATTGAGAAATGGTCCACCTTTTTGGAAATGTTCTTGAAAGGAGAAGGTAAATAAGTGTAATGTTTAGATATAGATTGAAAATGTGAAGAACATGAATTAAATCTGCATGCAGTTAAAATAGCTACCACCATGTCATTTTATATTTAACATGGGACATGAAAGTCAGTTTGATATATGATGCAAAAATCTTAATTCAATACAATAATTTGCTTTGCCTGTATTTGTATTGCAGTTGTGTGCGGCTCCTGGATTGACCATGTCCTCAGCTGGGAAAAGAGTAAAAATGATGAAAATGTCCTTGTTCTGTACTATGAGTCCTTAAAGGAGGTGAGTTCAAAAGCACAGGCATGGACATCATCCATTTGATATTGTCTTACATTAGGGTAGAACTAAATCATCAACAACTAAAGTCACTTTGAGGAATCAAGCTAACTGGAACAATCCCTGTTATATTTTTCCATAGCAGATACATGTGGGAAATTTGTAGAAAACATTATTTAGATTCTTTTGAGCAAGATGGTCTGACTTTTTTCTTTTCCATGCTGTCCCACTGGGGTTAATTCAATCCATTAACACCAATATATTTAGCCATTCCCTCAATGTAAAACTAAACTATCAAATTTATGTTTTTCATAGGATCTTCCAAAACATGTCAAGGAGATCAGCACATTTTTGGGCATCAACGTCACTGAAGATCAAGTCAAAGACATTTCAAAGAAATCTTCCTTCAGTGAAATGAAGGAAAAGGCAGAGAAGGAGAAAGTGAATCCAAACCACACGGTCTGTGTACTGACTTCCAACAAGAAGCTGATATTTAGGAAAGGTAAGAGTTTCATCACCACTGATCTAAAACTAAAGCAGTGTAATGCTAAAAGAGAGGGCATTAATAAGCCCAAAAGGACCGGTTATTCATTGACTTGTGCAAATAATACATTCAAATACTTTATGTCTTTCAGGTACTGTTGGTGACTGGAAAAATCATTTCACTTCCAAGCAGAATGCCAAGTTTGATGAGCTGTTCAAGGAAAAAATCAACTCCAGTGAACTAGCAAGACGTGTGGTATATGAGAGTTAGAATAGAGCGCATTTATTATATTTATTGTATTAGTTAATACTTAAAAATTGTAGCAGGATTGGCCTGTGAAATGTCACTTGTTTTATATTGCCTCTGTAAAAATTACACTACTTTTCTATTTCCTGATTGTATAGCTGCCACTTCTTCGTTATGATTTAGAGACCAAATGCACTTTTTTTGTCTTTTGACAACTTGGACTCATAAGGAGGTTCAATATTGTAGTTATTTACTTTAGAAATATGTATTTTGTTAGAGAATTTACTTAATATACTTCAAGTATAAACTCATTTGTGTGAAATTCAACTTTGCAATTAGTATGCCATATGTCCATATTTTTGTATTGTTGTGTTAAGTAAAAATCAGTCACTTTAGCTAGCACTTCTTTTTTGCTGAACCCAAGAACAGGGTAGAATTTCAAACCACTATGTTTACCACTATTATATAATTATATACACCTGTCTACATTTACATTTAGTAGCATTAATATATTTATTTTTCTTTGTGCGGGGTACATTTAATACTTGTTTTCTCAGTTCAGTTTGACATTTCTAAACAGGATTAATATAGATAGCTAAATGCCATGTATTTTATACTTAACTTATTTGTGTAATGAATTAAGATGTATCAACAACATAAAACAATAAAGATGTTGAATAAATTATTTTGAGTTTTATTTAATAATTATTAAAAAGGGGATTCAAATGGATTGCAATGTCTTTACAAAGTGGAAATACAAGTCATTGTGGTAATCTTTAAATCTAATTACTCATCATTCACTTTAGCCAAATTTCATAGTTTCATGGTAATTGGATAAGCCTACGGAAATCTGAAATTTTACCATGAATAACAATTGAATTAATTAAAACATGTTTTTAAAAATAACAAAGTTTTGTGAAAAACTCAAACTCAAACATGCAGAACTGGGGGCCTGGAGTAATTTATAATCCTGTACAGTATGTTTATAAATTACTGGGTCATTCTGAGGAAGCCATTTCTCTTTTTCCTTCTCATGACGATATGGTGAACCTCTGTTTTCAGCTGAGCGTGTTGATAGAAAAGAGCTTCTCGAGTCGCACAACGGTTATGCACTTCAGTTCCGCTTGGGACCTCCACCCTTTCGAGGAATCATGAATAATTTCGTGACAGACCCTCTCCAGGCCTCGGTACTTCAGAACGAAGTGGCCGCCTTGCTGTGCAAGTGAGCCATTCGCCTCATAGACCCCACCTCCAACTGAGAGGGGTACTACTCGAGGTACTTTCTGGTGCCCAAAAAAGATGCCGGCTTTCGCCCCATCCTAGACCTGAGGCTTCTCAACGGGTTCTTAAAATAAAGGAGGTTCCAGATGCTCCAGTCAGTCCGGCCGGGTGACTGATTCACCACCGTGGACTTATGGGACACATACTTTCACATTCCCATCCGTCCAGAGCACAGGAAGTATCTCCGCTTTGCCTTTCAGGGAAGTGTTTACTAAGTTCACTGTGCTGCCATTCGGCCTCTCCCTAGCTCCTTGTACATTTTCAAACTACGTGGACACTATCTTGACCCCCTTGCGGCTGCAGGGGATCAGAGTAATAAATGATTTCGACGACTGGTTAATCTGTTCCCAGTCTCGACGTACTTGGGGCCCCGCCTGGACTCCAGTACGATGCACACATTCCTGTCTTAGGACAGAATAGCAGCTATCTAAGAGAGCCTCTCCTTGTTTCAACAGGGATCGCAGGTCACTCTCATATTGTGCCAGAAACTAATGGGTCTGATGGCCGCATCCATATCAGCCATTCAGCTGGGTCTACTTCGCATGCGCCCGCTTCAAGCGTGGCTCAATGTGTTCCACCTCCACCCCAAGCGCGACAACACTGTAGGCTGACAGTGTCTCATACGTTCTTGGCAGCCCTACGCTGGTGGAGGATGACCTCTCACCTGAACTCCCTAGTTCTCCACCACTTCCTCCCGGTGCTGTGGGGTACACATGTGTTGATCCGGACGGACAACATGAAAGTGGTGGCGTATGTCAACTGCCAGGGTGGCCTACGGTCCCCGGGGTTGCATCGCATGGCCTTCAGGCTACTGACATGGGCTCAGAGGAACTTGCTGTCCCTGCGGGCGACGCACATTCCCGGAGTGGTGAACTGGGCAGCGGACCTCCTCTCCAGGGAGGGTCTGCATCTGTCGGAATAGTGACTCCATCCTCAGGTAGTGGAGCACATTTGGGAACGATTCGGTAAGGCACAGGTCAAGACGACACATTGCCCCCTGTGGTACTCCCTCCACCGCTTAGGCGGTCCACTCGGTGTCGACACCCTTGCGTACAAACGGCCCAAAGCGTTTTTGTACGTTTTCCCGCCTATAGCGTTGCTCCCGGCCTTTCTCGAAAATGTCAGATTACAGGAGGCGTCAGTTCTCCTAGTGGCCCAGTAGAATCTGGTTCTCGACCCTGTGCCAGCTGTTACACGACCAGCCCTGGGAGATCCCACTTCGCATGGATCTCCTCAGTCAGACGAGAGGCACTCTTTGGCACCCGGAAGCGGGCAGGTTCCGCCTATGGGTCTGGCCCATGAAAGGGACCGCTGGTTAGCCCTAGGGCTATCAGATGCGGTTGTGGGTACCATGCAGAATGCTAGGGCAGACTCCACTAGGTCGTTCTGTACTTACACGTGGAAGTATTTTCAAGCTTGGTGTCTGGCTAGAAGCCATGACCCAATCTCTTGCCCTATGCCAGTTATCTTACAGTTTCTGCAAGAACTGCTTGATGCTGGTAGGTCACCTTCCACTTTGAAGGTGTATTTAGCGGCTATTTCTGCATGCCATGCCCCCGTAGATTCGGTGTCTCCGGGTGCGCATTTTTTGGCTGCCCAATTTCTTAAAGGTACTCGGCGATTACGCCCTCCCAGGAGGGCTGTTCTCCCCGAATGAAGCCTTGATATTGTACTGAAGGCTCTCACTAAGGCCCTGTTTGAGCCCATATACTCCATAGAGTTGAAGTATCTGTCTATGAAGACAGCCTTCCTCACGGCTATCACCTCCACTAAGCTGGTCAGTGAGCTGCAGGTGTTGTCCATGCACAGCTCCTGCAGCTCTCCTGCATGTGTATTTGGGAGGATGACTGCAGGGTGTCTCTGTGCACCAACCCTGCTTTCCTCCCCAGGGTGATCACAGCCTTCCACATTTATCAGTCTGTGGAACTGGAGTCCTTCCATCCACCCCCGTTTTCTTCAACGGAGGATGAGAGATTGAATTTCCTCTGCCCAGTGCGGACATTGAGATGCTACATGGATAGGACAAGAGCTCTGCGTCAGTCTGACCAGCTCTTTGTCTGTCACAGGACACAGACACTAAGACAGCCCCTCTCAAAGCAATGTCTGGCACATTGGATTGTGGACACAGACTTGACTTTGCATGATGATGCTGGCTGGTCTCGCTGTCCAATATTTGTACTGTGGCTAGCTAGGCTACGCTGCATACTTTCTCCAGGTTCTACTGCCTTAATGTGGTAGATCCTGCCCTGCCTTCATTAGGCATGAGGGTCCTTGAGGGTGTAAGCTCACACCGCTAACCCTTGGGTTATGTGGTTCTGATGCATCCCTCATATGCTGCCGTTCCTTCTCCCTCACGACGGCTCTGGTATACATTATTATTATTTATTTCTTAGCAGACGCCCTTATCCAGGGCGAGATGTCGTTGGTGGTCGTCTTTGAATTGAAAGGGAAAGTTAGGTTACTTACCGTACTTACCGTAACCCTGGTTCGATGGGAAAAGAAATGGCTTCCTCAGAATGATGGTTTTAATCCTTCAGTGGGCGGGACAGAGTGCGTCATCCCAGGAAGGGGCCTATTGGCAGCTCTGGTATAGAGAGCTCAGCGATACCTACCCAATGGGCAGGCATATCTCATACATAATGTCGTTTTTTGGTCGTCTTCTCTTTCAGGGAACCAGGGTTATGGTAAGTAACATAGCGTTATTTGAGAACAGTAGGCATACACAGCTTAGTTCGCTAGTGTCAAGCAAATACAGCGAAACAAGTTTTAATCACATTTAACCATAATTTATGGTTAAATAATAATAATAATACTAATACTACATCTGAATTTCAAAGGTTTTCAGTCTTTAGGGACTGTTTTTACCCTTAAGGAAGACATGAACTATCCGCCGCACTACAATCTAGTCACCGGGGCTATCTCCATTTTCAGAAGCCATAGTGTTAAGGACAGATTCCCCGGGTAGAAGCACGATTTTAGTTCAGTTAAAAAATAGAGCTTTGTGCTGCTGCTTGCGCAAAAGACCCGCCCAATCTTCGAGTCGCGGGCCCGGCGGGCGCGGGCCCGCGGCGCCGGCGCCGTCCCGCGCAGCGAGGGAGGCGGGGAGGCCGCCGCCGTGCCCTCAGGCGCGGGCCCGCGGCCCGCGACGCGCCGTCTCAAGTGCTTTCAAAAGCCACAGTCACAGCATCGACAGTATCTGCCTTGGAAAAAGAAATAAAATAAAAAACTTCCACATTAATCTGTGTGTCACGTGACCCGGTGCGCAAATGCTCTTAATACAATAATATAAAAGTATCGCCTTTCCAAATAAATAAACGTCCAGATCACATGCAAACCTTCACTTTCCTACAGCCCCTGTATTGTTTTTAAATGCATTTATTTTGAAAACGGGTCATGTTTTTACAATACAGATTGTGTAATGTTTTGTTTTATTCTAGTTTTATTCTAGTATTCTAGTTTATTCGTTTTTTTTATTCTAGTATGTAGTGTTTATGTCTTTGTGAAAGATGCTATAGAATATAAAATTGATAGCATAATGTATGCATAATTCTACTACTAATACTATAATAATAACAATAATGATATATTAATGATGTCAACAGTAAGGAAAACCCCTGGAGAAGATTTTTTTTAAATCAATTATGTATTGCTAATTCCTTTTCTATTACAGGCATTTTAAAATGAAATGAAGCAATACAATGTACTTAAAAGTAAGAATGCATTTTATTGATAAATCTTAACTTTTGCACAAAAAAAAAAAGATAAAACCAGATGAAAAATGCATTAAATCCACACCAGGCAATTACATACAATTTACTACAGGACATTGTTCTGTTACATTGCATGAATGGAAATTAGAGGCATATCTCGTGCAACCAATAGGTATACAACTTTTATTTCAGTGTTCAGTGCAGGTGTTTATGAGAAACTGTGTTTATGAGTGATGTCCAGAGACACTGATATTTTTTAAACAGTGGAGCAGGTAGTATGAAATATGAATACCATACTTGTAAACTAGAAATATTTAATTGCATTGAAAGACAATAGAGTTTTCAACATAGTAAACAAAACAGGTACATCTGGAACAAAACTGATTAGAATATAGGCATTTCAGTGTTTAAATCCACACCAAACAATTAGATATATATGTATTACAGGAAATTATTCTGTGGCATTGAATGTATACACATTATTACATACATATATATTTATTACAATACATTATTCTGTGACATTGAATGAACATAAATGATTACATACATATATATTTATTACAGGAAATTATTTTGTTGCATTGAATGAATAGAAATTAAAGGCATATCTCATGCAACCAACAAGATGATCTTTTTTTCCAGTGTTCAGTGTTTCACCCCCACCTGTCTGGCTGTCTTGATTACACCAGCCTAACATCCAAGGACATAGTGGTAAACCCAACGTGTTTATGAGAAAAGTGATGTCCAGAGATACTGATACTTTTTAAACAGTGGACCAGGTAGTGCAATACATGAATAACATACTAGAAATATTTAATGACATTGAAAGACAAATTCAACAATACAGCTTTCAACATAGCAAACAAAACAAATTATAACATATACATTTTAGTGTTTACATTACACTTGTGGTTCAGTATGGGGATCAGCTTTACACATGGGGGCTTTGACCAGAGGAAAGTCCAACTTGTGCTGAACGAAATGCTATACAGGTTTGCTGGGGTACATGAGAACACAAAACGGAAAAAAGCAACAATGCACCACCATAAAAATATTTTTAAAAAATGGTTTCGAGGACGGAGTGCTTGCCTTCGTCTCTCCTGAGTCAATATTGGCAAGTTGCAGTTGTGAGAGAAAGCCTTAAAATAATAAATTGGATATTGTAAAACTGGGAGCAGCTGAAGAGGTGGAAGGAGACGGCGTGGGATGTGGCCGAGTGGTCCAGGACCGGTCTGTGCCGTGGCCCCAGGGCGTTTCCGCTGCTTTGCCTGTCCCAGCGGTGTTTGGGGGCATGGAAAAGACATGCGGCTGGTGTCCGTATGTCATGCCCTCCTGTAGCAGCGGGTGCGACTGCGGTTGAGGCTCTGGGTCCACTGCGCTGGCGCTAGGGGTGCCACCCCTGCTGAAGGACAGCCTGCTCCTGCCCCTTCTGGCGTTTGTTGTGCCTGAAACACAGCAGATGCATGACATTGTCAGTTTTATGTTTCAACAAAAACACAGTCACTTGTTTGTGGTAGTTGTGTAGATTATGTGCGTTTTCTTTCAGCCTTTAACCTCAAACTGTATAGCGATGGAGATGTTGTCATTCTTAATGGACATCTCAACACTATGCTTTTCGAGGTGTAATGTCATCAGTGTCCAGTCAAGAGACGAAACTTACCATTGAGACAGGGTGTGCTGATTCAGCTCAAACAGCTGGAAGGTGATCTTCTCCACGAGCCTCAGGCTGGTGGGGGATGGGTGGAGGCAGCAGAGCTGGATGCAGATGGCCTTGACGAGTCTGCTCGTCTGTGGCCACTGGGCAGGTCCCGAGCCCTGTCCGAGCAGGCACCTGCAACCAAGAAACAGGAGTAAAAAGTTTTAGTAGTAATGGGTACATGTTTATATTTTAGGGTTGTGTGTGGATGTTGAGTTTTGTTTTTTTTCTGTTGTAATAACATTACACATGAACTAGCTCACCGTTTCAGGCTGTCCGTGCCCGGGGTGTCAGAGGAGGCGGTCTTGGTGGTCTTGAATCGCCCCTGAATCAGCCTGTCCTGGTGACGGCCAGGGAAGGCGAGGCGCTGCTTGTCTCCGTTGCTCAATGAACTCATCTACCTGCTGCTCCGTCAGACAGGCCAACCCACGCAGGCTCACCACACTGCTGGCCAGGCGCTGGACACAGCGACAGCCTTAATGGCGGCGGAGACAGTGGCAGCTTCGGCGAAGGCTGGAGGAGCAGGTCCGGGACCCTGGCACCCTTCTGAAGGCAGGGTTTCCTTCCATTGTTCATAACTGGAATACAACTTACATGTTACTACTTATTACTCTGACGAACAAAGCTCCTCTCCTAGATATTTTCTGACATACGCATTCATTCTTTTTAAATTACAATTTATTCAACAGGCAAGTACAGTTTGGAAAATGCATAAAGGGGGTGATGAATGAAGTAGCATTTCAGCTTTTAGGAATGTCAATGTGTGGTAATAAAAAAACAACTTGGAGTGTATGCAGCATTAATAATAATGATGGCTGTAAACAGACACACACACACATTAGCTACAATTCCTTTTACACTGAGATAGGCTTAGAGACGAGGCACTTATCTTTACCTTTGACTGTTAGATTTAAATTTACTCTGTGAAGGAAAGACAATTCAGGCAATAAAAGTACATTGGACACTGCGTGGCAGAGAATGACAATAGTTCACTTGGGATATCTGGATAGCTAAACGCAGCAATACACACAGCCTAATACACACTGTAATACTAGCACAACAAAAGCTATACATTAATGAATGATGAACATTTTAATAGACATGATAATAGTATGCATAACTAAACACACTGAGCCAAATACACACACTCATAACACTGAGTGTATGCAGCATTATTATTATTATTATTATTATTATTAATAATAATAATAATAATAATAATAATAATAATAATAATAATAAACACATGCAGTAGAATTAATTTTACATGGAGATATAAAGAGATAGCACTTTACCTTTCAAATAGTTAATGATCACTCTGTGAAAGAAAGAACAAATAAGTGGTTAATATTATAAAACGTTGCAATTGATGAAAAGCAAAACTTACAAATACTAAACACTTGATCTCCACGAAATAGCAGCATAGCTAAATATGCACAGCCCAATACACACGGTAATACTAGTACAACAAACGCAATAAATTAACGAATGATAAACGCTTGATCTCACAACGCCGAATATTATTATTATTATTATTATTATTATTATTAATACAAACGCTTGATCTCGACGAAATGCTAATAGCGCTTAGCTAAACACAAAGCCGAATACTCGTGTTTTGTTGTTGTTGTTTTTACTTTTAAAATGTTAACAATAATAATAATAATACAAGCTGTCATGGAAAAATATGAATAAAACCCCCAAAACAAACGCACAAAAGTCTACAGACCAGCGAAAACAAAGTTGAAATCATAGTAAATCTTGGCAATATAACGTTGTCATTCGGCGAAAAAACACACACGACTAAATTAAAAGATTATACGGTCGACATACAAAAAATAATAGAAAACCAGCATTTAAATACGAATAAAAGACTCCAAACCGACCTCTCTCTCCGTCTGCAGGCAGCTGAGAATGAGTTTATTTTTATTTATTTTTTTGAACCGCCGCCCTTCCAAAGTTGGAACAGGCTCCGCGCGATGCGATTGGCCGGCAAATGTTGGAACAGCCCGTTCCTATTGGCCCAATGTTGGAACAGCCCGTTTCGATTGGCCCAATGTTGGAACAGCCCGTTTCTATTGGCCGAATGTTGGAACGGGGCGCTCCGATTGGCCAAATGTTGGAACGGGGCGCTCCGATTAGCCGCCCGAGTCGGCAGGCACGGGTTCCTCCGCTCCGATTGGCCGTCAACGTTGCCCCGAAGATCGAGAGTTGAAGAGCGCAGCCCGTTTCGATTGGCCCAATGTTGGAACAGCCCGTTTCTATTGGCCGAATGTTGGAACGGGGCGCTCCGATTGGCCAAATGTTGGAACGGGGCGCTCCGATTAGCCGCCCGAGTCGGCAGGCACGGGTTCCTCCGCTCCGATTGGCCGTCAACGTTGCCCCGAAGATCGAGAGTTGAAGAGCGCAGGGCTACGATACATTTTTTTACAGCTGCGTTTCTATTAAGTCGAGTTACAAGAACACAAATCACAGCATTCACATTTAGTTAAATAGTCATTGTACTGTTGTTTTATTTCTGTTTAGATTTGCCCGCATGTATAAGAGGATCAAAATAAATTGCTCAGATGAAACTAAACAGAGTCTGCGTTCACGTTAATATTTATGCAAACGAGGATTGATTTGCGTGGTTTATTTATTTAATTTAGTAATACGTATAAATTAATTAATTAATTCATTCATTAAAATGCAATGCGTGTTTAGCTAAACCACAATACATGTATTTTAATTCAGTTTGCCTTAGAATGTGCGCTAGCAATAAACAATAAAGTGGCAAACAATTAATAAGGGAGGTAGTTCATGGCATAGCCTATGAGAATGCCTGCTTGTACAACTGAAATTTACTTTATTTTGAAAAGAAATGCCCGCATTAAATAAAAGGATACCACACTTGGCACATACAGACTATCAATGTGATTTCACCCTTCGAGTGTGAGCTAATTCCATAAGTAACTGTGCGAATAAATAACTAACTTCAGCCTCGAATCGGGAATAACTAACTTCAGCCCGGTTTAAAACAAATGGCCTGTCAAATCAACATTAACTATGCTTACCTAAGCTCTGTCACCAAGAATCGTAAAGTTGTTTTGTTTTTTGGTATTTTTTACTAGATCGGCACCCATCTTTTATTCAGGTCGTAATAAGGGTCTTTCTGATTGGCTCGTGTTATTTAAAGCTACCTTCGATTGGGGTCATTTTTTTTTGTCTGCGAGGTGGGCAGGATTGTTGTGTTTGGGTAGAAACAACGAAAGAAAAAAATAAAAACCCAGGATACACAGGTTTTATTAAATATTTATGTTTTCATTTTATTGTTAATTTATTAAATTTACTTTCGGAAGACATGTCAGCTGCAGGAGGCGGTGAAAATACGAACTTTTTGGATCTGCTGAATAAATTTGAGAAACTGTCAGGGAGGCCTTCTCTGAGAGCAGCAGGTCAGTTTAACAATGATGTCTTGCTATTTTTATTAAAATATGAGAGATATTTCTTAGTCACTGAACACTTGAAGTATACTTTACATGTTTTTTTGTTTGTTTTACGACCAGCGCGGGCCTGTAAAATTTGGGCTGATGAGGCTTGTCAGGCTCATGTGAAATTATAATTTAATCATTGCTTGTTTGCAGCATTTACTAAATAACATTATACATTTCTTATTTTTATTATGCTTTATTTACACATGCTTTTTAAATACCGGTTATTATACAGTACCTGTACACTGTATTATGTTATATATTGGCCAATGTAATGACAATGGCAAGAATTACATTGATTTTTGTCGCTTCGTTACTGTATTTTTAAAATATTTAATAAAAATAAACACATATTTGGGACATTTTAAATATAAAGCTAATTGTGTGTCAAGCTGTAGAGTTTTAGCTTGCTTAACAATTACCAGAATCTGGTGTTAAAAGAAGGTGCAGGTATGTTAGAAAGTGGTATGTTGTCAGAATGTGGTACCTGTAGTACAACTTGGCCCCTGTAATGTCAAAAAGTGATACTGTCACATTGAAAGTGGTACGCTGTCAGATTTTGGTACAGGTGCAATCAATTACGATCTGATGGGTGTTTTCCTACTGTCAAACAGAGGTACATTTACCATTAATTATACATTTATTTTTTTGCAAACTTAAACTAGAAACAATTTCTTTAAAGAAAAAAACTATTCACTAGGAATAAGACAAAATGACAAGTCCACCGCAGAGCTACACAAGTAAAATAAATGTGCAACACCCAATGTATTGCATATGATAAATGTAAACATACTGTTTTCTTAATCGTGAAAAAATATGATATTACTTTTTAAAACAATGTAAAAGACTGGAAAATATGAAAAATTTAATATAAAAAGATGTGAAAGACTGAAAACAGCATACCGTACCAGATTTGAATGGGTGATTCCCTGTTTTTCTTAGCAGAAGGTGTTTAGGCATTCACGAGCAAGCGCAGTGCGCTGCATACCACTTTTTAGCACGTACCTGAAAATAACACACCAGTTTCCTTTGTATGCCACATTTGCATCTTTACATTCAGAACTACCACAATTGTGATTTAAACTTGTTAGGACATTCTTTACCACAAACTAGTGGAAATATATTGTAGATACCTGTCTGTCACATTTTTACACACATACTGCGAACGAATTTACAGCTATGCCCAAACTTTTTGCATCACCTAGAATTTGTGTTGAGGAATATATATATATATATATATATATATATATATATATATATATATATATATATATATATATATATATATATATACATACATATATATATATATATATATATATATATATATATATATATATATATATATATATATATATACATACACATACATGTATATACATACAGCTCTGGAAAAAATTAAGAGACCACTGCAAAATTATCAGTTTCTCTGGTTTTACTATTTATAGGTATGTGTTTGGGTAAAATGAACATTTTTGTTTTATTCCATAAAATACTGACAACATTTCTCCCAAATTCCAAATAAAAATATTGTCATTTAGAGCATTTATTTGCAGAAAATGACAACTGGTCAAAATAACAAAAAAGATGCAGTGTTGTCAGACCTCGAATAATGCAAAGAAAATAAGTTCATATTCATTTTTAAACAACACAATACTAATGTTTTAACTTAGGAAGAGTTCAGAAATCAATATTTGGTGGAATAACCCTGATTTTCAAGCACAGCTTTCATGCGTCTTGGCATGCTCTCCACCAGTCTTTCACATTGATGTTGGGTGACTTTATGCCACTCCTGGCACAAAAATTCAAGCAGCTCGGCTTTGTTTGATGGCTTGTGACCATCCATCTTCCTCTTGATCACATTCCAGAGGTTTTCAATGGGGTTCAGGTCTGGAGATTGGGCTGGCCATGACAGGGTCTTGATCTGGTGGTCCTCCATCCACACCTTGATTGACCTGGCTGTGTGGCATGGAGCATTGTCCTGCTGGAAAAAACAATCCTCAGAGTTGGGGAACATTGTCAGAGCAGAAGGAAGCAAGTTTTCTTCCAGGACAACCTTGTACTTGGCTTGATTCATGCCAAAGCTGTCCGATTCCAGCCTTGCTGAAGCACCCCCAGATCATCACCGATCCTCCACCACATTTCACAGTGGGTGCGAGACACTGTGTCTTGTAGGCCTCTCCAGGTCTCCGTCTAACCATTAGACGACCATGTGTTGGGCAAAGCTGAAAATTGGACTCATCTGGGGGTGCTTCAGCAAGGCTGGAATCGGGCAGATTTCTCTTTGTGAAGGATGCATGAATCAAGCCAAGTACAAGGTTGTCCTGGAAGAAAACTTGCTTCCTTCTGCTCTGACAATGTTCCCCAACTCTGAGGATTGGTTTTTCCAGCAGGACAATGCTCCATGCCACACAGCCAGGTCAATCAAGGTGTGGATGGAGGACCACCAGTTCAAGACCCTGTCATGGCCAGCCCAATCTCCAGACCTGAACCCCATTGAAAACCTCTGGAATGTGATCAAGAGGAAGATGGATGGTCACAAGCCATCAAACAAAGCCGAGCTGCTTGAATTTTTGCGCCAGGAGTGGCATAAAGTCACCCAACATCAATGTGAAAGACTGGTGGAGAGCATGCCAAGACGCATGAAAGCTGTGCTTGAAAATCAGGGTTATTCCACCAAATATTGATTTCTGAACTCTTCCTAAGTTAAAACATTAGTATTGTGTTGTTTAAAATGAATATGAACTTATTTTCTTTGCATTATTCGAGGTCTGACAACACTGCATCTTTTTGTTATTTTGACCAGTTGTCATTTTCTGCAAATAAATGCTCTAGATGACAATATTTTTATTTGGAATTTGGGAGAAATGTTGTCAGTAGTTTATAGAATAAAACAAAATGTTCATTTTACCCAAACACATACCTATAAATAGTAAAACCAGAGAAACTGATAATTTTGCAGTGGTCTCTTAATTTTTTCCAGAGCTATATATATATATACATATATATATATATATATATATTAGATAGATATATATATATAAAAATTAGATAGATAATTACACAGTTGAGATCTTTTTATTTATCCTAATTGTAGACACTACTGATATAATGATATTGCAAGTGTCTACCGGAAGGCGTAATAGTAGTACAGTATTTCATGTTAGATTTTGAAATGTCATATTTTTCGTTATATGGAGAACTACGAAGTGGTGTAATTCAACATGTTAACGTAGCATTATTAGTATTAGTAGCATTAACGTAGGTTTTATTCGACTTTATGAAGCAAAATTAGTTAATTCTATAGGGTGATGCAAAACATCTGGCCATAGCTGTAGGTCATGGTGGTCTATACTTTAAGGCCTCACACAATATGTGAACCTTTATGCAGGGCTCTCAAACTTTCCCATTGACAGCCCTGGACTCTCAACTAAAAAAACTGAAGGGAAGGCCCCTGATAAACTTAGGGGCCCCAATAAAGTACAAATACCGGTTTATGATATAGTATTGATGGTTCTAACTTTACCCAAATGCATTCTGTTTTGAACTTACAAAGGCCTATACCTCAAACAGACCTATACCTATATAATAGGGCTTTTTTTAATTATTGGTGAAAATACATGTGCAAGACAATCTGTTGGCATTTAACAAATGTTGGCACATGCACCAAGGGTCAGGTTAAATATGAATATACAGTAGGTAATTCTGATCATAGAAACATTGTTAGAATTTGGAAAGCACCTTGCATAACAAATATGGGGGGGAAACATTGTGTTTAACTTTTTACATTAATCAGTCAAGAAATGCATATATATAGGCTACATTAATACTTCCTTGTTAGTAACTAACTAGCAGCTTTCCCCAAGGTGCTATGCAGACAGTATGATGCTTGACCCCAGACACTGCTGAAGTGAAATGACCCAGGGAGCTCAAGTGTAACAGATTTTATGAAAGGCAAGCAAACTGAGTACTTTTATCTATTTAATGTTGTGTAGTTCAAAATAAAAATATATGTTTGTAAAAAAAAATGTTATAATAAATATATGTTGTAGTAAAAATATATGTTTTTTTTTACATGTATTCGGATACAAAAATCAGATGTTCATATTCACTAGGAATGACAAAAATACCTTGCACTTACTTACCGCTTCACCAGAAAATCTGGTTTTACAAACTTTTAAAAGAGGCTCAAAAGAGCTGGGTGTTAATCCTATGTATATATATATATATATATATATATATATATATATATATATATATATATATATATATATATATAGGATTAACACCCAGCTCTTTTGAGCCTCTTTAAAAGTTTGTAAAACCAGATTTGTGATCTCTGTGGAAAGCCACCTGGGTCAAAAAAGCGCTGCGCTCTTTTTAGAGCAAGTCAGAATCTCATGGGACAGAAAAAAGGCAAGCATTCTGAAATGTCTCACTTAAACCGTGCTCATCTTGCTGGAAGTGTAGTGATTTTTATATAGATTGTATATATTTTTTGTTGCAACTTTTATGTGGAATGTAATAAACGAGAACCAAAATGGTGAGTTTTTACATTTCCACGTTTGTTTTATTTTATTTGACGTGTTTAAAATTATATTTCAGTTTTCGTTTGCTTGTGCAGCTACAAAAAGGCACAAGTAAACCTCATGTTATTACTTAATGAAAACGTGCCTTTGGCCACTGTTTACTGTGGAGAAACGGCAGTGGCAAGGAATGAAAAAAATAAGTAAGCTTTATGAACTATTTATTTTGGGAATAAACAAATCAACGTTTAACTTGAACTGCGATTCGGCATCCTTTGTTTTGTAGTTAATCATTGGGGTACAGTAAGGCCTACACAATGTATTCTTTACTCCTGGGATATTTTTTTTACTTTAGCGTGTTGCATAGTGTAACGTCTTGCTGTAAAATAAAGGCACACACGGGCCACGCCCCCTGCCTCTGCTGCTGTGCTGTCTCTGCCTGTGTTCTGAACAATATAATGGCTTTTATTACTTTTTAAAAATAAACGAATATTTAAATTGAGCGAATATCCGAACATGAAAATCCTGTGTTCGTCCCAGCACTACATGTTTGACGTATTGTTTCTTTCTAAAATACACATTTATTTTAAGAACATGCATTATTCGAGGTAGTCGTCTCTTATAAGTTAATAACTTATTTTGTTGTGTTTTTCTAGAAATAATATTATGTTTTGATTTGCTTGTATACAGTATAACAAATAGTCTGGGTATACTTGTATCAGATTTCTCTTTGTAGTTGAGCCAGGTGTTATAAAATGGTAAAATAGAGTTCTAAAAATGGTTTCATATAATTTAGAAATTGTGAGAATACTGTACTGTAAAATGACTTGGGTCCTTTTCATTGTGCTTCCCATCACAGTAGATCTGTATCAAATAAATAAAGTATAGGTGGAGGGTCCCTTGTGACTCCTCTTGTAATGCACTACCTCGTGGAGAGCAGAGTTATGCAAGCAGGAAATTGCTGGTTGCCAGTCTTGGCTGTGGGGGATTTTGACTGGTAGGCCACAGGGAGAGCTGTATTGTGATTCAGTGACCACTGGCAGGTACCTGATGAAGATAGGCTGAGTGTAGCCAGGTTGGACCTTGCATCCATGTACATACAGGCATTTAATGTGTTAATTACAAAACACATTGGTGCATACAGTATAATAGTTGCTGTTGGAAATTGAAAGACATGCCTCCTCCAAGGTTTTGCATGTATAACCTAGTAGGCAAAATCCATGAGAGTTATTTCAAGGAGTCTCTGCTCCTTAAAGGTGTTCCAAAGGCTGATGGAAGATGAGCTCCTGAGATTTTAGTCCTTTTAAATTAGGGCCTCATCTCTGCCCCACCTGTCAAAGTTGTCCTAGCTTTAAAAGACCATAACTACTGTACTTGTGTCTTTTTTTTTTTATACAGTAAAAAAATAAAAAAGCATGCAAAACCTTTAACCGTTCTGCTGGTTTGTGGTATGTTTTTTGATGCCCTGCTGTCTGTGTGACTGACTCATTACTGGTAATTGTAGTGACAGGCTCTAAGAAGAGAGTACGGTGGCTGCCGGCTAGGAGAAACTTCAGTCAACCATGCCCAAGCCTCAGGATCCCTAACAGGTTTTTAAGAGAAGGTGGGTGATTTTTACCAGATGAAAAACAAAACAACCAGCACTTATTATTGGTGAGAGTCTCTGCAGCTTTTAGTCTTTAAATTGGTATATACAGTAGGGCATTCTTCTATTGCACTGGTCCTTATTTTTTATGTTCTTATGTAGGGCTATTTTTTGTTTCAAATGTGCTCTCTGGTATTTAGATATCTGCTGTTTTCCTTGACTTTCTCACTTTTCCACTGAAGTAATGCAAGATACTGTACTGCCTCCAAATGCTTCCAAATCAAAATTGTCATCCTCTAGATTGCTTCAGACTGTTCAAAGGTGACGGTTGTTGATTAATAACTGGTCACTATTGAAATGTGTTATCCTGAGAATTGTGGACTTTGGGCAAAATTACTAGGATTATTGGTAGACTTTTTTGTGATGTTTTGATACACTGCAGTATTTAGTGGCTAATGTTGAAACATGTAAGGCTGTCTTCAGGAGCACTATTGTAATACTGCCCTCTGCTTAATTGGGTACCAACATTGGCAGCATGCTTGAATGCTTTACATACAATGTGTTGCAACAACTATCTTTTTATCTTTTTTTCAAGTTGTCGGGTATATGTTCTAGATGTGGTTTTTAAAGCCAAACTGTTGTGATTCAGGAGAATAAGAGGTTATTTTAAGTATGTTTAATCCAAAGTTAACACACTTAATGGTGCGAACAGATAAATGTTTTGACTAAGTCTCAATGTCAGCAGAAAGACCTGTTGTCGATTTTAGTTTGCCATTTAATTTAATTGAGTTTAAAGGTTGAATGTGTAATTTAGCTCTGGTTAAGTGTCTTGTTTAGCAAGGAAATGCTATAAATGTTGATAAGGTATCTATGATATACAGGCAGGCCTATAATAGCAGGCCTATATACAGTAGTAGATTCAGAAGGTGTATTTTGCAGTGATCGGTACGAGTAATCAACATTCTTAACTAAGTAGCAGTATTTGGATAATGGGGCTTTAACCTTTCCATCCATTTAACCATCAGTGGTAATGGATGGGAAAATCCACTGGCCCCACATACATTCTACTGGCCCAGTATAATGTTTATTGATAGTTCACCAAAAATGCAGAGTTTACATTGCAATATATGTTTAATATATTAAATGGGAACAAGAGAAACATTTTTTAAGAAAGTAACTATTGGAACATGTAAAACGTAATTAATCGTGAGCAACTTAAACTGTACATTAGGCTGCCTCTTGGAACTAAAGTGTTCAAATCAACAAACGCTTAAACCATTTACAATTGTGCTTGTCGCTACTGTAACTCAAACAAGACTGAAAAGCTGCTATAGACACGTGCTAAAACTATGTACTACTGGAGGCTGTATGCTGTGATTACATATTAACATTGATTATTTCAGTTTTCATGTGTGTTGATTTGAAATACTTTAATACTACAGTAGCAATTACTAAAAGGCATACGGTGTACAAAATAAATAGTACATGGCAGAGAAGACAGCAGCACTAAAATAGTGTGAAATTTTGGTTTAATTAAATAAGGAGTATGGATCGATGCTTAAATGTGAAAAGGAATATGGCAATGTTATAGTATCCTTTGTTCTTTGATAGATATATTGACATATGTTAATAGTTAAAATATTCTTTACTCTGGGTTGTTCTAAATGTGGTGCTGGATGCTACAGAATATTTACGATATTGCAGTCAATGCAGAGTTCATGCTCATACATAAGCTAAGGTTAACAAGAGAAAAGTTGAGTGCAGTGCGGTGTCTGGGGGCAAGGCCACACCTCCAGCACGCCCACTTCCTGCGTCCTTGGGCACAAAACAAAACAGCAACAAAAACAGATACGCCACTGGGGTGTATTTGTATGTGAAATTTACCTGCCACAGGTAAATTAGTTGGGGTGCTAATTTCGAACTCTGGGATAAAGTACAAAAGGTATTTTATTACCTCCCATCAGCATTCCTAGGATTCTATACTGAACATATCTTTCATTTGGGAATGTATTTGCATCATTATAAACAGGATGTTACTGTAGGTTTTCGGTATCTGTTTGAAATATGTTTCTTCTCTTCCAGTTGTAATAATACTCTGTATCCTCTGCAAATATTGGATTGTACATTGGAAATGTCACAATAGGTCAGAACGTGGGGAGAATAATAATTAGAAATAAATAAAAATCAGGGTTTGTTAAATGCATTTCTCTACCTGTTTCTTGTAACGTTTTAATGTGGTTGTTATTTACTTTTAAGGAGCCTCCCTCCCAAAAGCTGGACCCTACCAACAATGGTACATGGATGATGAGACGGCGTTAAACATTAACCAATTGAGGCTCACCATTCTGTGCAAACAACACTTGCACTATAGAAAATGTGGTTGTCCTATTAAAAGAACAGTGCATCTCTTGTATTTTAATGTTTTGTTTCCCTCCTCCTCTCTCCAGGTAACCGCCCGCCCCCTGCTCGGAGCGGACACCGCTGTGTTGCAGACAATGTTAACCTGTACGTGTTTGGAGGGTACAATCCTGACTTTGACGAGTCGGGAGGATCTGAAAATGAAGACTACCCCTTGTTTAGGGAGCTCTGGAGGTATCACTTTGCAACTGGAACATGGCAGCAAATGAGAACAGAAGGGTACATGCCCAGAGAGCTAGCATCCATGTCGGGTAGGTGATACTTGTATATTAACTCAAGTTATACTCGTGTATCCTGCCGCAGTACTGTTCCCTCTGTTATGGGTAATGGGACCTCCACCTGACAACATCATTTCCTGTGGTCAGCAGAATGTAGGGTCTTAACGGTATTACCTGTAACACAGGAAGTTAACCTATGGTATTGTGGCTGGAACAGTTGGCTTCACCGAATTCAAAGTTAATGCCAGTGTCAGTAACATCAGTAACACCCCCCTCTGTATCTCTCATTACTTTTAAGTTACAGCAGCTCTATTTATATGATAGTTGATGACCATGACAGTATGTACAGAATAGTATACAATAAGAATTAGTAATACCATTTTTAATCACAATTTGCAAAAAAGATATCATTTCATAACTAAACTCAATAGTGCTCAATTTATACTAGAAGAACCCTAATAAATTTAAATGACAAATGTTTAGACTAGACATTGAGACAGACTTTGACAGATACATTCAATGGAAGTGTAGATATGTACTGCCATATACCCCCAGAATCTGATACTCTAAATATTGTTAATATCAAGTTTCATGACAATTAGATAAGCAGCTGTCCAGATATATGCAAAAATGTGAAGTGTGTCATACGGGCAGATGGATTCAATGCCCTCTGGAGCCAAAAGCATCTGAACCGTGTCCATTGTGGCGATGGCTTTATTGTGTGGTAGGAGGCTCTGGATGTTCAGTTGTCAAATTATCCACTAGTCTTTTTTAATAGTTTTTATCTCTTCGTTACCAGTAATAAGTATCGAGTTACGAGTAAAGCGTGGTGTCGAATTAAAAAAGAGGCAGGATGCATATTTTATATAGAGAAAATCTGGGACCAAGACTGTGTCAAATTAAGCAAAGGTGTTGAGTTATCCACCAGTCGAGTTAACCGTGTTTTTTTGACAACAGCTTTTTTAAACCACTCACTGTTGCAAGTCATTCTTTTGAACCTTGACAAAGTCCATCATAGTCTTGTTTCAGTGAGGCAAAATATGTTTGAGCTTCACCAAGTAACTGCCTCAAGATAAATAATTTTACAGACTCCTTCTGCTGTTCATACCAAGACATAAATCCTCGCATCTGTAGCGCTGCTGTCTTGTTGTCGGCTCCATAGGTTAGACTGACGCATGCGTCTTTGAGTGTGTGTTTGTGTGTGCACCACATGCATTAAGTCTACACTGACAATAATGTACTGGATTTCAGAGATAAAACTCGTCAGGGAGCCGTGGATAAATGAGGTTCTACTGCACTTGTATGTCACTTGGTTTACCTGAGTGATGATGATTTACAGAACTGAGAAATGGAGCATGAGAGGTGGACAGACTGGAAGGTACTATACAGGAGGCTGTGTGGTCCAGTGGTTAAAGAAAAGGGCTTGTAACAAGGAGGTCCCCAGTTCAAATCCCAGCTCAGCCACTGACTCATTGTGTGACCCTGAGCAAGTCACTTAACCTCCTTGTGCTCGGTCTTTCAGGTGAGACATTGTTGTAAGTGACTCTGCAGCTGATGCATAGTTCACACACTCTAGTCTCTAAGTCGCCTTGGATAAAGGTGTGTGTGCTAAATAAAGAAATAATAATAATAATGATAATGATCATAACTAGAACTGCCAGACAGTTTTACGGTTTCCAAGTTCAGTACCAGTTAGAAATTTTGGCAAGCTGCAGCATTGCAGCACAAGTGTCGGCAACAGATCAGTTTTATGAATTTCAATTCAAAGTACTGCATTAGTTCATTATCTCACAATGCTTTATAACTTTAAACCATAGTAACAATGACCCTATCTACACACAGTAAGGAGTTATAAGCTAATTTTACTTTTAACCTTAAGGAGAGGTCAAAAGTCACGATCAAGGTAATTTTTGAATAGAGCATATATGGGTTCCTCAATGTGTTGTGTAGTAACCATAACCCTTTGTGCACTGTAATGAGTTATAAGCTAGTTCTACATTTGACCTTAGAGGTCAAAGGTCACAGGCAAGGTGATTTTTGGATAGAGCATATATGGGTTCCTATCTGTTCTATAGTAACCATTAACCTATATACACTCTGTCAGGAGTGTATAAGCTAGTTTTAAATTAACTTGAGAGGTCAAAGGTCGCAGGCAAGGTCATTTTTGGTAAGCGCACATATGGTTTCCTGTATGTGTTCCATAGTAACCATTAACCTATCTGCACTTTGTAAGGATTTATAAACTAATTTTGCATTTGACCAAAGATTTTTGAAAGGTTTTTAAAGAAATGCGTCGGGTGGCCATATTGGTTTACGCACAAACACCATTTTTGAAAAAGTCATTTGTATTGACACAGGGATAATGCTTGTCAACTTTGGAGTTAATCAACTAAACTGTGTTCAACTGAAGCGGTTTTAACGTTACAATTTTTCCTTTCCAGTCCGATGTCGGACCCTGTCATCAAAAAGATGACATGTCCCTAGTCGTTTTTTTTCTCCGGAAAAAGTCGAGAAAAGCTTTCAATGGCCGAGAGAAGCCGAAAAAAGAGGTGGATTTGAGCAATACGCATAGTCCCTTCACCACAGACATTAACACGGAAATAAACAAACAAGATAGCTGCTTCAGCATCAAGAGCTCAAAGAAAATCACAGACATTTGCCAAGCTTTTTAAGATGTTATATTAATAAAATAATGACTTGGATTGCATTATTTGGTGATAAATCGAGTGATCAGGAGATGATTTATCAGTATGCACTACTATGAAGAGATTGACTACAGCTGTAGGGCTGTGTTAAAAGGTTTGTTCAAAGGTAGTTCTAAACCTTTGATGGTTCGTCAGGCGGCATTAATGCATTGTCGGATGTTTTAACAGAAACCGTTTGACAAATGAGTATACTGTAAATAACACATTAAATGTCACTCGCATGCAAAAGTCGATATTTTGATTTGTATAATGCCCATTAAACAAAAGTTGTATTAAAATGCACTACCAAATCGTTCTACGTAGCTCCTATTTTATCAATGACATCCCTGCTGTGCATTGGAGCCAGGGTATTGCACCAAATCTCTGAGGGAGTACCTATAGCGGCTGTATTGCTTCAATAAAATATGTACTGAATACATAGTGTGCAAGATGTAAGAAGTGTTCTGGTAGAATAAGTATGAAACCCAAAATATACACTAATAATTTTAATTTCGAAAACTGAGCTCTGAGAAGGCTAAAGCAATTAACCTGTTAAAATAAATAAACCAGAGTTGAAAGGTCACAGCATGGAGGCAGGCACCTCTACAGTGTCTAATAAATGGGTTTCAGAAAGGATTTAAGACAGAAAAAGACAAGAAGTGAGGAACCTCTCATCTACAGTTTGCAAAAAAGATGTTCACCCAGTCTGGAGTATTTCATTGAACTATGTTTCGTTCTGGAGAAAATTGGCATTTATTTTCAACAAACTGGGACCAGGGGAATAAATGTTGTAAAGATATATTTGGGTACCCAGCATTGTACAAAAAAAAAAGAAGTAAAGTAAGTATTAATGAATCATTATTTTATAGCTTCAATCTCAATTTAGAACTGGAATTGTGAACTGGAAAGGATTTTAACTGTGTTCTCTTTTTATTTTGTAAACAAGTCATCAATAACCAGACGCGTCACAAGAAATTTTTTGTATTTTATTTATTCAGCCGATTAATCATGGTTTTATTGTGATGATTTTACAGCCGATATGATTTGATAACAGAACATTGCATTATCTATTTCATTTCAATTATAAAAACATGATTACTGTTCTATATAACCTATGTAACAGCATTTTAATGTATATGGATTAACTGCAAGATAATAGGATTTTCAATCAAATATAATCTAGTAGTAAATTATGCAAATTAGTACTATCAAAGGTTCGAACCTTCGTTCAGTAATGTGTTGTGAACCTTCAAATGTCAAAATGTACCTTTCGTTACAGCCCTGTACACCTGTACCTTAAATTATACTTGTAACTAAAGTATAAGTATTTCTCCCCCCCTCCACCTCCAGCTGTTTTACATGGGAACAACTTGCTGGTGTTTGGTGGCACTGGAATTCCATTTGGTGAGAGCAATGGAAATGATGTCCATGTTTGTAATGTTAAATACAAACGTTGGTCTCTACTCAGTTGTCGTGGAAAGAAACCTAATCGAATTTATGGGCAGGTACAGTGTTTAATTTTGTATTGTAGAGTTTGTTATTGCTGTTTTGTAGTGTTACTCTACTACTAGGGGTGGAGACAAGTTTTTATAAATGTGTTCTTGTGGTGATTTGACGTCCACAAAGCATTACTCAACCTTGATTAGAAAGCAAACGTAATTTATGGGGAAAGTGTGCAGTTATATTTATTAATTGCATGAATTCACATTGACAGCATAGCTCAATCGAGGGAACTCCTGCAGAAAGTGTATTTGTCCACGTTTTGTAGAATGTGACTAGAGGTTGTGGACAATTTAAGTTGGGACAGTAATATATAATTTAAATGATTAAATTTTTTGTTTTTATTTTGAAGGCAATGGCAATTATAAATGGCTACTTGTATGTATTTGGAGGAACAACAGGTTATATTTACAGCACAGATCTTCATAGATTAGACCTGACCACACGTGAGTGGATTCATCTTAAACCAAACAACCCCCCAGATGACCTGCCTGAAGAAAGGTGAGAAATGCTGGGTTCTCATCCAAGCTAACATGTAAACTGGTATTTTTAGTGTAAATAAGCTGTCTGTTTTTGTATATTTTATGTGCCAACATATTTTTTTTTTTGCTACAAAATAGTCACTTATGGTTGTCCTTATCTTTTTATACAAAGGTACAGACATGAAATTACACATGATGGACAAAAGATATACATCCTTGGAGGGGGAACGTCGTGGACATCTTATCCTTTGGATAAGGTACTGTACGAGACAGAGGTTTTACCTGCCTGCTCACTGAAAGAGAAAACATTCTACAAACTTGTTTTGCCTCAAAGATATAAATATGTTTTGATACAGTGCTCTGGACAAATCAGGAATATTCAGAGATGTGTATAATACGTGTGTTATCATCCCAGGCCCTTTATTGAAATAGTAGCTGACACATTTTTAATGATTTGCAATGCTTAATATGAAACCATCTCTGAAAATCCCTTTTATTGTTTAGAGCAGTGTATAAACTTAATTTCCCTGGTATTTTAATCTGTTCGCATCAGTCAGTAAACATTATTGGTTCCAGGTGTAAAAGAGCAGGGCGTAGAAAGAAAATTGACTTGAATAGCTACAGTGCTGTGAAAGTATTTGCCCCCAGTCTGATTTTCAGCATTTTTGCACATTTTTCACAATGTATTTGGTCAAATTTTTTGTGGGTTGTAGTAGTATATAGGGAGTCTGAGAGAAAAAATGACACCAAAGTTTGGTGCTTCTTTCATTTGTTTGTTTGCGCCCCCCCCCCCCCAGTTAACTCAACCCAGTTAAAGGGATAATTAGGGTCAGCTGTTTGAGTACTTTGGTTAACAACCAGGCCTGATTTGGGCCAGCCCTGCCCAATATAAATCTGACTAACTTTGGCCCTTACCATCAGAGTGAAGTTGTCAGCACACAGGTTCTAGAGGCACATCATGCTACAAACAAAAGAAATTCCTGAAGACCTCCGGAAAAAGGTTGTTGATGCCTATCAGTCTGGAAAGGGTTACAAAGCCATTTCTAAGGCTCTGGGGCTCCACCGAACCACAGTCAGAGCCATAATGTCCAAATGGAGAAAGTGTGGGACAGTAGTGAATCTTCCCAGGAGTGGCCATGCTGCCAAAATCTCTCCAAGAGCAAGGCATAAAATCGTCCAGGAAGTCACAAAGAACCCTAGAACAACATCCAGGGATCTGCAGGCCTCTCTCACCTCGGCTAAGGTCAGTGTTCATGACTCCACCATCAGAAAGACACTGGGCAAAAATGGGATTCATGGCAGAGTAGCAAGGCGGAAACCATTGCTCACTAAGAAGAACATGAATGCTCGTCTCATGTTTGCCAAAAAGCACCTGGATGATCCTCGAGTTCTGGAACAATGTTCTATGGACAGATGAGTTAAAAGTGGAACTTTTTGGCCGACATGGGCCCTGTTATGTCTGGCGAAAAACAAACACTGCATTCCACAGTAAGAACCTCATACCAACGGTGAAGCATGGTGGTGGTAGTGTCATGGTTTGGGAATGCTTTGCTGCATCAGGAGCTGGACGCCTTGCCATCATTGAAGGAACCATGAATTCTGCTCTATCAGAGAATTCTACAGGAGAATGTCAGGCCATCCATCTGTGAGCTGAAGCTAAAGCGCAGCTGGGTCATGCAGCAAGACAATGATCTGAAACACACAAGCAAGTCTACATCAGAATGGTTGAAGAACAAGAAATGTAAAGTTTTGGAATGGCCTAGTCAAAGCCCACACCTAAACCCCATTGAGATGTTGTGGCAGGAACTGAAACGAGCAGTTCATGCTTGAAAACCCACAAATGTCACAGAGTTGAAGCAGTTCTGCATGGAGGAGTGGGCCAAAATTCCTCCATAGCACTGTGAGAGACTAATCAATAACTACAGGAAGCGTTTGGTTTCGGTTATTGCTGCTAAAGGTGGCGTAACCAGTTATTGAGGCTAAAGGGGGAGATTACTTTTTCACACGGGGGCATTGGGTGTTGCATAACTTTAATAAATAAATGAAATATGTATCAAATGTTTGTGTTATTTGTTCACTCAGGGTCCCTTTTATCTAAAAGGGGCAAATACTTTTTCACGGCACTGTATATTGTTTATGCCTACACTTTAGGAGCATGGAATGGTGTTATATGTTGTGAAATGAGACTTGGAGTCAGGAAGCTGCAGTGAAAGTGTTAATGCACACATTTATTAATAAAATAAACAAATACAGGAACAAAGATCCACTAAAATAAAAGGTTTAAACAAAACAAATCCCAACTTTCCAGGCTGGGCAGCACCTCCTTTGGAACTTCTCCTTTCAAATTCATGCTGTTTAGGCTGCGCATCCCTCTTATACCAAGTGGCTTGGACTTGGTTGATGATCAATTATCCAATTAAGATCCAGTAACATTACACACGTGCATTTGGCAGGGATAGAATTAAATCCATCCCTGCCAAACTTCAATACAAATACAGTAATCCGTCGCATATCCGACTGTGATGGGAGCAGAGTAAGGGCAGATAAATGAATCCTCTTTTAAATACCATTATACACAGCTGTAACAATTTTCTGTACTAATAATATTTTGAGATTCATTAGGGAGCTCCCCTAAATCCCTTGTTTAGAAAGATGCAGGGTATTAATGCATGTGACAAAGTAGCCGTCTGGGTGCACGAATTTGCTGCCGATTTGAGACAGAGGTTGAAGTTGATATGCCCCGCAGGCAAACAGGATTTATTTACATCAGGGGTGTCAAACTGAGTTCCTGGAGGGCCGCAGTGTCTTCTGGCTTTCATTCCACCCGAGCTCTCAATTACTTTAATTGGTCTAATTATTTGATTAACTGGACACATTTAACACTTCTCTAAAGGCTTCAAAATATTTCATACCTTGAATCAAGTGCATTTTTAAAACCATCAACTGTAAAAGACCTTGAAAAATATGAAGTGTGTCAAATTCAAACAAATAATTCGATCAATTATGTTAATTTGAGAGCTTAAGTTGGAATGAAAACCAGAAGACCCTGCGGCCCTCGGACTGGAGTTTGACACCCCTGATTTACATTGTAGCGCTGAGCTGCGAGGTTTTCAGGATATAATGACAGACAAGTGTTGTGGTTCAAAGCAGTAGGAAATCTTTTCTTTCTTTCTTTCTTTTTCTTTCTTCCTGCTGCCAGGTCCCGCTTCTGTCTTTCAAACTTATCGCCACACTCCCAAGTCCCTCCCCCTTCCTCACTCATTGGTCCAGCACTCCCTATTTCTGACTGGTCGTGTCAAACCTGCTCCCACCACCTTAGTGACGCACTCACACAAGCACCAAAACACACACACAGCACTAACAGATTTGAACAAGAATAACACGGTTTACAAACATACATTATTTACTACATTATCAGCACACTGAACAGCTCACGTGACGCTGCCAGCAAAGGTTGCGCACGGAGCACATATAACAGTCTACAAAAACTTTGGTGGGATCTACAGTCTCTGAACTAATCTTTTCTGATCAGTAATAAACTAATGTTGCTGATGCGATTGATCATGGTGAATAAACACTTAGAGTGGATACGTGACAGATTACTGTACACAATCTTTATTTACAGACACAAATATTATTTATGTGCAGGGCTTCCGTCCTGCCACAATGTAGTAACCATTTCAAATGGCAATGTAAAGTTTATCCTAGTGACTAGATTTTATTGTTGACATTTTATAGATTTCATTTTTTTCAGATACATGCCTACAATTTAGAAACCAATTCATGGGAAGAAATAACAACTAAGCCACACGACAAAATAGGTATGTGTCTAATGAAACATTAGAGATAAGCATGTACAGTGGTGTGGATTTTTTTTGAGCCATTTGTTTAGGAGGCCAATTGGGACTTTGATGTATTTGTTAAAATGAAGGAATTTGTTTGTCTGACTCCTCATGTATGTATTTTATTTATTTATTTATTTATTTATTTATTTTATTTATTTAAGGATTTCCTGCAGCAAGGAGATGTCACAGCTGTGTACAGATAGGAAGTGGTAAGATGCAATTTAGCATTCTCTGTCTGGTAAAAACATAATTAATGGTCTTGGTGAAATAATGTATGAATGAAAGCTAAAATTGTTTCTCAGATTATGGTGTTTGAATACTTTCAGACAATTCAGTTGTATAACAATAGTGTGCTATAAACTGTCATTTTAGCGTGTTTACAGCTGGTTTTACAGACCCTGGTTAGCAGTAATCTTGGATCACCTAATGTGGTAACGTAATAAGATTAGTACTAATCGGGGTCTGTGAAACCAACCATTAATTTTTATTTATTTATTTTTTTATTTTTTTTATTTTAAGATGTATTTATATGTGGCGGCTATAATGGGGAATTGATACTAGGAGATCTTTGGAAAATGAATTTACAAACATTCCAATGGACAAAACTACCAGCAGCCATGCCGGAGCCTGCTTATTTTCACTGTGCAGCTGTAACTCCAGTAAGTAACACCTGCAGTGTATATGTAGGACCACTTTTGCATCAGTGCATTTGTTGCTTTTATAAACTCCCAATAGATTTTTAGGTGATATGATTGAACTTTGACAAAGTGAACGCAAGTTAACTCTGTAGGCTAACTTGATGTACTACAAACTCTTAACTGCCTGTTTTATCACATTTGCTTTCAGGCTGGCTGTATGTATGTCCATGGCGGAGTGGTAAACATTCATGAAAACAGGAGGACTGGCTCCCTGTTTAAGATCTGGCTGGTAGTACCCAGCTTGTTGGAACTGTGTTGGGAGAAACTTCTGAAGTCTTTTCCCCAGCTAGCACAACTCTGTACAACAGAGCTCATAAACCTTGGCCTCACACAGGAACTCATAGAGAGATTGAAATAAGAAACATTTTGGGAGTGTCTTCAGGAGTAAGCTATACATGTACAGCAAGGACAGACTATGGGCACCATATTGGGGGGGAAAAAAGCTATTTAAAAAAAAATTACTTTCCAAGCCTTACTACATAAAAACATTGGAGACCTTTTTTCATTTGCACTTTTTTAAAATTTTATTTTTTTTAGCAAGTGGAATGTACCTAGTTTGTTAAATCAATTGACAACCTTGCATCTTTTTCTAGTATGTTGAAGTCCATGAAAACTGCTTGTGTTAACCTTGGTGCATACCTACAGAATGACCTCTGAAGACTGGTAGTCCTTTAGGTAGGGTGTGTTTGAACTAGTATAGTAGGACTAGTTCTAAACCATTCATTTTCCTTCTGGTTTCACTTCGCTGTTAATTAAGGAGACCAATGCAGAAGTAGTTTGCACTTGATCTGTGCCTGCTTAACACCAAATATATGATTTGCTGATGAATTACCTGTGAACTGGTAGGAAACATGATTTTATACCTGCTGCTTCCAGTCTTGCAGGTTACAATGAAATCTTCAATTCAAGTTTAAAGATGTTTTGGTTGGTTGTGCCATTTAACTAGAAAATTACACAAGCTTAAATTTCTTCATTGGGCAAAGATTTGGAGAATTCCAAAGCTTGCTTACTGTCACAAGCATTTTATTTCCACATCTTCCTAAATTTTGTAAAAATGTGATTTTAAGCAAACTGCTGGTGTCTAGGGAGAATGTTTTTAGATTGAATTAAGAATATCTGTAGGTTAAAAGGCATGCATGTTTGGCTGGTACTTTTCAGTATACACATTCAGTAGAGACAAATTGTTGATGAATTGACATTATTTGCTCTAAAAAGGGAAACAAATGACTGCAGTTAACTGTTACCTTCAAATTTTTAAAATTGTGCTTCTTTCCATTGCACGATTGCTGTATGAAAGAAACGCTCCAATCCAACACTTTGATATTCTAATGTACTGGTGGTTCCTGTACTGCCCCCTTGTGGACAGCATTTTATTTTGTCTACCTCCGTTATCGTAGCAACTCCCTTCTGTCTCCTGATTACTAAAATATCCTGCAAATAAAATATCACTGTGAACAAGGTGCTTCTAAGATGAACATGTATTTTACTTTTTCCCTTAGCCATAATTAGAAATATGCTAAGGACATTTAATGGCCTTTTATTTTCATATACTTTTTTTAAATTCAGTTCAACAGTTCATAAATCATAAGTTTTACTAAACAATAATTATGGGTATGGTATAATTTGATAATTAAGTTTAATGTGTGTTTTTTTTTCCCCCCATGCAAATATTGCCTTTTTTCAGTGCCTATTCACACTAACTTTTTTAAATGAAAATAGTGGAGCAACTTTGTTTTTTTGTATCTGTTCCTTTTAATGTTTTTAAATAATTTAATGGGTAGATACCTACTAAAAACTAGTGTCCTTTTAAAATATGAAACTAGGTTTTATATTTTAAATATGTGCATTGAAACAGCGGAGGAAGACAAAGTGAGCCAGAATTGGCAATTATGTATGATAGATGATGCTATCTGATTTTAAAGCAAAACCCTGCACAATTGTATAGAAACTAAGATGGTTTTTAAAATCTTTTTGGCATTGATTTACCCATAGGTGTTTCCATTGATTATGCTGCTACTGTAAATTCAGGTGTACAGTAATACCATCTTATGTTGAGATATAACAATTTAACAAAAATGTAATGCAAAGAGTGAAAGATTGGATTGCAAGTATCTATGCAGCACATCCATTTTAAAGCAATAATCTCCACCATTAGGCTATTATCGAGCAGTATGTAAATCGTTAATGTTAGAGGGGCTATTTGTATGATATTGTGCACCATTTATATATAATTTTTTTTTTTTTAATCTACAACTGTAGGCATATATGTCTTGCATATATTTAAACACCAACGCTGCATGACATGTGTATAATGTTTATATTTAACCAAAGAATTGTTTTAATTCTGATCTCCCCTGGGGAGATGGATTCAAACATAAGATAACATAAGTCCACACTAGAGAAGTGTCCTGTACATTGTAAAATTGTGGTACGAACACAGCACATAAGAGCTTTAAGCAATGTTCTGTCAAAACAAGAAAAATAATTGCATATGCCACCTAAATACTTGGAACCAAGACTCTTCACACATGTGCATTTGTTAGAGGTAACCCTGCTAACCCCCACCCATCACCACCAGCAAAAAACAGCAGTAAAAGTTGAGGTCTAATTTGACATGTATGTTTATATTTAAGTACCCACAAGCATGGTCTACAGGAATAGCTCTTCAGTGGCAAATCTGATGGAGGTTATTTCCAGGATTGATAGTGGAAAGAGTTAAAGGGAATATACCTCCACTTCACCTGTTAACTGAAAATATAATGAAATTTATTATTTTTTTTAATTTTATCTTTAAATGGCAGTAGTCTATAAACAACTGATCAGTTTTAGTTGGGAGTAGGAGGGTTTTTTCTTTGAATACGATGATTGGTCTGCTCTGCTTTGTGGTAGGACTGTACATGCCAAACTGCTTACCTTATTTTTGTTATGCCATACCTTTAATTGCTGCATGGGAACTAAATTATAACCTGGAGTCTCTTGTGCTTGAATCCTTGTGGTGTACAGAAAGGTTCTAAGTCAATTGCTAACTGTTTGTGTGTAATTGTTCAGTGTTTTGGCTGTTTGTTTGTTTGTTTGACAAATCAATTAAAGATATATTGTAAATCATTGGTCATTTTGTAAGTTTTTTAGTTCTTCAGCATCTAAACATGGTAACTGATTTAAAATTCAACTACTGTACTATTGGACTCTTAGCCTTTTTAAATGGCTTATAACTATCCCAGAAATGTTCATTTGAACCCGTCTGTCATTTATGAAGGCTGTATGGTGCTTTGCTAGCAGGAATGTGTTTGACTTTTATTCGCCCCATGTTTGGTGAAATCAAAAACAAATAAAAGCACAAACATGCTGAACCAGTAATCCCATAATGTCGGCAAATACAGTGTCTCTCAAAAGTATCCACCCCCTTGGACATTTCCACATTTTATTGTGTTACAACATGGAATTTAACCTGAAATCATGTGAAACACCTTAATTGCACACAGGTGGACTCCATTCAACTAATAAGACAATTGGTTGCACCAGAGTTTTTTTTAGGTGTGTCATAGCAAAAGGAGTGAATACTTATGCAATCAATTATTTTCTGTTTTGTATTTGTAATTAATTTAGAACAATTTGTAGATTTTTTTTCACTTTGACATTAGGGACTCTTTTTTTGTGTTGGTCAGTGGCAAAAACTCCTAATTAAATCCATTTTGATTCCATGTAACACAATAAAATGTGGAAAAGTCCAAGGGGGGTGAATACTTTTGAGAGCCACTGTTGTTAAATTCACTTAAAAAGCTTTCTTTGTAGCTCTAAATTTGCAACAGTGGGTTTACCTTACTCATTTACATCTAATCTGCATATATTCACTTTTTTTAGCTCTAGAACACAATTTCGATGCAATTAATAAAGTGCCCTCTGTTGGTTCATATATGAAATGGTGCAGTTTTGTGTTCGTTTCAACACCAAAGAGGTGAAATTTACCAAATTGAAGCTTTTCCTGAAACCACACCTACCTTTCTTTTTGAAGGTTACCTTGAGTAGGTGAATTTGTAAACTTCGAACAGCAATGCTGTTCTCCAGTTTATTGTATTTATGTTTTTAATCACAAATGCAAATAGTTAATTTGGAAAGGTGATTCCTGCTGTTTCAAATTCTTCAAATCTGTCCAAGATTTCGCTATAGTGGCAATAGAACCGTTGAAATACCCCCTCATCGATCCCAAAAAGCTAAAATGTCTCATGTATTTAAAATAACTGTTTTCTGGAATTCAGCTGCCATTTGATTTCAGTTTGCATGGGTAAACCACACCGCAGTTGCCAAGGAAATCTGCAAAACACCTGCAATAACCATTGCAGCACCCAAAGCAGGGAGCAAAATACCAAAACGATGCTTTGCCTGTCTGGCCTTCACACAACTCACAAAGTAGGTTATGAAGGTCATTGACATACAGTGTATATAGGGATTGTGGGGAAAGGGTTGACTTTTTAACTCCAGAGCAAGGTCATAGAAAACCAAGTTGCTTCTCTGTTTGACATTCTCACGATGGGAGTAGAACTGATGATCCAATTTAGATACAATTTATGAAGCTGCTAGCCCATCGTCCTTCTGACCAAGACCAAGCATCAACTTCAATACAAAGTGACCCCAAGTAGAGAATCCTGCCTTCATGCTGTTCAAGACAAATAACCTGAAAGCAATGGCATATCAAAGCTGAAAAGGAACATGGGATTTCACAAATAAACAAGGCCTTGGATGCAATACAAGAATCTCCACTGAAGAGAAGGAAATTGTCACAACAAGTATATGCAGCTCACAAGGTAAAGAAGGTCAGAGACGCAATGAAGAGAAAGCTAAGAAAGGTTTTCCCACAAACGGAAGTGGAAGACCGTGAAACAATCAAGGAGCAGACTCAGGCATATCAAGAGATGATGGACCAGCTAAAGGAATAATTTAATTCAAATATCAGTCGAAGTCAGCAAGTTCATATTTTGAAAGCTGTCCCAATGTCTTGGTCTATATATACGGAGGACTGCTGCTGAGTTTGGTGCTACCTACCACCTGTCCAGGACAGCCAAGGCTTTACAGGAAGAGAAGGGATGCCTATCGGATCCAAATCCAAAAATCGAAGGGAGAACGTTAACAGAGGAGATTGCGCATATGGTAAAATTGTTCAAAGAGGGAAGATGTTAGCCAAGTCGTGGCCGGAAAGAAAGATTTTGTTTCGGTTTACAATAAAGAGTTGATAAGGAGGGAGCACTAACAAAAACGGCTTGTTCTCTGCAGTCTTTCAGAGGCCTATCGTTTCTTCAAATTACAGCATCCTGACATTAGGATTGGAGTGTGTATTGGCAGGCAGTAGCCAGAATGTAAAGCAGATGTTCATTTGTTCTAAGCTTCCACAACTGAGTGCCAGTCAGAAGTGCCTTTGAATCAGTACTGGCATTGCTTATCTTATGTGTTCCCCACCTAACGTCGATTGCCACTTAGGAAGGTCAGAGGTCACAGATTCACAAAACTTTATCATCTTGTATTTCACATCAATTTTGATGTAATGATGTAAGTCCTATATATAGATAGTCCTATTTCAGAGCTTTAAAATTACACCAACACCAGCTTTCAATGTCAATTACGGAAGTTATGACCATGTAAAGGTTGGGTGGGTGTCCAAATCAAAGTCAAATTAAATGCTAAGGCTTTGCTCCAACATCCACAGATACGAAACCATTCTAACACTGTACCTCAGTCACTGCTTCCTGATTTGATGGCCTACGCATAGAAAATTCCAGCCACAATGAAAATGCAGACAAATAAAATTCCAAATTATTGGGCTACCAAATTAAATTGGGTAGTTTTGAGCTCTCCTCTGCTGGGGTAATTTGAGGAATTGGCATTTTTGCTCCATACAGAGACCAATATCAGCAAAACTTTATCAGGCATGTTTTTGGTGCAAATCAAATATTAGTTGCTAGATTGTTAACAATTTAACTCTGCTGTATGTAACTTATTATTGTGTTCATCACCTGCAACATTAAGGCACATTTTGACAGGATGTAAGGTGGCTCTTAGCCAAGGACGGTTTACTTGGCGCCATGACCAGGTGCTGCGATGTTTGGCCTTAGCATTGGAAGACAAGCGTAACATGACCAATAAGTTGCCACCTGTTCCATCAAAACATTACACACAAAAGACAACATTCCTCCGCCCAGGAGAGCAACCACCAAGAAAAGGTGTTAAAACCAATCCTCGCCCAGGACAACTGGAAGCTGCTAGAGACTGGAAAATGCTGGCGGATGTTGGTCAGCGGCTTATTTTTCCACCTGAGATTGCCACCACAAACCTTCGACCAGATATTGTCTTGTGGTCTGGATCAGCACGCCTTGTTTACCTGGTGGAGTTAACAGTGCCATGGGAGGATGCTGTAGATGAGGCGTATGAGAGGAAGAAACTGCGGTATGCTCAACTAGCCACTGAAGCGGAACAGCGAGGATGGAGAGTCTGGGTTTACCCAGTGGAAGTGGGAAGTCGAGGATTTGTGGCACACTCTACAACCCGGTTTCTCAGAGATGTCGGATTCAATGGCCAAGAGTTGCGTCGCACAGTGAAGAACTTATCTGAAGCAGCAGAGAGGAGCAGCAACTGGCTGTGGTTGAGACGGAAAGATTCTGGCTGGGGATCTCAAGCACAATAGAAAGAAAGAAAGGCTGATATACAGGTAAGTAAGCTGGGCTGAGTTGAGTGGGGGCGGAGGGGTGATGCTGGGACGCCAGAATCACCGTCGAGCCCTCTTGAGGTGTCGTGGGCTAGTCGACGAAACACCGAGGATGGAAGGTGCCCACTTGAAGACCCCAGAGATGTACCCTACTTAGCTCAATCCAGGCGGTTGTCATGCTGATGCGCTGGGGAGACCGCACTATGGTTGATCCCGGAGCCAGCATCGCAGCCGTTGTGTGTGCTGATGCGCTAGGGAGGCAAAATAAGCTGATCCCTGGAGCCAGCATTACACTTCAGCCATCAACACCAGACAGAAGGATATCTACATCATCATATGGAAGGAAGCGCAAATGGATGGAGACACATATGGATCACATTAGTTTACTGTGAAGCTACGTCTTAGTTGGTGCTTATCTTGGCGAGAGCCAAGTTCAAATCAGCATGAAGTTTTAACATCTACTCTCATGTAATGGAAATCATGAAGATCTGGATACGTCCAGTGACTGCTGTGAATAGTGCAGCTGGCAACAAGGGAAAGACCTCGTGACAGCCTGGAGAGACAGCTGACTGGAGGAAAGAGACCCCATTGGGGCTGGCAAGGGTTAGCTACCCTTGTCGGCAGTATCCAGCTCTGTGTTTACAGGATGCTGGAGACACCGCCCAAGGCTTCAAAGAAATTAAACAGGAAAATACCCCTAGAGTCTGCGAGAGCGGGGCGAAGATGACTCAACGTTGGACAACACGGTTAAGGACTTAGGAACGGAAACGGATATGAGTATGGAGAGTACTTCACAAAAGACTAGTTCAAGATCTGCAGTTAGCAAAGACATGGAACTCCAGGTTTGTGTCTGCGGCTGGAGTAAGGCGACAACAGTCAGGGGTTTGAAGATTCATCAAGGGAGAATGAAATGCTTGAGGGAGAAGGGACAAGGGCCTCGCATTGATCAGTACTTCTTACGAAGTCAGTCAAGTCAGTCGAATGAAATCCAGCGACAGGAAGCAAACCACAGTTCGCAGGATATCAGCACCCCTGTCATAGATGTGAGGAGGACTTGCATGGACACAGTTAGTGATGAACCTAATGATCCTTGTGAACCCGGGCAGACAAACCAGCGTAAGAGAGAAAAGAACCTCAACGGGCACAAGCCTGGAGTTAAATGGCCAAGAGCTTGTGAGAAAACTGCATGGGACACAGTAAACACAGATCTCTGCTTTGCATTGGAAAGGTTAAGTGGAACAGTTGAAAAGAAATTGGATAAATTTGGGGACATCATCTACGCATATGGAAGCGAGAGGTTTGGAGTTGAAAAAGGAAGGAAAAAGTACAAACTATTCCTGGAAAGTCTAGATGGCAGCAGGAGATTGAACGCTTAGTTAGAGAAAGGAGACAGCTGAGGAAGCAATGGAGAAGAGCAGAAGAAAGTCAGAAGGAGGGACTCAATCTCTTACAAGGGGTCATAAAACATAAGCTTGCAACATTGCGCAGAGCTGAGCGCCACGGAAACGCTACAAAAAGAAGGAGCGTCGAGAACTAACTTTTATAAAGACCCATTCAAATTTGTAAAGAAGTTATTCACCAGTGAGAAGAATGGCACACTAAAAGCATCTAAGTTTGAGTTGGAGAGATATTTGGAGGAAACGCATACAGATTCAAAAAGGCAGGAGCCTATGTCAATTCCTTCAGACATCCCACCTATCAATCCACCAGAATACCAAATGGAGGACTGTGCACCTAAGTGGAAAGAAGTAGAGCAAGCTGTGAAAAAGCAAGGGCTTCATCATCTCCAGGGCCTAATGGAGTTCCGTACAGAGTGTACAAGAGCGCTTCAGGAGTTCTACGAATCCTGTGGAAACTGATGAAAGTAGCATGGGAAAAACAGGTTGTACCAAGAGCATGGCGCCGAGCAGGTGGAGTCTTTATACCTAAAGAAAAGATTCTAGCAGCATCAGTCAGTTTAGCCCTATTTCCCTATTAAACGTAGAAGGCAAGATTTTCTTCAGCATTATTGCTCAGAGATTGTCAACTTACCTATTAAAGAACTGCTTCATTGACACTTCAATACAAAAAGCGGGCATTCCAGGTTTCCCAGGATGCTTAGAACACATCAATGTGATCTGGCAACAAATTCAATCAGCTAAAAAGGAGAGGAAGGAGCTCCATGTGACATTCCTGGATTTGGCTAATGCATATGGTTCAGTGCCACATGAACTTCTTTGGGCAGCATTTGATTTTTTCAGTGTACCAATGACAATAACAAATCTAGTCAAAGCCTACTTTGGAGATTTGCAATTTAGTTTCTCAACTTCAGAATTCAGCACTACATGGCAATGCCTAGAAGTTGGAATAATGGCAGGATGCACCATTTCTCCACTGGCTTTTACCATGGCAATGGAAGTAATCATTAGGGCATCAAAATGGGTAGTGGGAGGAGAGCGCTTGGCTTCTGGAATGCGACTACCACCAATTCGAGCATACATGGATGACATGACAACCATGACTACAACAGTAGCCTGCACTAATCGGTTATTGGGCAAATTAACCAATAACATTGAATGGGCACGAATGCAATTCAAGCCCACTAAATCAAGGAGCATCTCTATAATTAAAGGTAAAGTAGTAGATAAAACGTTCTTCATTAATGGTGAGGCAATACCAACAGTGTCTGAGAAGCCAGTGAAGAGCCTTGGGAGATGGTACGACGGGGATCTAAAGGACACAGTTCGTGTGGGAGAAGTTAGACAACAAGCTGTGGAAGGGTTGAAGAGCATAGACAGCAGCGCTTTACCAGGCAAACTAAAACTCTGGTGCTTTCAGTTTGGCCTACTGCCACGGCTGCTGTGGCCACTGACTGTGTACTGAGGTTTCTTTGACAACAGTAGAGAAGCTGGAAGCTTTAATCAGTTCACACATCAGGAAATGGTTGGGAGTTCCACGCTGCCTCAGCAGAGTGGGACTTTATGGTAAAGGAATACTGCAGCTACCTGTCTCCGCTCTAACCGAGGAGTTTAAGTGCGCCAAGGTCCGACTGGAAATGACATTAGTAGAGTCACGCGACAAATGCGTAAGGGAGGCAGCACCTGTGTTGAAAACTGGAAGAAAGTGGGTGGCAAAGAAAGCTGTGGAGGATGCAAAGGCTGCCCTTCGAATTGGTGATATCATGGGGCAAGTTCAGCATGGAAGAGGGGTCTTGGTCTCAGTTCAGCTCCTCCTACATGGCACAAGGCAGCCCCAGCGCAACGGAGGAAGCTTGTAGTCAACGAGGTGCAAAAGCAGGAGGAGAGGATGAGGTGTATAAAGGCCATTTCCCAGGGCAAGCAGGGAGAATGGATGAGATGGGAGAGTGTGGAACAACGCAAGATTGGCTGGCAAGACCTATGGTCAATGGAACAGAGCAGGATCAGTTTCCTTATAAGGTCAACATATGATGTTCTCCCATCACCACAGAACCTAAACCTCTGGGTAGGAGAGGATCCCTCATGTCCTTTGTGTTCATCACCTGCAACATTAAGGCACATTTTGACAGGATGTAAGGTGGCTCTTAGCCAAGGACGGTTTACTTGGCGCCATGACCAGGTGCTGCGATGTTTGGCCTTAGCATTGGAAGACAAGCGTAACATGACCAATAAGTTGCCACCTGTTCCATCAAAACATTACACACAAAAGACAACATTCCTCCGCCCAGGAGAGCAACCACCAAGAAAAGGTGTTAAAACCAATCCTCGCCCAGGACAACTGGAAGCTGCTAGAGACTGGAAAATGCTGGCGGATGTTGGTCAACGGCTTATTTTTCCACCTGAGATTGCCACCACAAACCTTCGACCAGATATTGTCTTGTGGTCTGGATCAGCACGCCTTGTTTACCTGGTGGAGTTAACAGTGCCATGGGAGGATGCTGTAGATGAGGCGTATGAGAGGAAGAAACTGCGGTATGCTCAACTAGCCACTGAAGCGGAACAGCGAGGATGGAGAGTCTGGGTTTACCCAGTGGAAGTGGGAAGTCGAGGATTTGTGGCACACTCTACAACCCGGTTTCTCAGAGATGTCGGATTCAATGGCCAAGAGTTGCGTCGCACAGTGAAGAACTTATCTGAAGCAGCAGAGAGGAGCAGCAACTGGCTGTGGTTGAGACGGAAAGATTCTGGCTGGGGATCTCAAGCACAATAGAAAGAAAGAAAGGCTGATATACAGGTAAGTAAGCTGGGCTGAGTTGAGTGGGGGACGGAGGGGGTGATGCTGGGACGCCAGAATCACCGTCGAGCCCTCTTGAGGTGTCGTGGGCTAGTCGACGAAACACCGAGGATGGAAGGTGCCCACTTGAAGACCCCAGAGATGTACCCTACTTAGCTCAATCCAGACGGTTGTCATGCTGATGCGCTGGGGAGACCGCACTATGGTTGATCCCGGAGCCAGCATCGCAGCCGTTGTGTGTGCTGATGCGCTAGGGAGGCAAAATAAGCTGATCCCTGGAGCCAGCATTACACTTCAGCCATCAACACCAGACAGAAGGATATCTACATCATCATATGGAAGGAAGCGCAAATGGATGGAGACACATATGGATCACATTAGTTTACTGTGAAGCTACGTCTTAGTTGGTGCTTATCTTGGCGAGAGCCAAGTTCAAATCAGCATGAAGTTTTAACATCTACTCTCATGTAATGGAAATCATAGAAAGACTAACGTAAATTCTGGAAGAAAAAAATGGCAAATAGTGGTCTGCAATTTTAAGTGGCACGCCTGCAATACAACAATATCAAAATCCAGAATGCAAAATTCATATTTTCTGCCGACAACTGTATTGCACTAGTCCTAACTTACTGGTTACATAAATGGGTGTAAATTCCTATTTTAAAAAGTCACAGTCATTCCTGTTGCTGAAATCTGGTGACCCCATACCTTTTAAATCTGTAAAAAATTAGGTGTGAGAATTATTTTTAAAGATTTGGATATTAAATTACAGATTTCTAACACTCTATATATCATTATTATTTGTTTATTTAGCAGACACCTTTATCCAAGGTGACTTACAGAGACTAGGGTGTGTGAACCATGCATCAGCTGCAGAGTCACAACATCGCATCCGAAAGATGGAGCACAAGGAGGTTAAGTGACTTGTTTAAACCGGGACCTCCTGGTTATAAGCCCTTTTCTTTAACCACTGGACCACACAGCCTCCTAAAATTATTTTTAAATATTTGGATATTAAAATTACTGATTTCTAACACACTATATATAATTGTAGATGTTGATTGTAAAAATAAGGATATTTTTGTAAATGTAACGTGATGCTATTGCATGTCACTACACATTTCTAATATATGTGATGCTAAATGGCATTGCAAATGTCTAAGTCTGTGGGATGTTCAGTTCAATGCTTCTTAGAATTCTGTTTCCTTCTTAACCTTGCCACACTCCCATAATACTGACAACGAACATTAATGTAGCATCCAAAATGGTTTATACTTTTTAAATGTGTGATAATGTATTACCCACTCTCACAGCCAACTATGGAAGCCCATTCCCGCCACAAAATGAAAAAAAAAACCCCACTATCTCAGAATTCTGACTTACTAAGTCGGAATTCTGACTTACTAAGTCGGAATTGTGAGATACTAAGTTGGAATTGTGAGATACTAAGTCAGGATTCTGAGATACTAAGTCAGGATTCTAAGATAGTTTTTTTTTTTTTTTTTTTTTTTTTTTTTCATTTTGTGGCGGGAATGGGCTTCCATAGCCAACACTAGATGAGTGAGATCATTAAAAAAAAAAAAAAAAGTAGCAGGATTATTCAGGCTGTAGTGAGAAATGTCACCTAATTTTGATGTTAATAGCTAGAAGATTTTGCTGGTTCACTTTTTGCTTTAGGCACTTGCTGCAAGAAGGATAACTTTGTTGGAAACACGAGAAAACAACACGTAAACATGTAGTATTTGCGATTAAAATGCTAGATCTAAAGCACTTGTAACTCATTTGTACAATAATAACTTGGACGTGGGCTGTAGTCAACATAAACATATAAACACGTGCAAACAATTAATCATTGTGTTGTCATCGTTCCAATACATGATGAATTTACACGGAACACTACCAAACATTATAAATGATTACAGAACATCACTATTTTTACCTAAATATTTAAATATTTTTCAGATTTCTAAAGACATTCAATATTTATATAAACCATACTTTTAAAAGAAAAACACAAACGCTTGACTTGTTTATTCAGTCTTACCTTGCCAAGTCTTTGCTTTAGCATATGAACTTGTTGAGTCTTACCTTGCCAAGTCTTTGCTTTAGCATATGAACTTGTTTTAAACAATCTAGGGAAAATATTTTAAGACAACTGTTTATCTTCTATAGGATCTTTTCTGTTTGTTTTGTTGAATGTGTATTTAATCTCAATTAGATTACACAAATGACACACAAGGATGAATATGGGAACTGACAAATATGACCACCATCATTTTATTAAAGGAGACAATTGTGTAGTAAGGCTGCATGTCAGATTCAAATCTAAATGAAAGGAAATCTATTTTTAAATCATTTGATGTTAAAGAAAAAATGGGCTAACCACATCTTGTTTTTTTTTTTCTTCATATCATGTACAAAACTCCTATATAAACTTAAGATAACACAGGAAGGGATTTGAAGAACACAAGCAAGGCAAGTCACTCAGCCTTCACAATGTTTATGAATGGATGAATATTTGTGTTCCACATATTCCTTTAAGAGTTAAAACAGTCTACAGCTTTGGTTTGAAAAACCCCACCAGGGTGAGATATCGGCTTCGATTGATTCAAGTGCGACTAATCGGCATGAGTGTCAAGGTGTTTCCAGTAAATACAACGAGGTGGGCAAAGAAATCTGCAAACATTCAGTGCAAAAAAGAACTTGTCAATGCTCGCACTCATACTCACTTGCTGCTGTTATATTTTGTTACATAAATAAAGATCTCCTTGCAGTCCTTGAATATTGTAGTTGATACATCCTTTATATTGAGAAAATCAAACACCAGTGACTCCAACTGACTCCTCTTAATAAAAGGCATGTCATATACAGACAGGCTAAAAGAATTGAATCTATTCAGTCTTGAACAAAGAAGACTACGCGGCAATCTGATTCAAACATTCAGAATCCTAAAAGGTACAGACAATGTCGACCCAAGGGACTTTTTTGACCTGAAAAAAGAAACAAGGACCAGGGGTCACATATGGAGATTAGATAAAGGGGCATTCAGAACAGAAAATAGGAGGCACTTTTTTACACAGAGAATTGTGAGGGTCTGGAACCAACTCCCCAGTAATGTTGTTGAAGCTGACACCCTGGAATCCTTCAAGAAGCTGCTTGATGAGATTCTGGGATCAATAAGCTACTAACAACCAAAACAAGCAAGATGGGCTGAATTGCCTCCTCGCATTTGTAAATTTTCTTATGTTCTTATGACAATTTCATATTTTGATGGGGGGCAGGGTCAGTTTTTGGAATATCATTACATTATAAGTGAACAGAAAATAAAAAAAGGTCTACAAGCACAAAGAAAGCTATTTATTATTTACATGTACAAAAATACAACTGATTTTACATAGCTTTAACAGTACTTGTGAAAATTAAATTATAACAAAGGATTGACAATGAATGCTAGCTTTATTATTAGGGGTACATGAATAAAAACAATATACAGCCCCAGGAGATCACCATTTCATTCCATATTGTCAGCAGTTAAATCTTATATTCTGTTTTTATGTAGTTTTATCAGAAAGAACACAGATCAAAACAGAATTATGAAAATGTTTTCTCCCTACCTTGAAATAATCCCCCTAATACCCTTAGGACACATGACTTAGGACATACTTCACACCGATTTGAATTTAACAACAAAACACAAACCAAAAACAACAACAACAAAAAAAGGATTATTTTGTCCTTGAAAAACCTTTTTTAAAATAAAGTCTTAAGGTGGCATTTACATAGAAAACATTAACATATTATAAAAAAGTGAAGAATACTTACAGTAAGATTCGATGTGTTTCAATTGGTATTGTTAGTACTGAAGGCCACACTACAATAGGACTTGTGAAAGTGTAGACCACTCTTAAAACATAAACCTCTGCATTATAGACTAATCTTCTCTCATATACAAACATTTTAAGCTTTTGTGGCTACACTCATTTTCTGAATATGAAACACACTAGGACTAAGCGGTCCAAATGGACCAAACCACTACAGCAAGTTGATTTGAAATCTGTTACTTGGTCTGGTGCATGTTCTCATTCGATAGACCCACAGGAGTTCTCACTTGGAAACCGAAGCTACATTTCCACTGCCCAGTGCTGCCGTGCTTTTTTAAACTGAACGTGCAGTTAAAAGTAATTATTTCCATTTGCAGGTATGTTCTAAAAGGAGAACGTTGATGGGTCAAAAATGTAACATATGGGACCCCTTTCATACCAAACTGACACATGTTCCCCGTTGTCCCGCGTGTGCTCACTTAGCTTGCACTAGAATGCTTTACTGATCATTCTCGTCTAAATGCGCGTGCTTGCAAAGGCGACAGCTATCTCTGGGACGTCCCGCTCACTGAGAATTATTTCTGGAATCAGGTTTCTGGCAGAAGAAACACAATTATAGTTGTAGTAAATTCTTTCCTTTTCTGTTTTAGCATATTGGAACTCATTTCCATAATTCATAACATATAAAAAGCGGTCTTTTAAATTGTGCTGCTGTTTAAATAATTGGAAAAAAAAAAGCTCTTTGGGTATCAAAGTTAGACCCAACTGCGCATATTAAGTCTCTTTAGTGTATTTCTGTCTGTAGAAATATGTAAAATGACAGGGATGTCCAAATTTAATAATTTAAATGAAGGTGGTATTTAGATTAGCCATTGAGAAGAATTGATTGAATAAATGTACCTCCCTCCCTTTATATAGATTAATTAAATCCTTAAAAAAAACACACATAAATTAGAATCCACTGTGTTACTACAGACACATGCATATTGATTACAAGAAAAGTTAATATAAAAAATAACCCTTTTTCTATAAACTTTTACAGGTACAATCTCTGTGTACCACGATATCAATATGACATCACACACGCTGTATATGAACTATCTGTAGGTTGATTTCACACTGCCTTAATAAAAGGTCATTAATAGGAATGACTACGGTAAAATTGCCAAAGACACCATTCAGAAGTTTTCATGGTAGAATCATTGATTGCTGACATGACCCAGGCCTGATTGATCTGCTAGTGCCTTTAAAATGAGGCCTCTGCAGATGACTGGCACTGACAAAGACATTAGATGAAACATTTGCCTAATTTGACTAATTGTTTATGGATGTTATTATTATTATTATTTATTTCTTAGCAGACGCCCTTATTACAAGATGGTTTAGCTTCAACAAGCAACCATAGTCTATTCAGCTGACCAAGTGAACAGGCTCTAGAAGGGATACCCATCCCTAAAAGATATTATCACTGTGAACTATTCACTTAACTCCTACATTTTTAAACAATAAATTATTAAAATAGATTTTTGTTTCCCCTCACTTTCAATGCTGTGGTTGTGAATGCCAACTAATGCCAAACTGAAAGTACTGGTACTTGTGATCAAGCTGTGTAGTCCAACAAACAGTAAACCCAACTGAAATAGCATAACCCAATTATGTAACTCATTTAAAAAAAAAAACTTAATTTGTTCTGTTCGTCAGACTTTGTCTACACTAGCCTAGCATCTCAATTCCTACTACAGTAACATCGGTAATATATTATTTACTGAACAAAGTAATGGGTTTACACTACCGGTCAAAAGTTTTAGAACACCCCCATTTTTCCAGTTTTTATTGAAATTTAAGCAGTTCAAGTCCAGTGAATAACCTGAAATGGTACAAAGGTAAGCGGTAAACTGCCAGAGGTTAAAAAAAAGTTTAGGTTACCAAAACTGAAAAATAATGTACATTGTGTTATACAAAAGGCCTTTTTCAGGGAACAAGTAATGGGTTAACAACTTACAGCTGTTCTGCAGCAATGGAAGTAAATTAAGCCTTGAAAGTTGATGCTAACAATTCCTACAGGTGTCCCAACTTTTGTTGATTACTTACAAACCCTCTGTCTGTATAAGAGCAGTGTTGGAACAGACTGTGTTACTACACCCTCTTAAGCATTATTTGGACAGTATTGTACTGCAGGAAGTAGTATATTGCTATCATAATGGCGAGAAAAAGGCAATTAACAAAGGAAGACAGACAGACCATTATAACCCTTAAAAGTGTAGGTCTTTCCTTTAGAGATATTGCAAAGAAAGCCAAGGTGTCAGTGAGTACATTTTCCTACACCATCAAAAGGCACTTGGAAACTCTGACAGGAAGAGGTCTGGCAGACCCAAAGCCACAACAGAATCAGAAGACAAGTTTCTGAGAGTCAACAGCTTGCGTGATAGGCGGCTCACAGGACAACAGCTTCAAGCACAGCTTAACACTGGTCGAAGTAAGCAAGTCTCAGTTTCAACTGTGAAGAGAAGACTTCAAGCTGCAGGTTTGACAGGTCGAGTGGTAGTAAGAAAGCCATTGCTAAGATGGCAAAATAAGAAAAAGAGGCTTGCCTGGGCCATGACGCACCGCCAGTGAACTACTGAAGACTAGAAGAAGGTCTTATGGACCGATGAATCCAAATTTGAAATCTTCGGTTCATCACGCAGGGTTTTTGTATGCCGTCGAGTAGACGAAAGGATGGTTCCTCGGTGTGTGACACCAACTGTCAAACATGGAGGAGGAAGCATGATGGTCTGGGGCTCTTTTGCTGGATCCAGAGTCGGCGACTTGCACAGAGTGAGTGGCACCCTGAACCAAAACGGCTACCACAGCATTTTGCAGCGCCATGCAATACCCTCTGGTATACGCCTAGTTGGTCAGGGGTTCATCCTACAGCAAGATAATGACCCAAAACATACCTCCAGGTTATGTCAGAACTACCTTAGAAGAAAAGAACAAGACGGTAGGCTTCAAATCATGGAATGGCCAGCACAGTCTCCAGACTTAAACCCCATCGAGCTGGTTTGGGATGAACTGGACAGAAGGGTGAAAGCAAAGCAACCTACAAGTACAACACATTTGTGGGAACTTCTGCAACAGTGTTGGGAAGAACTTTCCGAACAATATTTGATTTCCATTGTAGAAAGAATGCCACGAGTGTGTTCGGCTGTTATATCTGCAAAAGGTGGCTACTTTGATGAGTCAAAAATTTAGATTAAATTTTGTTAAACAAAACGATTCCATGATTTCTTTTTTATCTCCAATTGTTTCTTTGTTCTATGCTTTAATTTCAGAGTACATTGAGACATTAAACTGTGTAAATTTCAATAAAAACTGGAAAAATGGAGGTGTTCTAAAACTTTTGACCGGTAGTGTATGTAAACTATATGAAATACATCATATACAGAGAAAGTAAAATGTCATATGGCAATACAAATGAAGCCTCACTCAAACCATTATATCATTAAAGTTAGATCAATGAACAATGGTCTTATTTTATAAGCCCAGTTATCCTATCATCAAGCAAAATTTAGGGCAAGTGTACGTTTATACACAGCTCCAATTAGGCCTTTGAACACACTGAACATTCTTCAATGATACTGTTTTGAACAGTTAACTATATGCCTTAGAACACACAATATCAACTTGTATTAAACTCTTTGTGAAAAGAAAGCTATCCACAGACCTGTAATGGAGCAAGATTCATCTAATGCTGAAACTCAGAGCAGTTAATTCATCGTCAGCTACTCGTTTCACTTCATCAGCAAGCAAAAGGGGATCTCAACTATTTTGAATGCAGAAGTGTGTACACAGCTAACCGCTCTCATATGACACAATTGGTTGACTGTTTGCCACCTAGCAAGGCATGTTTCCAGCAAGTTCCACTTCCTTAAATATTTATGTTTTTACTGTATTTTAACAGCAAGACGTTGTTTAAAATAAACCACAAGGTGGCGCTGCTAAATACTTTTTTTGTAATCCTCAGTTGCCTGATTCAGTATCTACAGCATTTCTACTAGGTTTTCCAAGTCATCAAGAAGTATCAAAAAGCACGAGTCACACTTCTGGAAATTAGAAAAAATAAAAACAACAGGCTCTGTCTTAAAACTGTTTGTTCGTTGTGTTTTTTCCTTTTGCTAGAACTGTAACCCAATACATTTTTAAATATAAAAAATAGGCAGCTCTGTTTCATACAATACTAAATAATTGGATAAAATGAAATCCATAATCTAAATATCCAAAGTGAAAAGACAACAGACAATCCTAAGCAAACATAAATCTTCATGACAGGGCAAGCAAGGTTGTGGGTTTCCATGATGAGTGTCTTCTTGTCACAGAATAAGGGTCCAGCAGCCCAGAGCTTCAACTGTAGATCAAACATTAAATATTGTTAAGGATACAATTATTATTACTGATAATCCTTGTTTTCAAACAAAGATTGGCTGTATATTGGAAGACTCCTGCCATGCTATGTAATGACGTATATAGCTTTAAAAAAGTACTGGACCCTTTTGAGAGCTTGAGTGAGAAATCTGATTGTTCGTAGCACTCTGGTGTTTTCCTTTATGGCTTCACCAACAGTTCACTGGGTGTAAAAAACAACATACTGGCAGTTTCTCCTGTAGTCAGAGAATAGATGTGACACACGTATTTTTGGTAGTTTGAAGGTGTTACCTGCAACCCTTCCCTTTTCTATTGGCTAACCTGGCCTTCTAAAACTACCCCCCCCCCCCCCCAAATCGTTTCAGTTTGTTTTTTTGTTTTTAATATATTGGAAAAATGGGAGGGGTCGAACTAAAAGCATCCAGCGCTTTCTGCTACAGCAAAGGGCACTCAGAAGTCTGAATCTGTATCCATTAGTTCTGCATCCATTAGGTTGGTTCTGGAATGGATGGGTGGCAGGCCAGCTCTTCTCCCTTGAGTTCTGGGCACGTAAGACATATTCCCATTGGGCAAAGAGGCAGGCTCCACCTCCCCAGTGGAGTGGCGGAACGATCCATTGTACTGCCTCAGTTGGGGGCGGAAGCGTCCGCTGTTCACAAACCCGAGGTCCTCCTGGAACCTGCTGTCCGCAGACAAGGGGTTTGCAATCATGTTCAGCGCAGTATGTTTTGTGTAATCTGAAGGGCCACTGAAGACTGCATTGGAGTTTCGCTCCTGGTATGGTGGTGGTGCGGTTGGTCTGAACTCTGGGAAGGAGCCAGGCAGGACTTCCTCAGGGGAGACAGGCTCCCAGGTCTTGGCCACAAGGCTCTTCTGGCAGGGCAGCCTGGGGAGTCATGGGTACGGCGCTGGAGGCCCTTTCATAACCCATGTCGTAACCCTCCGCCTGTCGGGCCCAGGGGGCGCACTTCCTTTTTCCTCCTCTTTTTCTTTTTCTTCTTGTGGAGCTCAGGAGGAATCTCTGCTTCCACTATCCAAAGGTTCTTCCTGCTGTCCTCAGGTGGCGCTATTTGAACCAGAGAGCAAACAGCACATGTTAACACAGGTTACACTGAATAACATTTGTAATGCTCTGCTTTTCCAATATATTTAAACATGTTAAACAGTTCTATAGGAAGCAAATCCTAAATTAGACCTACCGGTAACACGAAAAAAATTAAATGTTAAGGACAGAAATCTCCAAGATTCTGGTGCTATAGCAGTTTTTATTGCAATTGGATATGCATTTCTCTAGATATATGTAAAATTCTAAAGTTGACATGTGTACATACAGCCACCTCCACTTTATCCCAGTCACAGGAGACACGCATCCCTAGCAGGGAGTAGGGTATATTCTTTCCAGCCAAACAACATGTACCCAAGGCTGGTTGTCTAATTTACCCTTGCCTAATCCTTCTAACCAAACAGTCTTTAAACTCTAAATTTCTGATTAGCTTACTTGGTGTTCCTGTGGGAGTGACAGAGATATCTTGAGGCAGAATGGCTCCTCGCCTGGCAACCATCTTGGTGACATGTTGGGCCCAGGCAGAGGACATTTCCACAGAAGGTTCATTCAATTCAAAGTTTAAACCAGCTGTGGGACAACACAAACATTGTATGCCGATTACATACATCAAAACTGTTGCAATTAATTGTTAAACAATAGGACAAGTCTTCTGATACTGAATCATGCTACTAAATGTAAGTCGCCCTGGATAAGGACGTCTGCTAAGAAATAAATAATAATAATAATAATAATAATAATAATAATAATAATAATAATAATACTGCCTGCGATTCTGTACAAAACAATATATTGGGTAGTTTGTTTGCAGTTTATAGCACTCAGGTACCACTACTTAACCCTCAGCTCTTTACAATGCTTGTAATTAACTGTTAAAGACCATAATAAGACCAGATAACTGTGCAGTCTTTCAGTCAGACAGCCAGACCTGGTTGTGAGTGTATATGCTCTTACCTACAGGCCCATCATGAGAGACAGTCTGCATGCTGAAGGACAGTTCTTTCTCAGGGTTCTTCATTAACTCCTTTCGTTTGGAGAACGCTTTAGCAATCATCTTGCTTTTCTTTATCCGCTTCGGTTCATCATCGCTCCGACCAATAACCCTAAAATACCCAGGGATGGAAGTGAACATCTTCAACAAGGGCAGGCTAAACGTTTAAAAATCACAATGTACAGTGAATAACTTCCAAAACGCTGGACGACCATAGTTTGTGGAATGTGAAACCAATATAAACCTTTAACTTTTATCATAGATGCCAAAATACATTTTGCACTGGATTCAGGTTCTTTGTGTAGTTATTGAATATTGTGACCACACTAACAGGTACTCGACCATGGAAAATACATTATTAAAGAACAGAAAATGTAAGTAAAAGCAGCTGTTTTCTTCAAAGTTCAAGTTCCCCAAACACAGCCCTTTAGGTCAGATGCAAGTCGTGATGCTCGTAGATTTGCCATGGTTATTGGGTCTCCATGGGAACCACTGGTTACCTGCACCAGGTGCGTTTCCAGATGAGGACTGTGGCTTTGGTCCACACCCACGTACTCATGGCGATGCCGGTCCCAAACATAGCGAAGAGGTTGATCTTCTCCACCAGCAGGCTAGGCCGGTTCTTGATGGCACATTCCGGCACCGGCTTGTTGGCTTGGTGTGCAATTGTCACATTTGCTTCACACCTGGGTATGGGTAAATAAAATAAAAGGTGTCGAATTCAAAATGTAGGTACTGTATATACACTCTAAACTACATTGGCATTGGAAATGCAACGCACTGTAAACCAGAACAAAAAAATAAATGCATCTAAAAAATATAGTTATGTCCTCTCCAATAGGGCACAGTAATTTGATGACCTGACTAACTGGTTTTTATTGCCCCTGCCCCCATAGCACCACATCAAAAGCATTCATACAACTCTTCCCAGGGCTGACATTCAGGGGGGGGTTCCCTGTGCATTTTTTGCAATAATTATTATAACTAGAGTTGCGAGCAACTTTACGGCTTCCAAGCAGTTATCGTGAAATTTAAGCGCATTGGTTATTATAGATGAAACGTTATCATCACAACTGTAACATATACCCAAGATTCACGTCAATCGGCCAAAGAGTTCATGAGGAGTTGTCGTTTAAGTGTTTTACGTAAAATCCAACATAGCTGCCACACCATGTGACTGATCCATTTTTCCTTAAGTAGAATCAGTTGTGGACATGAGCGCACTATGTACAACATTTTTCACAGCTGTGCTATTTACCGTTCATGCGAACAAGACTTTTGAAAATTGTCCAAACTTTTCATTAAATCCAAGATGGCTGCCACACCATGTGACCAAAGGCCACCATATTGACCGCGACACAACATCCCATAGTCCTCTACATCCCTGTCAAATTTTGTGCGTTTTGGTGCAGCCAATAAGTTATAGGCAGTTTTATTGCCAGTTGCATATGTTGATGATGTCATGCAGCGTGGACGTTATGATTTTCACAGTAGCAACTTCCCTTGAACAAGAGTAACAGACGACCATACCGAGATGTTTTATTCCAATTTTTGTTTCAATCGGATAAGCGGTTTCAGAGAAGATGTTTGAATTTTGATGATTTTATATTTTTATGGTAATTTTCTGTCATTAATCAATGTGGTTGCCAAACCACAGAATCAATCAGCTTTATATTAACAACAGTTAATCTTGGACTAACCCTCAACATGTATAGCAATTTTCAGAACTCTGCAGTAAGCGCTTTCGATACATAGGCGTTTTAACAAATTCCGCAAAATCCAATATGGTTGCCGAACCATGTGACTTGCGCAAATTTGCAGAATATCACCGACTATCCTCCATAGGCATCTACCAGTGTACCGAATTTTGTGAGTTTTTGAGCATGTTTTGGCAGAAAAATAATAATAATAATAATAATAATAATAATAATAATAATAATAATAATAATACTAACAAAAACAATAGGCTTCCCCAGCCTACAGCTTGGAAGCCTAAAAATAATAATTAATAAGAAAATCAAGGAACCAGGCAAAAAAGGCAACAAACAAACAAATGTACAACCCTTACGTGGTTCAAATGGTTAATATGGTGGTGAAGGGAGTAGGCCCAAGGGGTCTGCATCCTGTGTCTACCCACTTCACTAAAAGCAAAACATGCACTCTGAAGTCATGTTGGGTGCCTTCCATTGACACAGGCTTTGTTTGTGAAGTTCATGCACAGCGTTGCTATAGAAACACTTCTCCCAGTGGGAGGGTAGATTCCAGATCTTAGAGGTCTGGATAGACGAGGCAGCCATGCTTTAGATGAAACAAAAATAGTTTTTAAACATGTAGACTGGGAGAACTCTGGAACAACCTGAATAAATACTCATACTTAGCTGTAACTGATTTTAAGTTAACATACTCAGAATATTAATGTTTTAGAAGTCTGAGAGTTCAAAAAAAAAAAATACTTGTTTTCTCAAATAGGTTTGAAAATGTTGCTTCCCTGGCACTCATGCATTTTGACATCAGTTCCATTTTAAATAATACAAATATTATTATTATTTTATTGAAATCATTCTGACTTGGTTATATACTTACAACACATATTCTCTGAAGCTTCTCTCCCATTCAGCCTGGTTGAAGAAGTCATAGAAATGGCAGCCAAATGTAATAAAAACAAAGCCGAAGGCCAGGAATCCAAATATACCTGATACAACACAAAAAATAATAATAGAACCAAGAGCTGCTTTCTAAAACATAAACTGACCAGCACATTATCTCTAGTCCCAAATAACAGGTCAGAGTTTAATATGAAAAGCAATATTGGAAGAAAAGATCAAAATCAATGCTCTTTTTTTCCCCTCCTCTTTGAAAAAGTGTTACATAAACACATTTTCCTCGCCATGTTAGGCTAAACCAGAGGTCAAATAAAAATGTTTAGCCTTAAAATACTACTTTGAAAACAGCTTGTTCTGCCCAGATTCTGAATTATTCACTTCCAATCAGATAATGAGAATGAAAAAAACAGAATAAGGACAGCAGCCAGGATGAGCTGACTTGTGTTCTTCCATATGTTGCAGGTTGGGATATGCATATGGATTTTTTTTTATATATATTTGCAGATTCATTACCTTTTATATTACTCTTGCCTGACCATATACTGTATATCAATATACAATATCTGTTCTTTGGCTTTATTAGCAGGATAGACCAGTTTTTTATGGGAGTCCCATAGTTGTAAATATAAAGTTACGTATACATGTCATATTATTAAAGAATCAATTTCTACGCCGTACATTTATTTATCATTGAAAACAAAATGGCTTCATTAAACAAAACATAAGTAGAAAACAGTAACGCCAATCAATAAAATAGAACACATATATATACATCTATATATATATATATATATATATATATATATATATATATATATATATATATATATATATATATATATATATATATAAAATCTGTACTAAGTCTACCTTGGGCAACTTTACCTCCCACTACAGCCAAGTTAACAAGAAAACAAAGTCCCTGCTTGAACCTTACCAAGCCTGAGCATGGTTTCATTAATTTTGCTGGCTGCCTTTTCACTCAGAAGCCCAGGATGGTTACTCTTAATTGAGAACAACGTCATGACACCTTAAAAAAAAAAAAAAGAAGTACATTGTAGAATACTGTTAAAAGTGTTCAAGGCTTGACAGTAAAACAATTTGAATAAGTGGTGGGATCAGTTGCAACTGCAGTAGAGGTTTCAAAGAAGGGGTGATCTTTGTCAAAGGAAACTCACCTCGAATAAGAAAGTAGCCACCAACAATCAAGACAAGCCCGATGGGAGCCAGCACAAAGCCCGCTCTGTAGTGGTAGTGCTTGTAGCCAACAAAGCAGATTCCACTAACTGAGTCTCCATCCACCTGACCCAAAAAAATAAACATTGCAGTACTAATAAGCAGGAGGTAGGTAGGTAGGTAGGAGATTTTTTTTATTATTTTTTATATTTTCTTTCTGTTAAGATAAACACATGAATATTAAGTTGTTTATGTATTGTTTCTCCCATTACAGGTTTATGTATTGAAAACTGTAATGGGAGAAACTGCCTTTACAGGTTTATTTCATTCTAATAAAAATAAGAGAAATAAATAAAATAAACACAGCGAGCTGCAATTCCAACTAGGAATCCCCCAACTCTATATAAATACTGTAAATGTTTTTATTTTTATGAATCTCAATATTATTACTATTTTGACTCTGCTATGTATCTAAGCATATGTTTTTATGATTGATTTTATTTTTATTTATTTACTTCGGTACAGATTGTATATTTTATTCTGATGTTTTGCTAATGTAAAACTATAAAACAAATAAAAAAGTGTTCACAAAAAAAAAACACTCTTGCTAATTTAACCAAATAGAGAAATACTACTACACTATAAAAAGCATTACAACACTTACAGCATGTAATGGGGCTGCCAATGTTCATGTTATTTAAATATATAACAAAAGGCAGCTATAACAAAATGAAAACTGGTATAAACTCGGCACGTACCTCAGCCATTGCCAATATTGCCACAGTCAGCACAAAAGGAATGGACCATGTAACCAAGTGGAAGTAGGACGTCTTGCCAGCCAGAGGCTGGTAAGTGGTGCCAAGTGCTTTAAAGGAAGTGTGCCAGGCATAGGTCAGTATAACGAACCAGATGACCCCCGACATCAGGGAGTAATAGACGATCACAAAGATAATCACACAGGAAAGAGTCTCTGTAGACCTGAGAGGAACAAAGATTGTTAGATTGGGTTCACAGCAGACAAACCAGTATCTAGTTTTCATAATATTTCAAAAGTACATTGATAAGCAAATTCATTTTAAATATGGAACACAAAGTAGTAGAAACCAAACGGTTTGAAATATAGTATTCATATTGCCAGTCAGAACTTATCTAGGTATTGCAACTCCCCTGTCTACCACACGTACGTCGGCTCGCCAAGTCTCATGGTCCCATCTGCTTTACACACAATCTCTCCACGTGCACCGTCCATGAACTGTGCCAGCCAGCCAATACTTCCGATGAAGAAACAAGCATTGACATAAAACAGAATGACGGCAGGATAGCGGTTTGAGTTCTTCCAGTCAGCTACAAAAGTGGCCTAAAGGAATGAACAAAAAAAAAGTGAAGAGATCAGATTAGTGCAGTGGATCAGCTGGAGGTGATTCCATGTTTCCTATTCCACTTTCTCCAGCAGCAGAGAGGACTACTGAGACACGACATGATTTGTAAAACTAATTGATATATATAGGCTATAATTGCATCTTGAGCCATTCGAAAAAAAAAGGCATAATACCACAATAGTGATGTCAAAAAATGATAATTACTCTAGAGACCCATTCGACTCCACGAGACCATGACTTTCAATTCAAACACAACATTTCTCATTTTCAATCATTCTACAACACCCACAGTACAGAAATGTTCATTAATGATCAACAAAATGAGAGTAAGTTTTTAAAAAAATGATGTAAAGCTGGTACTTTCTTATCTCAGAGAAACTGGCGATGAACAGGGAATTAAAACAAGGCAAAGGCAATCACCCAAATAAAGCTGGAGCACTGTAACAGCTAACGACATAGAACATCTGTACAGCACTGAAACACTACGTTTAAAAAACCCAACTGTACTGCTGAACCTCATCTTCTTCAATATTAGCATCACAAGGTATCCATGTATTATAATATAAAAAATAATATACAGGCCTCTTCAGTGAGATACAGGAAAACAATTCCATCTCGGGTTTCTGTGACAGTTTATAAATTATTCATCCTTCAGTCTCATAATTTATGACGTCACAGAAACCATAGATGGATGTAACTCACTGCAGCCCATCTGTTATATATATATATATATATATATATATATATATATATATATATATATATATAAATTTAATTTAAAGTATATATTTATAAAAGAAAAGAGTAGAAATTCACCTACATTGAATCATAAATCAAGGTCTTATTCTAGTAGGCAATTGAAAAGGATATAATTAAAATTAAGTAATAAAACAACCACCTCCCAATAGGAGATAAGAAGTCAAACTGTCTTTTTTTTCAGAAGCACACATTCAAATAAGCAATTTGTTTCCATACCAGTGTGAAGAAGGTACAGAAGATGGTGACGGAGCCAAAGACAGCGATATATACGTGCATGTCCCTGTGCTCTTCCTCAGTGAACAGCGGGTTATGACACTGAATACCACAGCCCTCCACGTCCTCATACCAGCTGTTCGGGTTGTCTGTCTTCACCAGGGGGGACTCGCATTGCCCGGAGCTGTTGAACTTGATGTTCTGAACCTCGTTCTGTGGCAAATAAAAGGGTGCTGCCATTACTGATCTGTTTTTACAACTATATATATATATATATATATATATATATATATATATATATATATATATATATATATATATATATATATATATATATATTCACAATGCATTGTGTCACAATGCACAGCTGAACAGCAATAATTTTATTTAAAGCATGATAGAAAGCCTGGCCAGCACTAATGGCTCGGGATGAGGCCCGGTATGGACTCCAGGTCAAGATTCTAGAACTTGCATAGAACCCTACATGCATCATGTCTGACAATAGACAGTGCTATTAGACCCCCATCTTTCATAAGAACTAACTTCACAAAACATACATTAAGAGTTCAAAACATGGTGACACATGAAACACGGTTTCTGTTTATAAGTGATCAGAGAACACAAGCTGTTGAACGCACCGGACATCCTACTGGAAATTTATCAGTAGTGCACTTCAGGAAGTCTGGCCAGCCTCTCTCCCGCTCCACAATGGCGCAGGGTCCTCTGGTCTTATAGCAGAGGCTCTGGCTGGGCAGTTCCACCTTCCCATTGTCACACTTGGGCATGTAGACAGAACACAGCAAGGGCTGAATGACTTCCCAGCAGCGAGGAGCGTTCCTCAGACCTGAAACAAACAGTCACAGAAAGACAGTTTGGCACATCAGCAATGATTCCCATTATTTCTGATTTAAGGTAATACAATATTTACTCAGAAGATGCCCATGAGATGTAATTTTAAAAATGTGATTTTCAGTTTTGTACTGCAGTGGAATTTGTATATTTTGGTTAGCTTTAAGGTTAGATTTTCTCGTATGCAGAGAAAACTTTAAGGACTGTTTTTTAATCAAGTTGACTAAACTAATAACCTTGTCTAAAACAGTAGACAGTAGACATAGGTTTTATAAACTGCAAACTTGATAAATCAAAATTAACTCCTTAAAACAGTCAAAACCTTTTTTTAATGGGCCCATAGCATTATTTGTTCATACTTTGTTCTTAGAATGTTTGCATTGTTTATTTAACATATTATTGTAAGTGCAGCTACAATGAAACCTCGCTTACAGTTCACCCTTCAATAAAGGCCTTATTTTTACAGTCCCAATTGCATTAACTTCAGTGCTAATAGAACTAATATTTTAAGAGAACATTTAATTTTTTAAGTATTATTTAACTATTACCTGTTGGATACAACAAACCCAGACCTGGAACACAGACAACCTTGCCAAGGTAAATTTGGATTAGTGCCATGTAGATGTTGTGGATAATCTTCACAGGAGAACACAAATATCATCTGAGGATTTGTTTTATGTATGGCATTCTCCTGTCACAAACACCTTATCTCTGACAAAGTAATCTCACCTTGGTCATTCCAAATCAAACGGACTAATGGTCCCTACTGCTTTCCTTCTCCTGAAAGCTACAGACTCATGTGAGATTGATTTCTGGTTGGATAGCCTATACTAAGTCTGACCACTTACTATAAGCGCATATTTAGCAGGACTGCTTCTACTGCTGGCACATGCTTATTTTTTTATATTATTAAAAAAAAAATAATAATAAATAGCAGACTCAAACTTTAAGAAAGCCCTTTCTGTACTTTTTCTGTTAAGGACTGCTTTTAAGTCCTTTTAATTGATTAAATCAAGTTTGCAGTTCATGAAACATTTTCAACCTTTTAGGACAGGGTTAAAAAGGGTTTAACCTAAGGGACTGTTTATAAATACTCTTCAAAAACCATTCCTTAAACAGTCCTTAATGTTTAATGAACAGGGCCCTAAATAAAGTAATTACCAGTTGATTGAACCACTGACCACTTGGGAACTGTTCGTTCAGTTTGTAAAAAAATATGCAAGTGATTTTTATTATTTTTTTGTGAGATTGTATTCCTCTGCTGTACAGGCCATGGTGAATAATACTAACATGTGTACTATGTTGTGTATATGCTTTACAAATGACTATTGACGTTACTGACATACCAAAAAACAGCACAGGTTGGTTTGCTGGGTATATTAAATTATTGTATAAGTAAAGTTATATGTCTACAGTACAATGTGTCTATTCAGTACTGATGCTGAATGTGCAGTACCAGCAATAATTTATCCTCACAGATTTAAATGGGACTCTGACAAAAGGATGCTGCAACTCAGCAGTGTTTTAATATTATTTTTCATTCACAGTGTTGTTAAAACTATTCACCCAGGACAGGAGTGTCCTAATGAGATGCATCCTATAGTTTCCAGTTTACAACAGGGTTGGGCCAAGACAAAAGGATATAATGACTTTCTTCTGCTAAGACAAGACAACTTATACAATATGCTTTTGTCATCAACCATACAATCCAAAATATTTAATCACAGCCATCTGCAAATAATTAGTTGGCTTGTGTAATTAAAATGTACAAAATAACAAAAAACAACTGTAACGAATACTGTAACTACAGTGTTTTTTGTTGGGGTTGCACTGTTAGAATTAAATCATTGCACATAGCTACCATGTTTTTTTTTTTGTTAATTGATCATTTATCTAGTATAAGGATAGCAGCGCCATAATTAGAATAGAATCCTGGAGTATTAAGTACATTGGACAGTGCAATTGTGATACTGCATAGTTTTTCCAAAGATCATGTAATTTTATACAAACACATTAATAAACACTTAAGCATTTTAGTCAATTCAATAGACTTGCTTTAGCTTTGCAAATTTGAAATGTGTAATTCGCTAAATAAATAAATAATTTTTAAACTTTTATAAATGTAAGCAGATAAAGTTGATAGAATTAGAACATAAGAACATAAGAAAGAATATAAACGAAAGGAGGCCATTCGGCACATCTTGCTCGTTTGGTTGTTAGTAGCTTATTGATCCCAGAGTCTCATCAAGCAGCTTCTTGAAGGATCCCAGGGTGTCAGCTTCAACAACATTTCTGGGGAGTTGGTTCCAGACTCCCACAATTCTCTGTGTAAAAAAGTACCTCCTATTTTCTGTTCTGAATGCCCCTTTATCTAATCTCCATTACATTTGATCAGTTACATTTGATTCAGGGTAACTTCCATGCTCAACATGTTCTATAGTTCTAAAAAGACAATGTTTATCAACAAATCACAAGAAGAAGAAAAAAACTTACCTGACCACATGGTCAGTTTTTCCAATGCTTCTTCTTGAGAGTTGGAATCTTCAGCCAGAATAACAGAGGTGTAAGTGTATGGCAATGGCGAGCCAAGACATGTGTTGTATTTCAAAGCTTCACAAGTTGACGTTTTCTTACAGTGTTCGAATAACCCACTGTTGTTTTGCTGTGCTTTGCACAAATAAATTGGGAAAAAGAAATACCCCAATACCCAAAACATCCCAAATCTTTCAACAAAGGCACATCCTCGGGAAGACATCTTGGAAAGCCTAACTGTGCAACACTGTATCCACAAGAATTAAACTTCCCCTTTTACGTTGTAGTGTATGGCAAAATATTTCTTCAACCGCGCTGCATGTCCTGGGGATTTTAAAAAACTGCTTCTAATCTAACAGTACCAATAAAGGAAATCCTGTATTTTCTCTGAGCTTCCCATTATCCAAACTTCTATTCAAAGCCATATCAATCAGTTTTGTATACAAGTCGACGACACCCGTTTTTGGTCAATTTACTCCTTTCTCCAGAAAATGCATGTGAAGTCAGGTTTGAAGTTTTTGCAAAGTTAAGCATAACAAATAAAATAAGTGTATCGGCGACCCCGTGCACTGTTGTAGTTTGAATCGTTTTCCAAACTCGTAGAAGCATCCACCATCCCCCACTTTTGTAGAAGAAAAGAACTTTTGACATGAGAAGTCTGGAATACTGTAATACGACCCCTAGACGGTTTACTCCTTCCTCTTAAATGATTTTCTTTACGTTAGTAAGAAAAGTTACTGTAACTTTACAGGGCGATTTAAAAGTTGGCAAACCCTATATATTTTTCTGACGAGGATTTTTACATTTTTTTCCTTACTCGCTGCTCTGTCTGCTATTTTCTTTTCCTATGGAATGCACATGGTGCGGTGAGCCAAACAAAACCCGCTCCCCTCCCCCTCTTTAGAAAAGAGGGAGGAATTTGGGAGAGGGATGGATACTAAAACAATCACTTATTTGAAGATTAGATGATCATTATGTATTTTCATGATCTTCGTTTCAGAGTTGTGTTGGTTTTGTTTAGCTTTTTATTTCACCTCTCAGCTATATTGTGGATAAAAGTTTTGCCAATTTTACTTACAATAAAGTATTTTAGTTTGTAACTCACTGGGAACCAATATTCAGTTGAATATGTTGTATCTGTCATCGTTTGGATACAGACATTGCTGCTTAAGGTGTGTTGAATTCATAAAAGATTAATAAAATATCATACTGATAGTTAAAACTATCAATGCAGTTAGACATTTTAACAGAGAGTGCAGTGTGTGAAATAATCAACCAATGTAAAAGGTTTATCTGGCTTTTAAAATGTAGAAACATGGTATTTGCAATATTTTCTACACGTCAGGTTGTAATGCATTCTAATTGGAAAATCCTGGGCTCCATTGCTGATTTTAATTGTTTCTAAATGTTTGTTTGTTTTTCACAACAGTTGCAGTAAAATTGACAATATTGTATAGTCTCTGACAAAAGCACTACGGCAAATATTTATCGTCATGTTCACAATTGTATACATGGGGGAAACAAATACCGAGTTGGGAATTAGCATTTAATACTTCATACAGTGCTCACCTTTTATAACGCTATAGTGGGGAGCCAGTTACAAGACCGTGCTATTTGTGTTCCGCCTTATAACGAGTATGAAAGAGCTACTGTAATGGCATTATGGAGCAAATGGGAGCCACGACCCAACCGTGTTATAACCGATTCCGCACTATAACGAGGCGCGTTATAACTGCATTTATGTATTTTATGAATTTTCACATGTGGAAGTAAGACCTTCATTACATAGCAGGTATTAAGGTGAGCTTCAATAGATTAAGTAACGTGTATAAACTCAGTATCAGTATATTACTGTATGTTCTATGTCTAAAAAGGGCATTCACAAGTCACACCCAATCAGATAGCTGAACTCTAAAATTTCAATTCACAAGGTGTCAGTTGAGGTTCATAATGAATCTGGGATGCATAAAGTAATTATGGGGTAGCAGTTAGCATCAACTGTATTTCAATGGTCAGATTCCAAAACTCCATTCTGAAGGAACTGTCTGCCCAATTACTGTCGAAATTGTGTAGAAATCTGATGCACATATAATGTGTTCCTAGCTAGTGAAGCTATAATATAAAACATCTGAGGCCCCTCAAGTAAGTTTATGTCCTGCTACAAGAGCAGTGTGTTTTATTTGTCCTTTATGAAAAACACATTCAGTAATGGAAAAAAAAAGAACAAACCATCACGGAAAATATTTTTAGTCTGTTAAAATACAACAATTTGAGTAGTGCTGCCACACGTCCTCCTGTAGATTTTAAACCATTGCACTATGATAATGTTTTTATTGACTTTTGAGAAATGTTCGGTTTTCCAATTTTCTCTGTTTATGATCTAAATAGCGTTGGATCTTAATATTGCTGCCATAAAATGTGCAAATCTGCTCTGTCTCAAGGGAGGGGGGGATGGGGGGGTTGCAGGAAGGTGTTGCGAAACAACCACATCAGATGCAGACCATAAGCAATGTACTATGCTTACCTTTTATTTTGTTATACTTTCACCAGACTATACAGCAGTAAACATTTATAAAGAGCAAACTGTTATAACATTTATAAACAGCGCTTCAGTCAGTTAAAAAAGATGGTTAGAAGGTAAAAGAAAAACATAAAAGGGCAAAACCAGCACTCCTTTTCTCCATTAGTACCACATATACATACTTATTCATATTTTTAGTCTTTAATACAGTAAAGATTAAATAACTATTTAAGTTTACACCATTTTGTCTAAATGTGACCTCTAGGAACAGATAAAAAAAATTGCTGAATACATTAATCCCGGCTGTCTAAAACAGACTTTGTTATGCTATGTTTGGTATTGGTTATTTCCCTCAGCATCAACATATAATTCGTCTACATAGGGAAATGTGATGATGAAAATAATCTCCCTTTGTTTAATTTAAGGTGGAATCTCAACTGCTTAACACAGAGTGAATTAATCAGAGAAAGAAACACCCCTGTTCTATATTCTTTTGGTTTATGGTTTATTGAACCCTTGAGCCTGTAGACCATCTTCAAAGAGGCTGGGGATCACGTTTGCAAAAATAATCTCTGCTTATGCTTCTCTTCAGAGGAATAGCACCTCACATCTGATCCAGGATTTCCCCTTTGGTGGTTGGCAAATACAGAACCATAGAATAATCCACATTTTTGTGGTTAAAAAAATAAACACTAATTAGGTTAAAGTATAATAAACCATGAGAAATGTATTTGTGGGTACCGTCCTTCACCAATATTAGGGTTGTTGCAGATAATGTGAAGTAACCTCACAAAACGATGTGAAATAGCTTCAATTGCACACTTTAAAAGATTCCTGGAATACAATCTTTTTTTTTTTGTGCCACAGATGACCAGTAAACACAGGTATGTCGTGGATAATACAGTGTTATAATAAAGTTCAGAAAGCCCAATTCTCCACCAATTTGGCCTGTGTAGTGAATTGCTACCTTAAATGTAGTTGCAGTATGGCTTCTGGGAATGAGTCACCCAGAGCCAGGCAGACAGTCAGGACCACACACACAGCACAGAGACCCACCAGTTAGCTCCTTTCGACCTTACTCTGCAAGGAGAGGCTTTCCCACACTGCTAAAAAATACTGGGCCCTATTCACATTTTAACAGCCTGTTGGGTACTCGTAACTCAAAACTTTCTCAACCGTTTCTTAAGAGGGTTGTGTAACATTTCATTTCAACACAAGATTACAAATGCTCTTATTATAAAAAAAAATAAAAAAATAAAAAATAAAAATAAAAACTTTAATGAAGCTGCTGTTTATTTTAATGTATTTAAACTAGGGCTTTTAACTGATTAAATGCTGAACTGTATACATCAAGTTAGCTTTAACCAATTAAGTTTTATAAATGCATTCATGCACACTAGTCATGCAACTACATGATTTTGCATGATTTTAAGTTTCAGACCAAAGATATCCCTAGGTAACCAATAATAGCTGGGATTTGATATTTAGTAAGTGGTAACAAGTGTACTTCGATGTAAGATTCTGCAGGCAGACATTAGCCCTGGAGTTCCATTTGAATTATGTAGTGTGTAATGAGACATTGCTAACAGTGCATAAATGCCATAAACAAGCACGTTAACCTTTCAGTTGTTGTTATCTGGTACATATTAAAAGTCACTATAAGTATAGCAGTGCCATAATTATATTGTAATTCTAGGGTTAGTGGTTTCTTACTTGTTTATTCCATTGTTTCATTCCTCTCAGAAAATGTGCCCTTGCACCACCTCTGTAAACAGAGACCTTGGAGTTTATCTTCCTGGGACTCTTCACTGATGATCTGACAAGTTTATTATTTGTTTGTTATTCTTGTCCTTTTATTGCTTGACCCTTCACCACTCTACTTATTTCTGACCTGTATCAAACTAATATAATTACACTAAAAAGCTTTACCATATGCAAAATGGTACAGTATTGTGATGCAATCTGCATGTGCAGTACAGAACTCTAATAGGTATGTTGGCTCACAAATATACTGATAAAAGGTAGTACAAACATGCACCATCTTGTGGTGAACAAAATTTTATTTTTTAAACCAATGTGCAGTGAAATAATAAATTACTTTGAAATACTTTCTTCATATGAGTTATGCCCTACACATTTAAAACAATTGGTTTTGAAGCACCTACCACAAAAATACTTTAAAAACTATGTAAAAGAAGAGTAAGCCATTGTTTAAAAAACAGACGACACATTAAATAAAATAAAAAATCTCAACAATCATTTACAATGAAAAACATTGTGTTAAATCACATAATGGACAGACAACCACTTTAAATAATACCAAGCCCGTTGTAAATGTGTAAGACCAAACTGCTGCCAACTACCCTTCAAGCAGGCTTAAAAACTCACACTAGAACTGTTTCAAAACGCCCCATTGTTTAGTTATTTCTGAAATGACCAGGTACCAGGAATTTGAGCAATCGGCTATCTGGTCAGAACCAATCACACATCACAGCATGAATAACGTCCCACCTGAGGCTTTACTATGAAATAGTCTTATTATTTAAAAGGAATTAAAGGGGAGGAACAGTTTATTTAACATTTTCCTGATTGCCCAAAGTCCTTATCATTTAATGTCATTGTGGGTAGCAGAGCTGGGTGCAGGACTAGTGTGAGTTTCTAACCCTGCTTCAAGTGAATGAAACAAGAACTTTCATAACTTGTAAATTGTGGACAGACCCTTCTTTCAGTCCTTTAAAACAGATAGAAGGTTATATTTTTCTGGTTTGGTCTGATATACCATATAAAACTGCCAGATAAAAGTGACTTTAAAAAAACAAACATTTACTGACACACTGTGCTACTGTAGGAGGGCACTTAGTTTATAACACTGCACTGACACATGTTTTGGTGAACAACCTAATCTACAGGTTTCAGATACAGACAATTTTATGTTCATTAAGCCATATATTTCATAGATACAAACAGGATCTTTTTTATATACAGTTTGATCGATTTTACCCTTTCAGTAATTCCACTTTAATACCAGATACAGACAAAATAACAAAAATAGTCAAATTAACACCTCCTCCAACACCTGATAACCAATATAACAGAATTCAAGCAATAAAACAGTAAGATTTTACAATACTGTTGCAAAGCACATATATTTAATAGCCTTGTACAGATTAAAGACAGATGTACATCAACGACATAAAAGACACCTTAAATTAATCACTGAATTATCATTTTAAATCTATTAGGATTTCATAGTATTTTAAAATCAAAATAAAATCCTTATAATTTCACCATATGCATTTTAGGCACTTAAAGGAGTACTTGTTCTATAGAAAATCAGAAATATTGTAGCAAGTGCCTCTTCATTTTGTGCCCAGACTGTGTAAGAAGGAGCAAACTAAAAGAGAATGATATAAGACGCCTAGATGATTGTGGCGTTTACACCAAAGTACAATTTGCATTATTATTTTTTTTTTTATGAAAGAAAAATCTAACTGTCAATGTTACAAAATTACTACTCAAGTACCAGGCACAGTTTTTAGTCCTTAAATTAACACTTTGGGTTACTTGTTACTGTACTAGTTTAGTACCATTAGCAATTTATTTTCTTTGACATAAAATGGACCCCAGGCCTACCAGATTAGTTCATATAAAAGCACTAAAGATTATAACCATGAAGAGGCACGTACTGTAAAGTGTCACAGAATAATACAATGTACTGGTCTGGTGCTTACAGACCCTTCCCCTTTCTTTCTTGCCCATTACAATGTTATGTGATTGTCATTTTCATTTTGTATATACATTACATAAATAAGTATGTTCCCATTTTTTCCAGCTGAGTAAGGAAAGTAAAAAAGACAAGAAAACAACTTATCCATAATGAGCTGCATTATTTATTTTTTAAACTGGGTCTTTTAAATAAACGCCAGTGTAACAGATGGTTCCTCTTTTAAAATATCAGTTTTTTCAATGTTTTTATTAATAGACTAAGTATTAAAATATTCAGTATCATACAGTGCTATGTAACCCTTTTGGGAGTGCTGATATTTAATGGACTTAGGGTTCACAAACAACCACTATTCTAATATCGATGTCACACGGAACACAAGTAGGTAAACAAATCCAGACATCACGAACAACTCCTCTCTTGTGTCATTGATCTACAGTGAATAGAGGGGCAGCACACATTTGATATTCAGATCTCTGATCACCAGCATGCCTCACATTAATATATTACATACATACACTTACTGTGTATGTACAGGTATACATATAAGCCAAATACATGTATATATAGTACAGGGTGAGGTAAATGTAAAACACCTTAAGAATATTTTTACTTTTTAATTTACATTTCAAAATGAAGAGCTGGGAAATAGTCTATTTGTGAACTAGGGTGGCAGATATTGTTCCATGTGAAATATCAACTACTGCCACCAACCACTGGTGCAAGTGGATCGACACCTACCAATAACAGAATAGTGGCTTTGAACAGGGACTTTGTCCCCACCCTGCACAACCTGCATAGCCTTTGCGAGCCCTCGACACTGAATTTTAATTTCTAGGCATAGCCGAATGAACAAACCTCTGTACTGAAAAGTTAATCTTAACAAAAAGTACAGCAGTCTCCAACAGCACCCCCCTGACAGTGCTCACAGTGTTCTCAAGCAGCGCTCGCCACGTCAGCTCCAGGGATCCGATCGGTGCTGCAGGTTGTACCTTTGCAACTCTATCTGGTCTTTTATCTGGTTGATCAGTATTTGGGAGAGAAGGATCCCAACCAACTGTGTGGATAAAGAAAAAAATAAAATCAAGGTAGGACTAGTTTTGGTGGTTTCGTTTTTCTTCTGATCAATGTCAAAACTGAACATATTCAAGGGGGAAAAGCGTTCTTGAAATGAATGGCATTCACCATAGGGTGACAAAAAAACAAAAGTCTATATATTTTATATACATAATACACTACAGCATAAATAAACTTGAAGTTCCCAAGGAAGGTAAAGAATCCTGAAGTTTGGTGCAATGGCTCTGGTAAGAAGCTTTCCTGTTTACCTGTGGAATGGCGAGGCCCAGCGCTATCCCTCCCAGTAGGAAGAGATTCCCATGGATCCAGTTCACCAGCTTGTCGATGCAGCCGTTGGTGTTGATGAACACTCCTGCCTTCAAGTAATCCAGGTCCTGCATTCCCTGGCCACACATTGTATTGATCACAGCCTGGAGAAAGAAGAGCAGTGTTTTCTTTTTTTATAGATTTTCAAAGAAGCACATCTTTTTACAACTGCTAAAACATTGCAGTGCTACATGCTAGAAGAGGCAGGTACTACAAGTTAATACACAGTGATGACGCTACAACTGAAGCTATGTTATACACAGGTTGCCATCCTGAAGTCTTAATGATTTTTTTGAATGGTACTGCTCTGCATAGATGTTAACAGCAACTGGCATTTAAGTTATGTTCTTTACTCCCCTCCGGTGGTTGCATTATACATAGGGCTTGAATTTTTTTATTTTTTTATTTTTGCCGAGTAGGATTGAGGAAAGAAAACCCAAGTCCCGTTGCAAACTGAACAAAGGTAAACAGATCCCACCCAGGTAAACTATGTATATTTATGTAACTTTTCTCAGGAATTACAACTCTACAGTACAGTACTTGCATACTATTTCTGTCTTTCCTTTTATGGTTTTTTTAACCAAATCCTGATTTTCCTTTACATACCAGGTAACTGATTTTGTTTTACACACCATTGTAGCTTCACAAAACACACAGTTCAGTTTTAAAATCAACGATAAGTACGCCTGTGTTCCCATTATGTACAAATGTTAAATCAGTTACAGTAAAACCAAAAAGTGCAAGCCCTAGTTATACATGAACCTTATAAACCGGGGAATGGTTTTACTATTGTGTGTTTGTTCCCTCAGCTTTCATTACCTGGCACAACACTACACCCATCTGGGTCAATGTCTCAGTGATGTGTTTTTGAGTACTGCTTATGGACTGGATAAGTGGAAACATGTCCTCCAAACTCTGTGCTGCTGCCTCCTTGATTTAGAATTACAAGCATTACAATTAGGTAACCTATTTCAGACTCAGCCTTTACCTCATCTTCCAGGTGGAGACAGCAGGAGTACGGGACAGAGCAGCGCTCCCTGCTGGGATTGTCAGGAGTGCAGTTGAAGTACATGTTCTGAGACCAGTCCTTGTATGATATCCCACCGCAGCAGCTGAACTGGAAAAATAAGTGAGCCCTGATAAGAATCTCAGACTGTAGTCATGTACATAATCTTATTCTCATTAATTATAAAAATAAAGGTATTCAGAAGCCTGTTGGTCAGAGTTGAGAACTGGAACCACTGTGTTTTTATACCTCATCTCACCCATAAGTTGCAGAGCCTGCTGTAAAACTGGGCTGTGAGGAACATTTACTCTGACAATAAGAAACTATGGGCAGAATTCTCAGAACAGAGCTATGACAAAAGTAGTTGTAATATTTCAAATTGGTAATTTACTCCTGGTTTGGTATGCACATTAGGTTGTTATAGGTATTTGTATATATATATATATATATATATATATATATATATATATATATATATATATATATATATATATATATATATATATACAAAAATATAACAAAAATAAATAAATCAGTAACAAAATGTTGGTATTTTATCAAAATTTTGAAGTATGATAATTCTTCATGAAAAGGATCATTAGTAGACACTCTCGCCATTGAATTATGCAAATAACTAATTATTATTAAGCTGACATATCACAACGAACAACAAAAACAGGATTTACCTAAAAGTTTTGATACTCGCTCTATAAATATGCATTTGGTCTTTTCGTTAGGTAGTTGAAAATAACAGAGAATCTTGCTCTACATATTGCACTAATTAAAGTGGTTGTAGCTAACATAATCCAACTTAATCCAATTATTACTATTCCATTTTCTATATAGGTTATACAGAGGCTGTGTGGTCCAGTGGTTAAAGAAACAGGCTTGTAACCAGGAGGTCCCCGGTTCCCACCTCAGTCTCAAGTCACTTAACCTCCTTGTGCTCTGTCTTTCGGGTGAGATGTAGTTGTAAGTGACTCTGCAGCTGATGCATAGTTCACACACCCTAGTCTCTGTAAGTCGCCTTGGATAAAGGCGTCTGCTAAATAAACAAATAATAATAGGCCTAACGCATGTTATAGCTTAGCAAGCTTGTTTTTTTTTTCATTTTAAGATATATCTGGTATTTCACTAGGTTAAATAAATCTGTTTGCAACATTTCTTTAGCCATTTCACCTGGACAGTAGTATTGCCTGCACCCCTATCAGAACTTTTTTTCCCTGTCATTAACCAATTAGCTGGTTCCTCTATAGACTGAAGTGCTTTGCAACCAGAAACCAGAAACTGCTGGGTGAAATGACTAAAGAAGTGAAACAGTAACAGCCTTCCTGAAAGGCAGGGCAAGCATAATGAGAACTAATGTTAGCTACTTCTTAGTGTTGAATCTTTGCCCAAGTTAAAAGAAACAAAACAAAAAATAAATAAAAATGGAAAAACCTTAATAGACCTGGACAAAGTCCTGCAAAGGAATGAACCAGAGGACCAAAAGTTGGCTGCCCCTGTTCTAGAAGAAGATATAGGTAATAAACTGTAATCAGCTAATTAATTTACTACTTTATGATCAATGGCTGTCATTTACTAGCCTAGTTACTACAAAGGAGGTCCAATAAAAAAAAAATGTAAGGCGGTCACTCCATGTGGAAGGAAAGTAATACATTATTTATTGTATAAATGTTTTAACAGAATAAACAAATCACTTAAGAACTGATTTATAACATGATTGGAAATAAAAACTGCCCATTCCTGAAAATGATTTGTAATCTTTACATATCCTCCTGTTAAATGTGAAATAAATTGTATTTGTACAAAAAGAAAGCAATTGTAATATCAGCTTGTCTAATATTCTTTTCTTTGCTCTGACTAAAACATGGTTTCTTTACCTCTTGCTGTCCGTAATCAATTAGGTTTTGGAGATCAAGGTCATCCCTGTAATGAATGATGGCATTGTTGATAATCTCACTCACTTTCCCCCGTGCCTGTCAGACAGAATAAAGCAGCAGTTAATACACAAGGTAGCAAAGCCAAGTCATTGCCAAAATCACAGTTCAGACATAAGCATTTCAAGTTTTAATATTAAGGAGGCATAACTCATAGCCAGTGGTATCTCATTTGTGATAATGTTCAGTGACAATGTTCTTGTGCAAACTGTCTCACCTATGTAGTAAATCATGAATACTGATGGCCAACTTAAAGCAGCAATATGTTCAGTCTTTGATATAAAAGTACCTGACAACTATCTACTATCGGTCTTATACACTCTGACAGATCTGTCTTACCCATGATGCCTACAACTTATCTTTCAACAGAGAGATACAGATTATTTACGTCACATATGTCAGGGATACCATTTGTATTAGAGCCTTGCAACAAGATATGAGCCCGACAGAACCCTACAATAAGTGTCGGTTTCGGGTTGGGTCGGGTGTAGTTTGTATATTATGGTTCGTGCTCGGGTCGGGTCAGGTTAGTGTTATCAGTGAGTGGATTATGGCGTTTTTAATTTTAAGTGAGTATTGTTTCTTTCTCTGTGTGCAAGTGCTTCGTAAAACTCACTTCCTGCTTCACGATTTTTGAAAAACCACTCACCATGCACCATAGGTTACCACAGGATATAATTAATTTCCAACTCAACTAACGACCAATAATCATCTCGGCTGATAAACTGACATTTTGTGCAGCCTGTCAACAAATGCTGCATGGGCGGTCTTAACGGGATACAGTTCAGTTGCAAAACACCAATGTTAACAAATTTTAACTGTCAGTCTTATACTAATGCTGTTTAGTTCCAGTTAATGATGCAAAATGTATTTGCCCTGTAGTAAACTATGCATTTGTTTAAATGTAAAGAACGACTAAATGTACAGTATTAAAACACTGCTCTTTAATTCACAGTTAGTTTTTTTTTTTTTTCTCATGCTCGTAATGTGCTGTCATGGGCAAACTTTTATATCATAACCCGCTTCATATCACTAATTATGCCTGCATGACATCATGATATAAAGCCAGTTCATCTGTATATAGGCTGATGGAGTTAAAAAAAAAAAAAAAAAACTATCAACAGATAAAAGTCTATGTGGCTTTCTACAATGCAAATCTTGCAAACTATTAATGAAATTTGACTGCAAAAATTAAAAAAATAAAAAAGAAAAGACAGGACATTCATCTCTGCGGAGACACACTGAAGTATTCATCCTGTAGCTGTTTTGTGGTGTAGTATTTGTTGTTGAACGTTAATTTAGCGGTTTGATATGATATAGGCTTGTCCAAAATGAGTATGCAAGAAGCCTGTTGCTGTCTTCTTTTAAATCATGCAGTGTTGGAATACTAGGAAAAGAAGAAAATTAGATGTGCTTAACTGAGAGTGATTTTTTCTTTATTTATTTACATTAACTGGAAACCAGGAATACTCAGTCTATACTGAAGGTACTTTGTTGCAATAGCGTATGTTAGGAATATATTTGTGGAGGTGGTCGCGTCGGCTCGGGTCGGGTATGTAAATATTTCAAAGGTCTCAGACTCGGGTCGGGTTCAGATTTTGTTTGGTTGGGTCGGGTTCGGATCGGGTTTTAAATTTAAGCCAGAGCAGACCTCTAATTTGCATGATGAATTAAATCAGTAATATTGGGGACATCACATTTACAATAAAATGAGATTTAATAAATTTCTATTAAATCTCTCAGCAGGGGGCAGTAGAAAGCAAAGAAAGGAGGTAATTGAAAACTCTTGTTCCCCTCACATGTATTCAAGATTAAAGAGCTAAAAGGCAAGGCAAACTACAGCTGACAATTGCAAACATTTCTTTCTTGGGGGACATTTTGGAGGTCACTGCTTTTCTTGTTTTCATTTAAAAAAAAACTGATAAATTACTTATTAACAGAATAATAAACAACATTTTTTTCAGTATTACACAATATTACTTCTCAATGACACACTTTGCACTGAGACACAAATCGAATCGTATTACCATTTATAGTCAGAATATATACAATTACTTTTTACAAGATCTGGAGTTCTGTTTTCCATTATTTATTACATTAAAAAAGTCCTGGCGATAAGCTGGTCTCAATATTTAACTGGTCACAAGACTTACTATATATTTTTTTGCAGAGAGGAAAACTAATGTTATGTTTGTTTTGTTATATACTAGATATCCAAGATGTAATGATACAGACAGTTTCCTTATGTGAATTGCTAATTGCATTAGCAATTCAAGTCTTTGCAGTATTCTGACCTTGACGAACAGTGGACTGTGTGGATTTTTCACTAGCAAGCAGCACTCTCCAACCCCCTCTTGGATTTCACCAAATAAATATATGGATGCCACATTCTGTACAGAAAGTGTATAATAAAAAGATGCAACTAGGTCTAATCACACAAGTCTAATTTTGCGCAGCCACTGCAATTTCAGAATGCAATGGGATTGGCATCAGAATGATGTATAGTGATTAAGCTAATTAAAAAATAAAAAAAACACATTCAGGGGCTGATGTTTCTGCAGAAGCAGGGGCCCTGCAAACTGAATAGAGGCATCCATTACAGACATCAACTAGGGAACAAGGCACCTTTAATCTGGTTATGAGGGTAATGAAAACCTGTACCTTATCAGAGAAGACAAATCCCAGGACTCCAGCTGCCAGCTGCAGCAGAAAGATTATGGTCAAACAGATGGAAAACTGAAAAAGGAAAAAGCCTATCACTTAATAAGGATTTTTATTGTTTTAAGACTTTCAAACAGCAAATGTGATTTGTTTGAGCAAGGTGCAGGGCTACAAAGTTGAGTTTCATTAGTGTTAAAGCACGATAAAATGATCAGTCTTCTGTTTTGCTGAAAAATAACATTCATTATTTTGGAAAAAGAATAACATTGACCCACACAATTGTTTATTTAAGCATTACTAGTTCAGCTGATCACTGTAACAACCCATATGCTGGTCTTAGCTTTAAAGGATACACCCAGTTTGATCCTTTACTTATTCTTCAAAAAACATAATTGCATATATTTGCAGCCAAATTCTATTCAGATGGTCTCCATTAGAAAAACTGTGCATTAAACCCCTGTCTATTGTATGAGGAAAGACAGGGCATTCCAGGAAATACTGAATGCAAGGGAGTACTCAGCTCATGTAACATGCAGGATATATTCCACTGCCACACTGTAATGTGTTTAAACCCTACTGTCAATATACAAGGCATCAGAAATCTTTTGTCACACAGTCCTTTCTATAGGAGTACACACCATGCCATCTGCATAGCACAAACACAGTGGGTTAAATTAATGCAATTCCTGCAGAACACCTAGTGTTACAGAACCCTCTGCAGCATGAACAAGAAACATGTCACCCTTTCATTTGCTCTATTCTGTGTTGTCCATAACATATTTGTTTTCTTTTTTACATGTTCACAATAGTTTTGACAGTGTTTTATTCAAACATCATAGGTAAATAACCATGGGAATGCCTTTTTTTTCAACTTTCACCAGAAGAGAGATATTTTCTACTAAACACCCCAGTGTATGCAGTTCATGCTGCTTCCTGCAACCCTGCTTGCGCTCTAATTGAAATGAGCAGCGTATCGTGGGAACAGAAAACTTGCATTGTTGTGGGAGAGAGTGTGATCTGGATGCACTGCAGTCCTCAGAAGACACTTTTTTTTTCTCCTGGCAAACACTGCGATGCGGTCAACACCAGACACAACAAAGAAAACGCACTGCAATGCATTTCCTATAAACTTTGCAGAGTGTTCTGTTACACTTTAAGATGGAGATGTCTTTCTTTCTAAGGTCATGAAAGGGTTTCCTATTGCCATTCTGACATGAGGACCTTGTGCTAACTTTACCTGAGCCACAGTGATCTGTTGGAGTGTCAGATTTGCCTTTCTAGTTCCAGTGATAATTGAATGGACTATCTACAGTGCACCTAATTTTAAAACTCACCGTTTGTAAGAGGCAGATATTTTCTCGTACAGATCCAATACACCCACAGAAAGTTATTAGAAACATTAATACTCCAATGACCATTAACATGACAGCAGGGTCTACAGCTAGACATGCCATAGCAGCTTCTGCAAAAGAAAAAAAAAACATCTCTTTAGAATGAAAAGCAGAGAAATTATTGTTCCAGTATGTCTTGCCAATAACAATTCATTCAATTCAAATCATATATAGTCTGCAATTTCCTCATTTGTTATTGTCTTATGATTCTCAACTGTTTGCCGTGCTTTCTAGGTATTCCAGGGAAAAATGCTTCTGAAAACACTTCAAGGCTGATAGCGGGGAAGTAAGGAAGGGATGCATGTTAGTGTTGTGCGGTCTACTGAAGCCAATAGGCTGTCTGTGCAACAATGATATGGTTCCCCCACTCACTCTGGTAAAAAATGGTTTTTGATTAAGTATCCCTTTAAGTTAATGGTTATGATGCCAAAATCCTAATTCCTATTCTTTGGACTGTTACAGTTAATCATGCTGTAAAGTTTGTTTGTAAATTATATCTGTAAGATGTTAAGGCCAAATGAATTGATGGAACACACTTTTATGGCTTTCAATCAAGGACAGGACAATAAGTGATTTCTGAAGCATTTCTATCCACTTACAAATCCCAAGCAAAATTTCTAATACAGTATATTCTGAGATATGTGGTTCTCTAAAAAAGGCATATGGTACAGTACAGATATGAATAACAGTATTTTGTGCACAAAATGTTTGAACATGGATATCATGTACTGTATTATGTTGTGTCAATGAAACCAAATGCAAGAAAGAGGGCATATACTACTGTAAAATGTACTGTAGGGAAGATAATGCCACTGTAAAGGCAGGACTTGGCAAAAAAGCATCCTTTCTGAGGTGAAAATGATCACCTCTACTGTATATATCATTACATTTTATGGTGTTTAATTACTTGTTTATTTCTTTAAAATTTCACATAAACTCACAAACTGAAAAGGTTAGACCTTAACTGTATTCACTGTAAGTGCATGGTGTGGTTAAATATTTAGCACTCAGTCTGTTGCATCACATTGTAAATCTCCAAATGGAATTTGTTGGCTACAGAATCCCATTAAGGAGTGTTCTATAAACCCGTATCAAGTCAAAGAGCGAGCATATCGTTTTGTGCTTGATTCCACAGTAAATCAAATCAATTCCTGGTAGGTTAGTTTTTCTAGGAATGTGTAGGAGTACAGATACATTCAATTCAACTAATTAAGGGAAAACTGATGGCTGAGTGACATACAATGTATGGGAAATGCAATCAACAAGCTAGAGGGGGTTACAAAACCGAATATATTTGCTTTCAATTAGACTTCAGCTTATTAAGCACAAACACCCAGGTGAACAAAAAGGTATTAGGATATTTTTCTCCTGAGGTACATGTAATCAGTTAATCTGGGCATAACTGAAGAAAGCTATCCAAATTCCAGACTCGTCCAAACACTTTGGTATCCGTCATTAAAATAAATTACCTTCAAAATAGGCCAGCAGCATTTTCTGTAATTCAGAAAATGAAGACTAAAAGTATGCAGACTGTACTGTATAAGTGCAGTTGAATATGAAAGGTAAAGGAAGTCATAGTTTAAATCTGGTAAACTCCCATACACCATGTAAAAGAGAACACCAGAGGCATGATGATGTCAAAATATATATTCACACCCTAAAGCTTCACATACCATTGTGGAAAAGAAATGCTGCTTTAAACACCCCAAGGCATATGCAGTCTAATCTGTGGGTCTGTAAGGAAAAATGGTGCAGAATGTCCTGCCAAATTCTCAGTGTCTCTGCCCAAGGACTTCTGATATCTGTGCAAAGGTTTCTGACAAGAGAACAGCCAGAAATAAGCACGGCCCAGCCACATTCAACACGATTGCCAGATAATACACTTTGCTTCAGCCAATAACAGAAAAGTCCCACTGGTCCTTGTTTAGACCATTACAATGGCACTGTTTATGCCACTCACTCTTGCCAACACAGGACTGAAGTAGCTACAGTATTCACCCACAACTGCTGCTGGCCACTGCCAAGTCCCTGCATTAGGTCCAATAGGGTTTATATAGTGAACTCTCTCCTTGTGATCATCTTGAAACACTAGTTCACCATAATGCCACTCTGTTAAACCTCAAAACTCAACTTCATGCTCTATTAGGTCCAGCTCTCGAGCATGGATATCCTTGTTAGTCTATTTGATGGTTGTAATAGAGAGATTTCATTGTAACTTTGCTCTTGATTGTACTGTGAGTACATGAAGACGGCAGATAGATTACGCAACCTTACAACAAGTATTGAACAGTGTTTGAAGGCTTTGTATTTGTACAGTTAGTATGATCTCTCAAGTATCAAATGGAACCTAGAAAAAAAAAATCATAACTAGTCTGATCACAACTACTGTTAATAAAGATAATATTACCCACCTGCATGCTTCATTACTCTGGCATAAACTCCAATTGAAATCATGACCATCGAAATCACCTGTAAAGAAAAGAAGGCAACTATTACTTATAAAACATGTAAAAACACGTAAAAACATGTGCTACCACATTTCCAACCATTCCTCTTATCAACATTGGTTTGTTGCAGTTGACCTGATATACAGAACGTATATTCTGAAAAATCTGTTTCTTCTTGCCCTCAGTTGTTTTGGCCCTGTATCACCTTGTGTCAGAAATAACAGTATTGTATTGATGATATTGATGGTGTAATATTCTTTATGCTTTATTGGAATTTGGAAACTGCTAAGCCTGTCAGAACCTGTCATGCAGCTTTCACTTATGACAGGTGGGTGCATTCCAAGCAAGACGGAGGCTGGAGCTTACTGACTTACACGTACACTTTGGAACCGACAGATACAAAGGCCTTCAGCTCAGACAGAAATATCCTGTTGCAGTGCAAGACAAACACCTGTTGTCCAGAATAGGGCGTGTGTCTTTTAAGAAACAAAAAGGAGCTATACTGTACAAGTGTTGCCTTGTTTGCCAAGCCCTGAATTGCTTTTTTTATTCACTATTCTGATACCATTTCTACTGTAAGGTGATGAGAATGTCATGGTATTTGTGGAGGGCAAAGGTTCAAAACATTGTAATCACAATTCAATTTTATTGACTGGTTATTTGAGACACATGCCACATACTTCAATAAAACCTATGGTAATAAAACATGAGTACATTCTTCTAGATCATTTGTTTTGCTCATCAATAGCACCTTTTATTCAGTGACCTGGAATTACCCTTCAGTAGGTTAAATGGAAAATATAACCCCCTCTAAATATATTAGAGCAAGAATTCAAACCAATATTAATACTGTATGCTTTGATGCTACTGCAAGCGATTATTCATACTTCATGTTGAGGAAATATGGCATATTGTTTTTTAATTTTATTCTCTTTGGAGCCCTATTATACTGAAAATGTTAAATGGTTATGCACAAGCTGTACCACCAATTATAATGTAAAATGGGAACCATTTTCTTTGGCATCTTTTTTATTTGTCTGGTAACCTAAAGCCATTAAAACAGCACTTCATGCAGGGAGCTGTGTTGCTCATTCCTGTTTTAATTTGGTCATGGTTGGTTGGCTGGTTTGCCCTAGACAGAATACTGGGTCTTTGTCTGTCTGCAAGTGTATACTGCTATACCATTTAAAATAAAAAGTGCACAGGTACTTCAATCTTATTCAGCCTTGCAGGGTTATCTTTAGTATAATGTAATTGAAATTGTACAGATCTGCACTGCTGTAGAATTACAGATGCAGTGAGTGGACTGACCCCCAAAAACAAGCTCTTAATTAAAACTAGCCAGGCTGATTATAGAATGACACCAAGGTTATTTGTACAGTAAACAACATGTCACTGTTAATTTGAGGAACTTTCTTAAAATTTTGAAAACTATCTCTGTACTTTTTGAAGGTCAATTTGAGTTTGTTCCTGTACTTTCCATTCTCATTACATTTTCATTTTAACATGAAAGGGTAACTTTTCCACTTTCAAACTGAAAGCGAAAACATAATGGCCACCAAAAAGAAATTTAAAACAGCCTCAGAAAATCCCTGGTGACAAAGTTCATATTTTATGTAACTGTAAATAGCAACTTGGTATAGGCATGGAACATCATAGTTATTGACACTAATGTATTATTTTTGATGTTTTTTATTTCAATCATCACATCCTGGTCACCTTTTAAAGCACCCCTGTGGTATTAATACAGCCCTCAAAATTATTTCTAACCTTTAAGTACATGTGGTCTAAACTACATTAGTTACGACACCTCTGATTTTTCATATCCATTCCAAGTACCTTTTAAGTGCATTTAGAAAAGCTTTATCCAAATGCACAGATCGGTGAAGAGACTACATTAGGCCACAAACCCAGTCATCCCAGTCCATTCACATGGATTGAAGATAGAAGACTGTCTTCAATAGCTCATTCATTGCTAACCTGGAGCCACTGCAACATTTAGGTAAGACTATACATTTGCAGAAAAAATTCTCAAAATGAACCAATAAAAACAGAAATACAGTACTTGTGAACCCTATTACAGGATTAGCAACTGGTCCATACTGACTTGGGGGAACAACAAATGTCGTCGGCTGTAATACAACCACATATAGACAGAAATGAATCATAGCTTTGTACCTGGATAATATAAAAAAGCACGTATCCATGCAAATGTATTTCTATTTAAAAACACCAATATGGGTTCAACAGGGATTTTAAACTGCATTTCAACTGTGCAAAAACACTGCTACAATAAGGAATTATTCCTTTAAACAAAATAACAGGCTAATATAGGGTAATAAATTATAGATGAAAAGCGCCAGTCATCCTTCAGATAAAAGTATCATGTTGTATTGGCACAGTGATACAAAGCAAAGGTCCACCTGTGGTTCCTTACAAACAATACAGGTTTTATTTACTAAGGGCTTGGAGCTCATTGTTATTCCTAAAATCAACTACAGCCTAAAAAGACAAAAAGCAGACATTCAGACAACCTCCAAACTCGATTGCTGTGCATTGTAGTACCTACTGTATGGTTGTTTAGTTTTATTCAAATAGCTAGCGAATCACTACACTGAAGTGTGTGTCACCCGGAACACAAACACACAAATTGGATGTGACAGGCATCTGCTCTTCAAGTGTTTCAGACTACCATAGGATATCTAATTAAATACTGTCCTTTTTTTCTGAATAAAATGGGAAAGATATAGATATCACTATATTGGATTAGTTTACTTGTCTGCTGTTTTCAGTGGTTAACCTACCTACTGTATACTGTAGTACGAGAGTGATCTGTAGTTTTCAGTGGCAGGCTGGCATATTCTTCACCTGAGGATTCACTGCTAATTGATTATGAACAGAATTCACCTCCTTCTACTTCGTAATCACAGGAATACAAGAAAGAAAAAAAACACAAGAAAACTAGAAATCCCCAAAGACACAGTTTTTGAGAAGCCTCAGTGAGAAATACATCAATACGTTTGGTATATATATTGCACCTACAGTTTGTGATTATTTTACCAAGACATTAAATATTTGCATGGAGAAAAATTCCCCACAATAAAAAGTAACAATATTACTGCATAACTTTAAAGACCCCCATCAATTATATTTTTAGGACTGTTTAATGCAAAGTTTTCATAAGATAACCAAGGGAGGATTCGCAAAATATAGCACCAGCATTACTTCTGGATTCTATGCAGGGGTTCTCAAGGGGGTTGCAAAGGATTCGTAGATTAAACTATGTGGTCCTTTCCTTAACATTTCTCATCAATTATTCTGGTAACCATAAAAGAGAGGAGTCAATCAATGAAGCAAAGAAGAGTTAATATGAAAACGTAATAAACTAAGTGACCATTTTACAAAGACAAGCTTTATTGTGGATGCGTTTCAGTATTAGCGAACTACATTGTGTAATAATATGGATTGTTTTTTGAAAAAGCTTCTAAGATGGCCAGTGAGGAATGTGAGCATGGAAGTCATGTTTCAAAAGCGAAAAGTCGGAAAAATGACGAAAAATATATTGAGGTGGGGTGTGTATCCGTGACTGACCTGCAACCGTTCTTTGTGGCGAAATACTTGCTCATGAAAATATGAAGCCTTCAAAAATGCGCCAAGAAACCAAGCATCCTTCCCTGAAGGACAAACCAATTTACTTTTTCCAGAGGAAGTTAATGCATGTGAATAAACAACAGGATGTCATTTTTCAAGCAAGCAGTGTGAATACTAAAGCTTTCCATGCAGGGGCGCTGGAACTAGGGGTGCTGGCTTTGCATGGCTTCCATCATATACAGGGGTTACAGTTTTGTTCAATGGCTTTCAGCACCTCCACTTTAAAAATTGTTCCAGTGCCACTGTCTCCATGCATCCTACATGGTGGCTTTAAGGATAGCAAAAAGCGGTAAGCTCCACACCATTGCTGAATCACTATAGCACCATGTGCTGCTGACATGGCAACTATTATGCTGGGACCTGAATTGAGTAAATTAAAAGTTATACCCCTTTCAAATTATTCGGTTGCACGCTGCATTCATGAAATGGCTGCTGACGTTTGTGAACAGCTTTACATGAAAGTGAAAAACAGTGATCTTTTTTGCTATCCAACTCGATGAATCGCATCGTCAGGGACTGCACAGCTCTTTGCTTTTGTAAGATAGATTTGCTACTGGGGAAAGCATTCATGCCACTTTTTCTAAGACAGTTAAAGATGCTGGACTGGACTGGGATCGGTATATTGGTGTATGTACTGATGGTGCCAGAGCTATGATGGGAAAGAACAGTGGCCTTGTGACTCGAATTCAGCATGTTGCACTCAATGCTTCTTGGACTCATTCTTCATTACATTGTGAAGCTTTAGCTGCTCAGAATATGCCTGCTGATCTTAACAAGGTACTTGATGAGGCTGTAAAAGTGGTGAACTTCATCAAAGGTTGACCAATGCACGGCTGTTTTCTGTGCTTTGCCAAGAAATGGGTTCTGAACATCAGCAATCACTGTTTCATACTGAAGTACAATGGCTTTCCCGTGGGAAGGTTTTGACACGTTTGTTTGAGACGAGAAGCAGTGGTTTTTCTGGAGAAACAACAAATTCCTTGTTCTGGGCTTCTCCAAGCTTCACAGTGACTTGCAATGCTTGCTTATCTCACGGATGTATTTGATTGGCTCAATGAGCTCAACAAAAGTCTACAGGGATGGGATACAAACCTTCTTTTTCATGAATGACAAGATCGAAGCATTCATTCAAAAGCTAGCTTAATACCTGGTGTTCACGTGCGCAGGATGGCAGTTTTGAAACTTTCTCTCTGATGATAGATTTCATCAGAGAAAATTAATTCTGTGAGTTGAAGATAAAGGACATCGTCCTGTCACACTTGCAAGGCCTACAAAACCAGCTGCAGCATTATTTTCCTCAAGTTACAGCAACAGGTAGCCTTTGGATAAGAAACCCATTTGAAGAAGATGCTGTTAAAAATGCAGCCTTGACCCCAGCAGTACACAACAAGCTTGTGGATTTATCATGCGATAATACCCTGAAGCTCACTTTTCTAAAACAAATTACTTTGTGATTTGCATCAACATACCTTTGTGAGTCAGAATTTTTTTATCTAGTTGCAATCAAAAGCAAATAGCGTAACCGTCTCAATGCTGAAGATGATCTGCGAATGTGTATTACCAGCATAGAGCCTCACCTGGCAGTCCTTTGTTCACTACTGAAAAGGTAGGATATATTGTGTTTTTGCATTTCAATGTTTTTTGAAGTTGAAAATATGTAGATTACTAAATTAGTCTTTGACTGCCAATGCACCTTAAGTGTGTGATTTAAATGTTTTGAAAGCATTCATTTGTTAAAAATATAGCTGCGTATGTTTAAATTTTACTTGCATGGAAATTGGGGTGTCGCGAGTTCTTCACCCTCAGAAAAAGGGGGGCCCAGACTGAAAAAGTCTGAGAACCCCTGTTCTATGGCAACATTCAAAATAAACTTTTCACACACCAGTAGTCACATATCTGATTTAAATATGTGTGCTTTTGTGAACAAAAACAAACCATACCCCATATCAAGATGGAAACAGTAGTTAAGCACGGGACTTTAATTTGCATACAGTGCAGTTTACAAACTAGTGACCTGCAACGGGAACTTGGTCTGACCGGCTTAAATTAGAACAAGTCCCCAGGGATCACGAACTGTTTCAAAAGAGGGCGTGTAGGAAAACACTGCAATGCAACAATAAGCATGTCTGACTCACATGCAAAGCACAAAGCAAGCTTAGGCAACACCAAATTCTGCTTAGCTGTTCCGCACAACTTCAGCCTTTGGTTAAAGGATTAGGGTTTTGCGGGACTCAAGTACATTTCTTTAAAGGTGTATTGTTGAACTTTGTATATTTTCTATCAAAATGGATATAGGATTAGTAATAAAATAAGTGTGATATGTTCGATGCCCATAACTGATTATTTAAAAAAAAATTACAAATGTGTAATGGTACATATTTGTACATATCCGATGGACCCCTTGAACCAATTAAAACCGGATAGGACAGGTTCTACTGTAGCTTGTTCTCATTAATCTAGAAACCCTCTAGCACACTACAAAACAAATGTTACCTGTCCCAATGGCACAAAACCTATTGTAATGCACGTAAAAGAGTCTATCCTTAAGGGAAGTAAAATAATGACTGGAATCATATAATATTGATTTGTAATACATGGATATTACCTCTACTGTAGTTATAGACTGACCCATGCAATCTGGCCATAGCCTAATTCACAGTTCTGCTCTAATTACGGTATCACTTCCCTTTAATAAAATGTAACACAGAATTTATAATTATCTTTTGTTGTAAAAATTACTAGCATGGTCCACTTTTGTCAAGATCCAAAGCAAGAAAACAATTCTAAAAGCCCCTTTAAACTGCAGTTTACACAGTCTAGTGTAACCTGATTATCATCATTTTGAATACACTTTGGGTGCTGTGCAACAGTGGGTTTAAATGAAGTTTGAATGCCTGTGAACTGCAGAAAATGTCCAAAGAACACACAAACTGTGAAGCTCCCTTTAAATGTATAAACTGCAATTTAAAATGTTATTCCATTATTGTTTTTATGTTTGTGTATATGGTATATATTTTACACAAAGTTAGTAAAAATATGTTTGGTCATAGCAACATCCTGTTTTCGTGCTAAGAAATTGCTATAGCAAACTGTTGTAAACAGCAGTCATATAAAAGAAACTAACATCAAAACCTACAAAAAACACAAAGACAGATTCTGATCTGCCTTACATAATGCTAGCCATATCGTTAACTGTGATGGTTTAGAACATAAGAACAAAAGAAAGATTACAAACGAGAGGAGGCCATTCGGCCCATCTTGCTCGTTTGGTTGTTAGTAGCTTATTGATCCCAGAATCTCGTCAAGCAGCTTCTTGAAGGATCCCAGGGTGTCAGCTTCAACAACATTACTGGGGAGTTGATTACAGACCCCCACAATTCTCTGTGTAAAAAAGTGCCTCCTATTTTCTGTTCTGAATGCCCCTTGTTTTAGTAGCCTTCATAACTGTACAATAGAAGGTAGATATTTTATAAGGTTCAGCAGTTGGGAATATCATTACATAAACTGTTGAACGGAGTGCAATAGTTCTGCAATCTGGTCAGAAGAAAATATTATTGCAAAAGCTGTATTTCAAATTTTAAAAAATTACAGAAATCCCAAGCTTGCTTTGTTCCTCTGGCAAGTGTCACTGAAGCCCAGTTTCTCTCAACAGTACCAGACATTTTTCATGTAATTATTACTAATGCCTGTAACAGTTCTAAATAATTGGCTTATGCATCATATTATGAATCACAAGTTCATCAAAACCAGACCAAAACTTTACTATCCAATTTGTGAACTTATGATCTCTTCCCTATCAAATGACTTTTTCGTGAAAAGCAGCACTATATATATTTCTTATAATTATTGTACAATGCATTATATATAGTAGCAGTAATATATATTATATATATATATTCCTCCAGAAAAAAAACCTCTGTTCTTATTACACTTCTTTTACCTGGCTATGACAAGCCAAACTCCACTGATCTTAGCCAAGAGGCCAAGAAGCAATACACTTTATCTTAGTAGTAGTACAGTAGTATTAACCTCTGGACCGTCATATTAATTTTATAATAACAAAGTTCACAATTCTAGAATATATGCCATTTCTGGGAATTCTCAAATGGTTCACCAGGCCCATTTAGAATGGATCAGATGAACATGAACACAAGGGCCGTTTTTAACCGTGAGATTTAAGCGATAGCATTTGTTTTAAGTGTCATTTAAACAACCCTTGTGGTTTATCTTCAGTCTGGAAAATCCAAAACATAAAGTTCATCGGTGAATGTTTTTACATATCAGCAAATTTATTAACATGTCTCTAAAATACAGTACAGGTATTTGTTACAAGTTTTTGTTATATATTACTGTTTTTTATGTGTGAAACTAAAATATGTACACCCTTCTTCAAAAAAGAAAATCTTATGTATTTACGACTAATTCAATTAATTACATGTCCCTGTCATCGGCTTATATATGTACTTACACCGTACAGTACTCTGTACGCACGGCATCGTGTGTTCAGCACTACTGTATTCACACTGCCTGCCAACTCTACGCCTTGACAAACACACGTTAAATATGAAGCGCATACACTAGTTGCAGAATGCCCACAGTCATATGGAACTGTATACACTGATTACAGGTAGCAAAATGGGCTGGGAAGTGTACAGAAAACTACTGTATTGCATATGAATCAGCAGCTTTTTACATAGAAACCACCTATTCATAATTCATTGTATTTAAAACAGTACTAGGCGGTGAATATAGTAGTTGCTGTGGCGAGATTTTCTATTTACAATCATCTTTTGTTCGTACCGTATCAGTACGGCATACCTGTGCAGTCCGTCATTTATTTACAGGTAATTTAAAACGTCAGGTCAAAGTTTTTTAAATGCAAAAGCACTGACTGGTGTTTTCATTTTTAATGTGCATTACTGTATTATTCTGAACACATCTCAAAATTCACATGGAATAAGACAACTTACCCAGAAGAGCATGTTAAAGATAAAGAGCATATATTTGACCACGGGACTGACAAAGCTGAAGTCTTCATCGTATTCAGGTACAGGTCTCCTTGCCATGGCTGCATAAAATAATAATAATACAAAATTTAGTAAACAGGAATGTAACAAATGCCTCAGTCTCCGCTAATTCAACGAATATGACTTCTGGCGTTGCCTTCTTATTTCCAATATGTCAAAATATAAGCGTTACTGCACAAAAACCGGGATTCCCCGAAAAAAATACATTTCATACTACAACACACCTCTTCTCGATTGATTGAATTCTGAAACTGTAATGTACGGTACTTGCTTGGGTGCTAAAGCCACTGCTGGAAGATAACCGCCTTCCGCCTTTCCCATTCTAATTGGAGAATCGTCAAAAGAAGGCGGTACATCTCGTTGTCATTGAAAGGCATGAAGGCCAATCCGAGCCATCGCACCAAACAGATGGGATTGGTTGCGTTGGGAACTGTTCAGCCCAAGGCTTACTGCTGTCAGAAAACAACCATACCAATGACGGTCAGTAACATGTCATTGAGTGTTTTATAGTTTCTAAGTATATATATATATATATATATATATATATATATATATATATATATATATATATATATATACCTAAACTATTAAACTCTCAATGGTATGTGGTACGTTATACAAATACAAAAATATTTACATCCTTTTACCAATATGGCTTGCATTTGTGCTATTACCATTGAAAGAAAATATGGATAGAAAATATTATTCATGAGACAGAACGGAAATTGGAATCAAATCATGGGTAGTACATAGAAAATATGCTACAGGCAATTGAAGAAAAAAAAATATTTCACCCAATTTACTAAATATTCATTAATTTCATCTTCTTCTATTGCTTGAGCCCAAGTCTATTGAAATCGTCACACCTCCTTACTATGACAAGGACAGTGGCTGTGGTTGTGCCGGTGCTCTGTCCCGTGGGGTCAGGCTGGCTGTCATTATGAAGGTCCACTGCTTGCACTGTGAGTATGTAGCTTTGCGCTCCCTGTCCACCAAGTTCAGCAGTTTAATCATACCTGATTACACAAAGGATCATTAGCAGTTAGGGCAATGCAAACAGTTTAAAATATAACCAGAAGACGAAATGCCAAGACTTCTTATAACAAAACATGGTTGGAATTGTGAGACTGCGAATTGGGAGTTTTATTTCATCACACAACTAAGACATTCTTGCACCAAAACAAAGTGGATCACAATGAGAGGCAATGCTAACAATGAAAACAACCCATATAGGTGGAATAAGAGCAAATGTAACTGGTTTACTAAACTCAGACTTGCAAAAAGTGGTGGAGAAAAACACATATGCAGAAAAAACTAAACTGCTGAGATTACAATGTTTAAGGTGACCTATGGGTCTGGTCTGTAGTTTAGCCTTCCGTGTTCTGTGGCTTTTTAAGTGCTTTTATTCATAATACAGCACAGTAGTTTCAGCTTGGATTAAGGGGAGAGTTTAGTTTATTTATGCCTCAAATGCAAACACTATGGATCTCATATTTAAAAATAGCACCTAAGCCATTTTCAGGCAGATTCAATTTCTTGCTGGCATGGCTATATGGCATGGTAAAGCAGATCCCTGAATCAACAAAAATGGACTGTTATCGGTTTTGAAAATAATGCTACCAACAAACACCACATAAACAAAGCATGGGAGGAGAGTGAATGTAAAGAAAAAAATGGATAAACATCTAGACAACATTGCAGGATAACAAATAAATAGGGTTACCACAGGATGACATTCTGTGACCCAAAGAAGTATGTGGCCATTGGGATATTTTAGACAGGAGTTAGCAATGACTAAGACTACCTAACTTGTAAAGGCAGCAAATCCATTATCCTGGACTTTGACAAACAATGACAGATGAGCTGAATTCTGAATTCTAAAATCATTGAGATTGTATGTGATGCTTAATGATGGTACACATGAACTGTTAAACTGAACTGTAAGTAGAGTAGACAGTAGACCTGGTATCTTCCATTAACCACTTGAGTTGGGTCATTTCTTATCTGATGACAGATAAAACACTACTAATACAGAAGACCAGAAAAAAAGTATTGCTTTATGAACAACCATGAGCAAGATTGTTTAGAGTTTTAGTTCATGCTTTTATTGTATTTTTTTATTATGTTAGTTCATGAAAAGGAAGCTTCCCACACTGCCTTTCCAATGTGACATAAACTGCTATTAAACTTAACACTGGATTCCCACTAATTCAATAAGCCATCAAGCTTAAACATTTAATACTACCTAAACATTTTACTAAATTAGGTATTGCAATTCTACAATCTGCATACCATACTTCCAATACATATAGTGCAAAAGAAAGACAGCCATTTACTTTTATATCACTTCTTATTGTAAACTTCTTAGATGAATCCATAATCAACCCAAAGCTTAAATGGTTATTTGAAGCCGGGAGAACATCATCCCAGCAGTTAAAGGCTTTACATAATTCTTTTTAACTTTTTTGTTTAAGAAATTTGTGAGCATACATATAGTAAATATTTCAATTGTTGAAGCAATATTGCTGGGCCAAAAATTACAAATAAATACATACAGAAGCAGAACTCTTGTAGAATTGCATTGTTATAAAGCACCTATGAGCCCCAGAGCACTCACCCCTAGTATAACCGATCCAGAAACGATAGGTATGGGGACCAAATCTTCAGGAATCATATTACAAGGTACAGAGTAAAAGGTGAATTCCCCAGCCTAACAATCTAGCATTGAAGAATACTTTAATACAACCAACACTAAAACTCCTACATACTGTATTATGGAATTGGAGTCTATTAATTGTGAGTACGTTGGCTTAATGAGTTGACACTGTTAATAATTGAATGTCAATGGCCAAAATGTTGGCCTTAGTAATATTGTTCGAAGTTTGTTCTATTTATTAAATTAGCAATAAAAGGGATTGTTAATTAAAAACATAATGAGTTATGGTAATTTATTATTTTGCACTGATTAATTATGTAACATCTCTTTTACCTAAAACACATTGGTGCCAGTATATGCAATTTAAATATTTCCCACTTACATGTGATCCTACTTACAATATGGAAAAAAAACAGAATAATATGTTTATTTTAACTTTCACTTTTTTATATTAGAATGGTGGCATTTACAGATGTTCTAATTATAGTTAGAAACCTCACAGATTGTCTCAGCCAATGAGCCTCCAATTAGGGCAGTCATTTTCTTACAGTAGATGTATCTAAAAACTACTTTAAATGGAGACATACATTCTGTAACTCAATTCTTCAGTTTAAAAACATATTCAATCTGATGATTGAAAATTGAAGAAGAAAGAGCTGACAGTCATTAGTGCTGAATCAGAGATTAAAGGCACATTTTGCTAATTAAGCATTAATGTCTGATGCAGTGGTCAATTATCTACAGAAACACAGAATTAGGTAGTTGAGGAATAACCAAGGCACAGTTAGATAACTGATAAGAGGTATTCATTTCTAAAAACATTGCATACTTTACACATCTGTCTAATATCCCAAGGACCACACAAAGCACAAAGAAACTACTACTGCAAAATAAAAACAGTCATTTCAAATAAAAAAAATAAAAAATAAAGCAGAAATAAAATGCACATAACATGGAATTAACAGTCTGTGATCTGTGGTTATTCACTTTTTTGCTGTTTTTCTATCCTGCAGGATGAAAGAACCAGTGAAGGATTTGGGGTTTGCTTTTCTGAATGCAGATACAGTATCACAACCTTCATATGAGATTTATGTTAACAGACAACAGTAACATTGATTTGACATAGACCGGAAAAGACAAGGTTAATTTTTCAAATATGTATTCTACTCACACTGAGAGTGCTTGATTGACATCACAGGCATAATGTTAGAGTGTGAAATCTCATCTGAGATTAATGGATGTTGACGTCTGAGGTCAAAATCCCTCATTCCCATTTCTATTTCAGCTGCAAAGCCAGTCTCCCAAAGAAGCTGGTGTACAAGTGCTGAATGTATCAACCAGCGTCACTCCCAACGAGTAGAGAAAGGACATTTTGAAGAGAATCATATGTAACCTGCTAATGTGCAGAATGAACATTTTATATGAAAGTGCTGAGAATCATTTGGTTTTTCTCTTGTTTTTTTCATACATTCAGAATATGCAGTTATTTAAAATATAAAGCTGTAGATAAAAGGCAGTATTGAACTACAACATATGCAGTGATTGGATCTACGACACATCACATGATTAAATATTTAAATGCTGTTCCTAAATACTGGTCCTAATAGTGGTTGCTAATAGTGGAAGGTCTAGTGCAGGACATCTTTGGAGGTGGTCCCTTGATCTTCAGCTGCAACATTTAGCAGAAATGTCTGCAGGGAGAAAAGAAAACTAAAGAATAGTGAATGCAATGAAAGGGTTGTTTTCTGCTGGGTGCTAACAAATGAAAGGAAGAGTATGATAGCTACAATCTCCCTTCACTAACCTTCAGGCTATGTGTCCCTGTGTGGCTTCAATAGCTGGAGCAGTGGGGGAGGTTTTAACTATTTAAGAATCTGCTGACATGTGCAATATTAGAAGAAGGATTTAAAAAACAGTGCTGTGAGTATATATTATACACACACACACTGTATATGTTTTTTTAAATCCTGCATATGTATTTTGGAAGGTTGTTTTTGGCAGTAGAGAAAGATGGATTATGAGCAAAGTCACTTTCGTTGTTTGCAAACCTGTAAATCACCATATATCATTGGTATCTCTGTCTGTAAAATTCATCTGAGTCATCACTGTTGCTCACGGTTGTTCTTGTGTTAGGTGTATAGGGTTTGGGGGGCTGAAGCCATAGTAAAAGGATACAGAAATAGACAGACTTGTATGCCCAGTGGTGCAAAGGCTTGATCGCTTTCTACTAACATTTGTTTAAACAATCATGTTGTCATAAAACTTTGACAGAAGCCAAGCATACCATGTACTATAAGAACAACATTTCAAGCATACTGTGGATAGAGTCAGATTGACAGTGGCAGTGCCATCCCAGATATGAACTCTGATGTACCGTCATTTCTCTCAGTCCTTAATCCAAACTCATGCCCAGTTCAGATTGCAGTGATATTTCTGTGCTGCTGAGGCAGACTAACTGGATTGATTTGAAACTGATTTCAGCTCAATCCCAGTGGTAGATGGATCATAGAAGTAGATCGGTGGAACTCACATGGCTCTTTCAGTCCATTCTGGCACCTTGTTCCAGCCAAGTCCTTAATAATTAATTGAACACCTAAATTCAATTGAACCATGTATGTTAGTTGGAACAAAGCCCTGTTCCGTTCAATTGCTCACTTGCCCAGACTTATGTTTATGTACATAATAGTACATATCTAGGCATACCAATGAAAATCTTTTCTTGAACAGGTTCATAGATTGATGTTTTTGGTTAATAATTAGTAGTGAAGGATGTATTGGTATGGCATTTCAGCCGTGTTACACCACAATTTTTATTTCAGTTAAAACCATGAACTAATATATTCATGTAACAGGGGCGGGGTAACGAAGCCAAACCAGCATAGGAGTGTGCACAGCTATAGCGGGGGGCAACTACGCTCAGGCTAAGCCACCACCATGCCGTGCAGTAATCTGACTACGCCAGCTCTAGAAAGAAAGAGCAACTAAAATGTAAATGTTTCACAATTTTGTTCTAGTTTAACATTACAGGTTATTTTATTGGGAAGGGGCAATGCATGAACCACAAGGAAAGCAAAGGGCAAGCAAAATGGAGTTCAATGTTTTTATTTATAAGAGAAAATATGCTTTTCGCATTTACAAAAATAAAATATATCAAAAGGATCCTTTTCTCCCCAGGGCTTTGCAAAAACAGAGGCATATTAGTTTATGTTACGTGATTTATTAATTTGATGGCCATATTAAAGTTTACATGTCCTTCACTGTATAAGAGCCTTCACTAATTATGTGCTCTGTGAGTCAGATACAGTAGTGATATAGCAAGCAAACACTGTGCTATATATGTCTGGGAGAAAGATAATTTTTTATTCTCACAATGTTCATGCAGAGCTTTCATGACAGCCAGCCTCAAAGTCCAGTGATATAGTGGAGTGCTTGTAGACAATTCCAGCAACAGGATCAATGCTGAAGAAACTCCCTCTAGCTAGTGGACTGGATTTGTAAGATTTTATATTAAACTACAGAGAATAAAGAGACGTTTCCACTTTAAAATTTTCCCTCCAGCCATCCAATAGTCTTATTACTTGTATTAGCCTCCAAAAATACTCATGAGCATATAGAGAGAAAATTGTAGCACAGTTCTGTGGGTATACACAAAGGGTTGCAATAAAATGGAGACTACGGTCCTTGTTCTATGTAGTTCTGGTTATCCTTTATCATTGAATGATAATATATTTCCTGAGAAGTTCTGGTGTTGCCCAGTTTGTCGTTGGGAAGCGGTTGTCTCAGATTGCATTGTGAATGACTGACAAGGCTAGCGTTGGAAACATTACTTCCTGATTACCGGTCCTCATAATATCTATCATAATAATAATAATAACAATCAAAGCTGATAGTTTGAGATGATGATAAAATGATTTTCCCATTATATTTTCATGATATGCCAACAATATTGATATCTGTGACTTTGATAGTTACAATGCCAGTGCAAGACAGACCCCAGATGGCAACATGCATTAGATGCTGCAGGACTGATTTCTGAAGTGTTGCATGACACAGGCATGATTTTCCCCAACTTCAGCTGTGTCAGTGTGCTTCCATCAGTAACATGCTTCTATTGTAAATGCAAAAATCACTTTGAATTTGTCTTTCTAAATTTTAATAAACCGACTGACAAGCCAGTGAGCAATACAATGAATTAGATCCACGCATTAAGATAACAGTTCAGATGAAAGGAAATTAGTATGTAGAATACAAATGTTTATCTACACAAAAATATACATATTAAAAGTTAATCCTCAGATAATCAAAGCATTGTACTCCCAAAGAGTAACTTACTCAAAGGAGAAAAACTAGAAATAAAAACAGCAGCTATTTAATTTAAGGCAGTTTAAAAAAACTTTCAAGGTTGTGTTTTGGAATAAAATGTGGTTTGCTGTATATAAAAAGGTGTGTTTCATATATTCACCACCATGTGTCACTGTTGCATGTTCTGCATTGTAAGCTTCTACCTCAGAGCATGTTTGCAGTTGAAATTGCTTTCTTTCTGTTTTAAGTAATGTAATGTGGAAAATGAATGCGACCTTTGGAAAATGCATGTTTATTCAAATTAAGTTAAAAGTAACTAAGGGTCCAATTCATTTAACTTTTAGCTAGAAAAAAGGTTTTAGGAAACTCAATGCACGCCATAAACAAAGTCCTCAGGGAACCATTCTAATTTTGATTCGCCATTGTGATGTGTCCATCAAATAAAAATAAAAATATACTTTTAATAATTAAAGCAAAGTGTAGTAAAGCATAAAAGGAGTCAAATGAAGTGAATGCACAGAGAAGACATTTGCTGTAATGCATTGAAAATAATAAAAACCTGAAGCTTATACTAGGCACTTGCTAATCTTAAAGTTATTGTAGGTACAAACCCCAGAGACGGGGCACAATCTATAATGCTCCCTCATTTTTTCTCTATCGAAGTGATAGATAAAAATCATGAAACAGTGCAAACAGTAAAGCACATGCATAAATCACTGTCAACAATTTGGTTGTGCCTTCTTCATTGTGATGAAGTCAATACCAGTCTTTACTATGGACTGCATTTTAACAATTAGAACCAAAATTGATTAAATGATTAGTATTTTTTAATTGCAAAACTAGTCAAAAAATATTTCAGAAGAACATCCTTCAAAAATGTATTTGTTGGATATCTTCTTCGCATAAGCAATATCTTTTAGCCTAACACTACTTTATGGTATGTTAAATAAGTGTTGAAAGGAGCCATTGCCAACAAGAGCCTTTGTATTGAATCCTGATCTGAATGAATTTGAATTAATTCAGATCATAATCTTGCCATTTGTATTTTACACGATAAAGGTGGAGGAATGGAGTTGCATGTGTGTTTTTTTAATCTGTTTATTATGCCATGATATGTGTATTTATTCAATACTGTATTACTGTTTCAGTTCCGGTACCCCCCCCCTCCCCCTTAAGCAATGACTTTGTTAGATATTTTCCATTGCAAATCAATTAACAATTATCTTCCTGGGCGAGAGGGCAGGGGGGGAGAGTATACAGAGGCACACTCCTAGTAGTCATTTGAATACCAGCCTCATTACAGAAATATACAGTATGTATATATATATATATATATATATATATATATATATATATATATATATATATATATATATATATATATATATATATTGCTGAGAGACTGCCCCAAAGGCAAAGTAAGCTGGTTACTTGATAACACATGCATTACATCCATGTGACGGTAATACATCATGCGTAACAACACATATCATGCTTTCAAAAATAGACATGTTAATAGATTATATTTATCAATTAACTAAATGCAAAGTGAGTGAACAGAAGAAAAATCTAAATCAAATCCATATTTGGTGTGACAACCCTTTGCCTTCAAAATAGCATCAATTCTTCTAGGTACACTTGCACAAAGTCAGGGATTTTGTAGACTTATAGTCAGGTGTATGATTAAACAATTATACCAAACAGGTGCTAATGATCATCAATTCAATATGTAGGTTGAAACACAATCATTAACTAAAACAGAAACAGCTGTGTAGGAGGAATAAAACTGGGTGAGGAACAGCCAAACTCAGCTAACAAGGTGAGGTTGCTGAAGACAGTTACTGTCAAAGTCATACACTATGGCAAGACTGAGCACAGCAACAAGACACAAGGTAGTTATACTGCATCAGCAAGGTCTCTCCCAGGCAGAAATTTCAAGGCAGTCAGGGGTTTCCAGATGTGCTGTCCAAGCTCTTTTGAAGAAGCACAAAGAAACTGGCAACGTTGAGGACCGTGAAGCGCGGTGGTCGGCCAAGAAACTTACTGCAGCAGATGAAAGACACATCATGCTTACTTCCCTTCATGATCGGAAGATGTCCAGCAGTGCCATAGCTCAGAACTGGCAGAAAACAGTGGGACCCTGGTACACCCATCTACTGTCCAGAGAGTCTGGTCAGAAGTGGCCTTCATGGAAGACTTGCGGCCAAAAGCCATACCTCCGGCGTGGAAACAAGGCCAAGCGACTCAACTATGCCGAAAACACAGGAACTGGGGTGCAGAAAAATGGCAGCAGGTGCTCTGGACTGATGAGTCAAAATTTGAAATATTTGGCTGTAGCAGAAGGCAGTTTTTAGCGAAGGGCTGGAGGCGTACGAATGAGTGTCTGCAGGCAACAGTGAAGCATGGTGGAGGTTCCTTGCAAGTTTGGGGCTGCATTTCTGCAAATGGAGTTGGGGATTTGGTCAGAATTAATGGTCTCCTCAATGCTGAAAGTACAGGCAGATACTTATCCATCATGCAATATCATCAGGAGGCATCTGATTGGCCCCAAATTTATTCTGCAGCATGACAACAACCCCAAACATACAGCGAAAGTCATTAAGAACTATCTTCAGCGTAAAGAAGAACAAGGAGTCCTGGAAGTGATGGTATGGCCCCCACAGAGCCCTGATCTCAACATCATCGAGTCTGTCTGGGATTACATGAAGAGAGAAGCAACTGAGGCTGCCTAAATCCACAGAAGAACTGTGGTTAGTTCTCCAAGATGTTTGGGCCAACCTACCTGCCGAGTTCCTTCAAAAACTGTGTGCAAGTGTACCTAGAAGAATTGATGCTTGATGCTGTTTTGAAGGCAAAGGGTGGTCACCTCAAATATGGATTTGATTTAGATTTTTCTTCTGTTCACTCACTTTGCATTTTGTTAATCGATAAATATAATCTATTAACATGTCTATTTTTGAAAGCATTCTTACTTTACAGCATTTTTTCACACCTGCCTAAAACTTTTGCACAGTACTGTATATAAAAAAATGTTTGAATTATTGAGGGGAAAACAGAAAACACGACCAAACCTGTTTGAATCCATGAGCATCAGCTAAACATCATAAATAAACTGTAAAACTAGCCACACACACTTTTCTGATACTGCGTTTTTGTGTAAATTATGGTGCACTTGATTTGGTTTCTTGTAGTATTACCTCTGTGCTAACTATTCGTATCCAAGGCTATTTGAGCAGGGAAGGGTGCGCAACACTGCATCGCTATGAATTAGTCCTTTTCATAGCCGAATCATTATGACAATCACGTTCAGAATTCTCCCTGGCAAGCCGCACACTGCTCTTGGTGTATTTCAGAAGTACAACTCTATAAGACAAGTGTGTTCCAGCAGACTGGCCCTTAATAGCTTAAACAGTTGTTGCCAGGAATTATCTATGCTGTTTTCTTATTGTGAAACAAAGAATCATACTTTGTTTCACCCCATGGCAATTCAATATGTTACAAAGCTGTAAAGATTTTGCCTTTGTTGATTCTCAAGATAACACGAGCTTGCTTGGTTCTGTTCTTACTATACTTCATTTATTTTGTGTTACTTTTTTTTCACTGCTGCCTTTTAATATTATTATTTATTTCTTAGCAGAAGAAATAACATGTACCATGTTGGCTGGTCTAATAAAAGGCTGTACAGTATCATATTATTATTATTATTATTATTATTATTATTATTATTATTAATTTCTTTCTTTCTTTCTTTCTTAGCAGACACCCTGATCCAGGGCGACCAATTGTTACAAGATATCACATTATTTTTACATACAATTACCCATTTATACAGTTGGGTTTTTACTGGAGCAATCTAGGTAAAGTACCTTGCTCAAGGGTACAGCAGCAGTGTCCCCAACCTGGGATTGAACCAACGACCCTCCGGTCATATTATACTATCCCATGTGTCTTTGCATCTATACTGCCTAAATATTTTATACATCTTCATAAATATCAGGTTACCTGTAGCTGCAAGCATGGTTTAGCGTCGTAGGGCCGGATTATGTTCACTGCTACTCCATTTCTAAAAATGCATTTAAAAATAGATTTAAAAAAGATTTAAAAATAAGAAACAAACATTCTGGTTCTTACCGTCCTGCAAAACAAGCTACAGGCACATGCAGGTACACTCGCATGCTAATTAACTGCTGTACTGTCAACCAGGTTTCCAGAGATAGCATCTAAAAATACCTTGGGATAACCTAAACAACTAGAGTGAACACAGTGTCGTAACATTTTTAACATTAATCACGTAATCATTGGTACCACCGCACAAGGCCTATTACTACACGACAGAAGCACCATGCTACATTATTGCAATACTATGTTGCTGTAACATGCAATACAGTATTGAAACAAAATGATAACCCTTCGACGTGCGTCACACGCAAAGTGGATTTTAAGCCAAACATGTGAGGCTCTTTTCCAAGCTGCGTGTATTTCCTTGTTTCTATAGAAACTTTGGAAAAATACAGGCGGAGCGAGTGCGTCAGACGCCCACCAACATGCTTCATTCTGGGTTGTGTAGTTCTTTGTGTACCCGATGGCTCTCCGTGTACAGGAGGTAGAAATACAAGGCCCATAATCCTCAGCGACTGGCTCGGTGAGTTTGCAACATGGAATGATAAGACGCCTATCTTCCTGTAATCATTCAGTTAAGCTCATTTTAGGGTAAAACAGTAACTAGAAATTGGGTGTGCGGGTAAATTTAATTCTCGTCGAGTAGTGATATTCTAGTACGTGGAAAAAGGTAAGGTAATATTTGGTGAACTATATTTTCATAATATTTCAATAAGGAAAGTGCATACATTTAGCACAGAGACTACCTAAACAAAACGTACCAATTCTACTAGTTCTGTAGTGTTAAGAAATGGATTAATCTTATAAAAATTAAGTACTATATATATATATATATATATATATATATATATATATATATATATATATATATATATATATATATATATGTATGAAATACATACTTACCCTGGAATTTGTCCAGGCGTTAAGCAACTTATTGTAATTACTGTAATATTATTAATTCTGCCCTTTATTATTTATTTCATTTTTTTAAATGTGTACTCTTGCGTTTAATTTTTGAAATGACAGCATTTAAATTAACTTTTTCTCGGTTTCAGGGATATTGTAAGCTTAAAATAAGCGTAAACGAATGATGTCGTGACACTACCACAGCTGTAGTAGACAGTAGGTTTTACTTTAGATTGGTTTCACCTATGTCATTTATAGTGTTGTCTTCATTATCAAACCCTGTGCGAGACGGGCAACTATATAGGTTGCTGTATTAAAGACGACTTTGTCTGGGCTTCCATAAAACGGTTAATCGTATCACAGTATTATTACATGGTAATGCTTTACTTTAGGCCTACGCCATGCTTATTGTCAGGTTAACAACGGTTTTAAAAGTGCTAGATGTATTTTGAAATGATTATGCTTAACTGTGCTTTACCCCTACTTCCCTATAATTATGCTATGCTTTGCTACATTTTGCTATGCGTTTACCCTGAGTGACCTCTGTTTTCCAAATGAGCTTCAACCTAGTTATGTATATATTTTTTGTATATATGTAGTGTTTTTGGTTTGTTCAATCAGCCTATCAAGGCATCAGGAGTCAAAGTACATACAATTTCATATTTTAATAAGTTATGTTTACATTTATGGCTCACAGCTTAGCCTACACCAATGTAAAGCTAAATTCACCTATTTCGCATAATACAGAAATACTGTACAGTACAACTTGACAGTGGTTCTGTTCATACAAATGAGGCCTAGTTCACTTTTTGAAACCGTTCTTCATCTCATAAAAGTTTCTTGATTCAACAATGCATAGCCATTACCATTGAACGGTCTGACATACTACAGTTGTAGATGCCTATGCACAGGTTTATTCAGTTTTCCTGGTACACTAATAAAAATGTTGTGAGTTTGAGATGTGCCCCTTACAATCAAATTCGGATTCAAGTAATTTATTGAGAAGTAAGCCTGTGCTGCTGTGAAACTACAGATGTTTTAAATCTGAGTGTTGCTTAATTGGTCCACCCATGTCTGTAAACTGATGACTCCTCCCAACATCATCTTATTCATTGTTAATCTCTTGTTGCACTTTCCAGGAACTTAATTGCAAAGCAGGTACTATACAGCATAGAGAGACTTTAAATGTACCCTAAATCTGTTTTAAAGTTTGTTTGGCTAATTTGGAATTGATTACTGATATTATTACTCAATATGATTACTATAATTATAATTCCACTGAATAAAATTAGAATTCACATCACCTTGTACAACATTAAATATGACATATGCTGACAGTAATTCTCTAAAGCATCAATCTGTTTTTTGAAAATAGAAACTGAGTAACAGGTAAGCTTACAGAGGACTTTATTTTCAGTAACCTGTGAAATGTAATCGAAAACATGTATCTTTCTTGTCTGCTTTTTTAACAGAATTACACATTTGATAGGGAGAAGTCAAAGTTCTGGTTCTCTTCCTTGTACTGTGTGCATTTCTGAAATGTACAGTAACTTTTCGATATGGAATACGAATCAGAAGCTGAGAATATTTCCAGGACATTAATGTACCACGTGGACCGACCTGTGTATAATGAGGGATGCATCGAAACAGAGCTGCTGCATAGGAAACAAAAGAAAACCCAGACAATAAAACAAAAGTTATCTCAGAGTCTTCGGTATGTATGTCTGTATTTACATAACTTAAAAACAAAATGGTGAAAAAAATATTGATATAATGCACTTTCCAATGATTGCTATGCAGTAATGTTTGTGTTAAACACTATACAGATACTTAATATGTAATGTTCGGAAAGTTGGTTTTCTTTCTTGTATGCACTATATGCATGACTCCAGATACGTCCAGTTTACTACTGGTATGTTGTTTTAATAAAAGTAATTTGCTTTAGTAAAAAAAGAAAATGGGGTTTTTTATATAAGTTCTAAGTTTTGAGAGTTAAAACCTGGAAATAATCTTTTCAAGATTGTTGGATTTTCTGATTGGTGGTATACACCTGGAACGCATGCTAAACAGTCAGTTGAAAAGAAACCACAGAACTTTCAAAATAGAGGAAGAACACATGGGGAAGGGGGTCAAAAAAAAAAAAAAAGTTTTATATTTCGCAATAATTACCCGCACACGCCTCTATCTCTAGTATTACACACTCAGCAGGGTGGTTGCTGTTACCAACAATGAGCTTTCAAATGTGTGTAAGATGTACACATACTTCAGTGGGTTGGGCCCTACAAAAGATAATGATCAGAACCAGATGGTTTTGTATTTGTTTAATACAATTTCCTGTTGTAATCCGGGAATTTATTTATTTTTTTTTAAATTCTGTATTGACACCCACATATTCAGTTGTAGTAATTGTTTGAAAGTGCTGTAGTGTAATATTTATGTATTAGAAATAACAGAAAAATCTATAAACATAGGGTGTTGTACAGTAGTTTTTATAATGCCATAAATTCATCAGGAAGGTGTATTTTGGGCTACACCTTAGATGAATAAATATTTGTTTTCCATTGTGTGGAAATAAATTAAAATCCGTGTTCAGGTTGTACTTTGTCACACTCTTGTGAAATATATATTGTTTTAACGCTGGGAAAAATGTTATAAAATTAAAAAAGTAACTTGCTCAAGACCTCTTTGCTGCTGATTTACTGACTGCCCTCTATCTCTTAATAGATTTCGTTATGTTTTGTAGACATCTGGAGTCAGTTGCAGTTTACTTAAATTAATCCACTTGATGCGTCCAACAGGAGAATTAAATGAGTTTCATCTACTTGATTGGACTAACCTTGGTACCACTGATGACCCCAGTTTCAGCTTACTAAAAGTTGATAAGCTCATTGTGATCAGGAGTTACACTAGGAGTTTGGTACTGATTGGAGAATACTAAACTAGACCCTTGCTGTCACAAAAAGTTCCACTTTAAGTTGATTAAATGTAAAAAAAAAAAATGTTTTAATGTATCTTTGTTTCTCTTGGTAGACTGGGTGTATTTTACACTGCTGATTTGTACACTGCAATTGGACCTCATTATTCTAGTCAAACCACTGCTATTAACCCCTGCTGTCTTTTTGGCAAAACATTGTACTGGGATGAAGGCAGCGAATAACAAAAACGTGTATTTTGCAATGGATGCCAGACAGACCTGACAAGAAAAAAAGAATAACAGATTATCTATCCAATGTGCCCACTTCCCTTTGAATATTGCCCTGTGTCTAGTGACTTACGTGGTGTTGTGGGTATCTCATGGATATCAGATTGTTATTCTCTCATACTCCATTCTAATGTAGTAGCCTTTCCATTAAATCCCATTATCCAATTCATTGCACTTACGTAACAAAATATATATATTTTTTTTGTATCTGTTTACTTAAGAAACACTGTTTTATTTGTTATTTGTACTGTAGCTTCTAGTTTTACAAGATGTCTGATGCTGGATTGAAAAGGAATATAAATACTGAAAGCTTATTTAATGTTTTTCAGCTGTTCTTCCAAGAAATTGCAGTCGGCTGTGTACAGTTTCTTACCGATTCTGACATGGTTACCCTCGTATCCAGTAAAGAAATATTTGTTGGGAGATATTATTTCTGGTTTGAGTACTGGAGTAATGCAACTACCTCAAGGTTAGTTGAAATTTACAAGAAACATCTGATACTTATAGGAAACAAGTCACTCAAGATTGTAGAGATATAATGTATGATTTATAGTAGAAAAAAAGATGTGTTATTGTTCTACATACACACGAGAAAGAATGAAAACAGGTTGCGGTTGCTCATATGGCACACACTTGGCATCTATTTCTATACAACCATGTGTGCCTGGAATTATTCAACACAAAATGAGGATGTTTACCATAGTTGCATGTAGGCAAAATGTAGCACACAGTATCAGTATAGGTTTGCTTCAAGATGGAGGCATTAAGTGAGACTCTGCAAATGTGTCCCCAAGAATCTACTTGCAATGCTGCATTAGATGTTTGTGGGCAGAAAGTGAATAAACTAAACTAAACCTTCATTAAAGATCACTTCTCTGTAGATCACTCTGATTAATCTCCATCTCTATGTGGTACATTACACGTATTAAATTGCCTGTAAGTAAAGGCCACCTGTCCATAAAGAAGTCTGGAATCACAGTTAGTTATTGAACTTCAAAAACACAATTTCACCATTTGTTCAAACAGTGTCAAAAGACCAGCTCAGTCACTGAGCGTTCATTGTATTGTGTGGACAGAAACTAAGAAATCTTGTGTTACTAAGTATTTTACAACTCTTTATCCATGTTATATCTGTTAAACTGATACCATAAATTGCCTCTCGTAAAGAGATAACTAGCCTACGCTTTCGTACTGTAGCTGATAAGAATGTAGTTCTTGAAAATGTACGGCAGATTTCTCATCGAGGTGAAATGACTCAGGAAGAGCAAGTGTAACATTGGTGCAGTTTCCATGGAAAACACCAGAGAATGCAAAAAACGTAATTAATAGTAAATATGGGAGGGTATAGTTCCAATGTGGCCTTGTGTGACTATTAATATTGTCTACTGTCCTCTTATTATGTCCTCTTATTATGTGTATATACAGGAGGCTGTGTGGTCCAGTGGTTAAAGAAAAGGGCTTGTAACTAGGAGGTCCCCGGTTCAAATCCCACCTCAGCCACTGACTCATAGTGTGACCCTGAGCAAGTCACTTAACTTCCTTGTGCTCCGTCTTTCGGGTGAGACGTAGTTGTAAGTGACTCTGCAGCTGATGCATAGTTCACACACCCTAGTCTCTGTAAGTCGCCTTGGATAAAGGCGTCTGCTAAATAAACAAATAATAAATAATAATAAATATATAATAAACCTATTATACACATGTATATGTAATGTATAGAAGTTTTCATACAGAGTCATATCTTCAGCAATTCTGATCCTTATAGTATATGAACAGAGCTAAAATATCAGCTCTTTAAATCATTTTTTTATCATTAACCTAAAGTCAAAATGTTCAGTACAGTACATTTTTTAAATACTGGTAGTAAATCTACAATAGGCTACCCTACTCACCCACATTTCCCACTACTCCCATCAACTTTGTTAGCTCCATCTTTGTTTTGAGGGTATTTAAATTTTTGCACCATTTGCAGCATTTTTGCAGCTGTCTTTTGACAGCTGGTGAGGGACACCTATTGGTGTTTTATTGATGTTTAAATAGGACTACTACTACGACTTCTACTACGACTACTACAACTACTGGAGGGTGCTGCATGGAGCACTCGCGTCGGGAGAGATCCTGCGTCACTTGACCGACTCAGACATTTTTTTTTTGTGCACCAGACTGCAGCCGTTCTTCCTCCTGCTGCAGTTCTGGCTGCATTTCTCCCCCACCCTGTTTATTTTTGGGCATCCTGTTCATGGCTCCACCAAGAAGAGAGACCTAGTAAATATTAATACTAAAATGCAACTGGTAGTAATCGCGATAACATTATTGTGGGTGTTGTTAATCTAGACGGAAAAAAATATATATTCTACATTTATATTAAAAGATTTGTAATCTTTGTGAAAGTGATGTTAAAAGTGACCGGATGTTCATTTTTTTTTTTTTTTTTTTTTTTTCAGGTTTAGCTTATGCAATGCTGGCAGCTGTGCCACCTGTCTATGGCCTTTATTCATCTTTCTATCCAGTCCTACTGTACACTTTCTTTGGAACCTCAAGACACGTATCTATAGGTATTAATTTACAGTTACTAACTGTGTCTCTCTTTTTTTCTTGGTTTGTATCTTGCTGTAGGCCCCATTATTTTAATGTGAAAGTAAGCATTGTTTATTTTGTGTGGCCTTCTCATATATACTATCAATCACTTTGTGGGCTCCTGAGTATTTGGTATGAAATTGCAATAAAAAATGTATTATCAAATAGAAAAAATATGAATCATTACGTGCTTGGGGCAAAAATTAAATGAATTAAAGAATCGATTAATACAGCATATTTGATTAAAAAAAAATCAATGTGTACAGGTAAAAATAAAACTTGAATTAATGTGTTGAATTGTTTGCATTACCTGAGAAATTATTCACATCTGAAGATTTCACAGATATATACAGTACTTGATCTATTTTAAAAAGTGTTGAAGGGGTATGGTATCTGTTTTCATATGTATATGTGGCGGATCCTTTGTTAATGTTTTCGGTTCCCCTACGGCACTTCAGGAAAGGGATTTCTTTTAACTTCAATCATGTGCTCCTCTCGACGGCCCTCCCCCGTCTTCCTTGCTCTCTTGCAATGGAATTCCAGTGACTGTTTGTATCACCTGCCAGCATCTTATAGGAGGCTGTGTGGTCCAGTGGTTAAAGAAAAGGGCTTGTAACCAGGAGGTCCCTGGTTCAAATCCCATGTCAGCCACTGACTCATTGTGTGACCCTGAGCAAGTCACTTAACCTCCTTGTGCTCTGTCTTTTGAGTGAGATGTAATTGTAAGTGACTCTGCAGCTGATGCATAGTTCACATACCCTGCTGATCCAGGAAATGGAATGTGCCCTGCTGCACATCAGCAGGGGTGTCCCCTCCACTGAAAAACTGGGTGTGCCACCATATGTTCAACACTGTCGCTCAGTTTGCATTTTGTTAACTTGCTAATGTGTAAAAAACTCCATAAAAACATTTAAACTTATATTTTTACCCCAAACAAGTCACTTATAGGGTTACCTAACAGTTATATACCTGTTTTTCTACACAATTTGAAATGCTCAACCCACTTCCGGATTCATTTTAGTCTCTGGTTGTATCAATGATGTACTACTGTCAATATTTCAGAAACACCTTGCGATACATACTTTATAATTATAACATATACTTCAGATTATTCAGCAATGCTATTCTTACTTTTTGCCTCCAGGATGCTTTACAGTATTTGTTCACAAATCACACGTCTGTTTGTACATCAAACAGATTTTATTCTTTTAAAACAACAGTGAATCAGCACCTATTACACCAGTACTTCCTACACACCAACCGTGTCATCCATGGCTTGCCACCAGATTACCTTAAATGACCTTCTGAAGATACCAGGCATAGCTCATGCGATTTCATCTGTCAGGTTTACATGAGTGGCAGCTGGGGCAGTCTGTTGCTTGGCACTTTTGGAACTCCCCAGTAAATGCATTTGTGTAAGTCTTAAGTGTTTTCTCTGGGGTTTTTTTCCATGGTTTTATTTTAATGTTGAGTTCTTTGAGGAGCTTTTGCTATGCAAATAAAATAATCTATTGGCTCGTGAATGCTCAATGTCATTTTCAAATAAGGAACTGTTTCCTCTTGCAGTTCAGTGCTGCAGTACATGACTGGGCCCACGCTCAAGTCTACAGTGCATGCTGTGACCTGTTCATGGCAATGTCAGCACCAGTGAAACAGACAGAAGTTCCATGTACCAGACCTGGGGTCAGTTATATAATTACAATTAGAGCAGAACTGAGGGTGGAAATTGCCATTACAATTACAGTTGTACAGCAGTAATTACAATTAGAATTACACTAAAAAGGAACTTAATAAGTACACACATTAACCAAGCAATAATCACAGGTACAACTACAGTAACATACTACAGTATATAACTCTATTTTCAAACAAATGGGGTCACCAAAAGTGATTATAAATACAAGAATAATGATCGAATGACAAATAAATGTGTAATTGAAATGTAATCAATCAATTATATGGTATGCAGATGTGTGCCAAGGTTCAACTGCAATTACATTGTAATTGCAATTAATTACGAATTGCACAGTTACAATTGTGATTGACCCCAGGTCTGCCCTGTGCTATTAAAGTTGGATTTTCTTAATCTTTCTTTACTGTTAGAGTTAATATATGTATATCTTGCTCAAAACATTTTGTTAAAATAGGCTGTTTTCTTCCCCTGTAGGCACTTTTGCAGTGATAAGCCTGATGATCGGTGGAATTGTGGTCCGGGAAGTTCCTGATTCAATGTTTAATATTGCAACAGTTAATGGAACCAATAACACAGACAATCAACTGTTACGGGATGCCATGAGAGTAAAGGTAGCGGTGGCTGTTACTTTCCTTACAGGAATCATTCAGGTAAGCTAAAAGTAAGGCAGCTATAACTGAAGTATACTTTGCATATTTGTTTATTTGTTTGTTGCTATTTAAAGCAGCTTTAAAGATATGTTTAAGTACATCTGCCTCAGCGGCTGTCATAAACTATTTAAGATGACATTATGTAGTAGAATCTCTTTGGGCTCAGTCTATAATAGACAAGCTTTATTTACTCATTTCATTTCCAGTAATGAAAAATGGCGGGGATGCCTTGTGTTTGCTTTTGGTCGGTATTTTCATAGTGCAGTTTGTACCTTTTTATTGTGAAAGGAAAATAAACTTGTAACAAGATAAATTATATCCTTTCTGTGTAAATTGGAAAAGTTAGTTAACGGGTATGTACTGTACACACAGTGGAAAGGATGCCATGCTGCTTTCTAATGTGGTCAGTCTAGCAAATGAGAAAAACAAACCAATTCTCTCTGTTGCAGTTTTGCTTGGGTCTTCTTCGGTTTGGCTTTGTTGCCATCTACCTGACAGAGCCCCTGGTCCGAGGGTTCACAACAGCAGCTGCCGTGCATGTGGTGGTGTCACAGCTAAAATACCTCTTCGGGATAGAAACAAACCGTTACAGCGGGCCTTTATCAGTCATATATGTGAGTGTCTACAACCTACTTGTATTCATTTCTGAGAAGACTCTCTTTTTCACGAGAGACAAAAAGTTCAATTTTATTAATTTGCAGCATAGGAAATGTAATTCAAAATCCTAATGGAATATTGTTCTGTAAGATCACTGCTCTGAAACTGATTTCAGGATATTAATTTGTTTTTATTTTGCTCTTTCTTTTGCAGAGCTTCATTGCAGTAGTTTCGAAAATTACAACAACCAATACTGCAGCAATAACTGTTGCATTAATTTGTATTGTGTTTCTGGTGGGGGTAAAAGAAATCAACGAACGCTTTAAAAAGAAGCTGCCAGTTCCAATACCTGGGGAGATCATTGTGGTAAATTCTTAATATGATCTGTAACATATACAGAACCCTGACTACATTATATCATTTTGATCATCATTTTGCTTAGCAAGCAGTGCTGTGAAACATGCAACTTACATAAGAAATAAAAAAAAAACTTTGTAGCTGTAACTTAACACTAGATTTTGTAAATGTGTCTTAAAGTATCTTTGTAATGTAAACAATCTTTTAAAGAATAGACGGGACAATCTTTAAAAAAAAAAAAAGAATTGGCATATTTCACTAACAAAAATAAAAATCAGTTAAATTCTATTTACAAAGGCAACCATTCGTAGTTTTGTTTGTAGGTCAAGAACCGCTTGTGATAAAACTTAGTTTGGAAATTGTTTAGCACAAGTTATTGAGATAATGAGAATTAGAGATTCGTGGAGGAAACTGTTCGTCTATCTGTTCATCTGTACATATATTACACTTATATTTTTACTTGATAGCTCTTTTTAATAACAGCCTTAGTGGGGTGTACATTAACATAATGCTTGTTTTAAATTAAATCTTTTAAACACATTTCAGTATACAGTACATGTTTCATAACTTGACTTCCCATTTTTGCTAAAGAGTACATCTTCATGATTTTGCACAGGTGATCATTTCAACTGGTGTCTCATATGGGATGAAACTCCATGAGAACTATGGAGTAGATGTTGTTGGAGAAATACCTGTTGGGTAAGGAACATTTCAAAATACCGGCATTACTGTTTACGAGTACATTATGATTTCATGTTAATGGCAAACAATTGGTAAATAAATTGAAAAATTACCCTCTTTTTTTTATATGTGTTTTTTACAGGTAGAAATACAAGGCTTTAATAATTTATTTTTCAGTAGTTTTTTAAAAATGTATTTAACCTTGACCCTTGACTCTAAAAGACCAGCTGTAAACAGTAGCGATATTTTGATCTGCAACTTTTAAGTACTGTACTACATTTTATACATTTCATGTGAAGCATCATTATTCTTAAACATCAAGTTGTAATTAGGTTTTTTAATTCTATTTTTCAGGCTCCTTCCTCCTGTTGTTCCAGATTTCAGCATATTTGCTGCTGTAATAACAGAGTCCTTCGCCATTGCAATTGTTGGCTTTTCTATGGCTGCATCCATGTCCAAAATCTTTGCTCTTAAACATGGCTACACTGTTAATGGCAATCAGGTACAATATTACGCATATCTATTTACTTATCGACAGCTTTTTTTTTTTTTCCCAAATGTTACCTGGGTCTGATTTTGTGTCTGCTTGTTTGTTTCTTAACCCAGGAGCTGATCGCTTTAGGCTTGTGTAATTTTTCAGGATCGTTTTTCCAGACATTTGCCGTCACCTGCTCAATGTCCCGTAGCCTTGTCCAGGAGAGCACAGGAGGGAAAACTCAGGTACGAATTGGAATTGAACTCCAGCTTGCTTTGTAATAGCGTATGTTGGCAAACTCAGAACCTGCCATTTATATTGAGTATTTTGCAGTGAATATTTAAACCTTTTAATGATGATTCCAAATTGAAGATTCTAGTCGGCTGGTGGCTGATTTGATGGGCCAGGTTTTGGGAGATATGAGAGTTTTGATACACTGTAATACAGTAACAACAAATGTTTGAGCATCAAAATTGTTAGATGGACTGCTAAACTACACTTAAATCACCATTGTGTAAACATGTTTTTTTTTTTTTTTGCAGATTGCAGGTTTATTGGCCTCCATTGTGGTTCTCCTAGTTATTGTGGCTTTCGGTTTTGTCTTTGAAACATTACCTCAGGTAAGAAATTAGTGTAATACAAAATAATTATTCTGTTCCGTCACTCTGTGTTTGCTAAACAAGTCTGTCCAAACATAGTGCAGAAACCAACAAGGAAATTAATGCTGAATAATACTAATACCAACATTTAATGTTTTTTTTTTGGTTTTTTTTAAAGCTAAATAAAATATATATATATATTTTTTTTCCCCATTGTAGACGGTTCTGGCAGCGATTATTATGGTGAATTTGATAGGGATGTTTAAACAGTTCAGAGACATCCCTTTGCTCTGGAGAACCAGCAGGATTGAACTTGTAAGTTACTTTTTAGTGCCCTACTGATTTTTTTAAAAACAAAGTTCTATTATTCCAGTGGAGATGGAGTGTCTTCATATCACAGTATGTTTATTAATCTGAAGTACATTTTTTTTTTTATCTGTTGTGAAATTCACACTTATTTGTGAAAAGGTAGAATACAATGATGAAAAGGATGTACCAACTTCATTAGTCATTCTAATAGTTATCATTTTCTTTTGCAATATAATAATGGTCTTGACCTCCCTGGTCCTCTCGTCACAACACTAGAGTGATTGAGGAATTCTGGTTTGTACTAACCTCTACTGATAATATTCTGTGCATTGGGATTTTCATTTAGTCCTCTGATTGTGTGCAACTCATTGCAACAACTCAAACCTGCCCTGAAGATTAAATCTTGCATTTGTATACAGCATGTGCATCATATATACATCCAATTTAAAGTATGACTTTGATCTAATACATACACACTTTTATATTGTTAAAAATAGTGGCTATTCCTGTTAATCTGTATGCTTGCTGGAGCTGGTTATAACAGGTGTAATCATTGCCTTCAAGATTGCTTAACTTTGTGTAGATTACATTTAATTTCTTAAACCCTACAACTGTAGTTAAACTTGTTTTAAGTTGAAAGTGCTCTTGCTAACAGATATTTTGGCATGCAGTTTGACAACTGTTAAATGTTTTAGCAAAACAATGAACATTTAGTTCTTCATTAACTTTAATGTTTAAACTATCCTAATATTATCAATCTTATTTCCATGTAGTTGAAAGGGGGATCAGGGTATTTTTAATGCTGGTTTATTGACAGGAAGGATTGTTTAACCATGTTCTACTTGACATCTAGGCAATATGGTTTGTGGCTTTTGTTGCATCTGTTCTCCTGGGATTAGATTATGGACTGCTTGTGGCTGTTGCATTTGCAATCATCTCTGTTATTTACAGAACTCAAAGGTATGTACTGAAGTTATAAAATGGGTTTATATACTGAACAGCAATTGTAATGCATTAGATAATTCTGCACAAAGTGTAAGAGGTAATCTCTGATGAAGGGGAGGAGCTGTGTCACCAACAGATCCAGTCCTGTCCACTTCTTAATTACTCCACAAATTGGAGTACTTAATGTATTTGTCGTTAAGAATACATGTAAAGCAAATTGCATCTTGTCCCAAGTGATTTACTTTTGCTGGCCAGAATTTATAACTAAAATTGGCTAACGTATCATGCATTCTTTTCCATGCTGTATTTTCCATTGAAGGAACACATTCGACATACGTAAGTTGCTTCTGGGAGTTTGAGGCTTTGTAGGAAAAAAAATTCTACCTGATTTGCATTTTTCAAATATATATATATTTCTCCATTCTAAATGTTTGCCATTTATTTTCTTTAAAGTAACTCAAAATCCCAGAAGCTAGGCGCATTGACTCACATTTGAGTAACATGTTTTCAATTGCGAGTTAAGTTGACCGGGAGTACAACATTGAATTATCTGCTAGGAGTGTTCGATAAATGTTATTCTCCAACAGCAAATAAATTGCTATTAAAAAATGTAATTCACCTTTACCATGTGTGTGCTTTTAATATAGAAATCTGAGACCAACTATGTTGTTAGCACCATGTACTTTTACCTTTTCTTGAAAAACATGCTGTGTAAAATACAAATTCTATAATCCATAGAGTAATTTGTTCCATTAAAAGAAGTGTGTTTTTTATTCTCTTTTCCAGTCCAAAATATACAATTCTTGGCCAGATTCCAAAGACGGATTTATACTGTGATACTGAAGAGTACGAGGAGGTAAAGTCTTTAACATTTTTCACTTAATGTTTCGCTTGTGGTTATTAAAGTACATTTCTTGGTTAACCATGCAATTGCTTAAATTAATCAATATTGTAATTCTGTCATATTAATTAGATATGTGAGATGTATTTTTTTCTATTCTGGGTCTGGTATTTCTTAAGAACTGTTTCACTCGACTTGAAACCAGGAAAACAAATGGACAAATCTTAAAATAGACACATTTTGGGTTTATTCTTTTTGTTTTTTACTTCAGTAAAACGTATGAGGATCTATTGTTTTTATTTGTTTGTCTGTTTGTTTAGGTAATGGAGCATTCTGGTATTAAAATATTCCAAGCAAATAGCCCGCTGTACTTTGCCAATAGTGAACTTTATGTTAACGCCCTCAAAAAAAAGGTAAGCTGTATTTCAAAATTTACAATTGTTAATATTTGAATTAGTGCGTACAAAATATTTACTATTTACACTGTATACAGTACTGCATAAAATCAAAACACAACAACAAAAAACTACATAAAAGTCTTGTGATGGCTAACTCTGGTCAATATGTTTACTACAGACAGGAGTGGATCCTGTTGCGTTACTAGCAGCGAAGAAAAAAGGTCAGAAGAAACAAGAAATGGCAAAAAACCAAACAAAGACAACTAACAAGAAAATAAACTCGGTTGTTAAACTTGTGAGTAGATAAACCTAAATTAGAGATGTGGTGTTTTCATTATTTCTTTCTTTTGTATTCATATGTATAACTTGAAGTACAACTGATGTGTTTATTAATTTAACCCACAGGGCAAAGTGGCAGTACTGTAAGATTGGTAAATTAATCATTATTTTTATTTCCTGATATGTACTGTATGGGAGAGGGAATGGTACTCTAACTATCTCTCTTTCCTGAGGCTTTGGTGGTATTTTTGGTGTGTGGCACACTTTTTTACGTATAGCACAATAAAACGGGAGACCAGAAACAATGTTAAAGGTCAAGTTCATAACTGTTTCAATTGAATTGAGAGACAACCTATTGAATCAATTATCGCTGTGTTCAAGTGCCTTTAGAAGCTGCTAAAATGCCCTTGTTACATTCCCCTTCATTTATTGATATCAAACCTACCTGAGCAGTGATAGACATGTAAGTTACATGAAAACAACAAAACAACGTATATGAAAGAATAAGATTCAGTTCACATATTTATAGCTTATACTGATTGTTGGGTGTTATAAGTCTGTCTGTGTGACTTCCATGAGTGTTTGGTGGAAGGGCTTGCCTTGCAGGTTTTAGTGTGGAAAGTTGAAGTCCACTGGTTTATGCATCCAATATGTGTTTGTTTATCATCATCAGCAGCAGCAGAAGCACTGATTAATAGGAATGATGATAATGATTTGTTGTGCATCTTTTATCAAACAGACCAACAGTCAGGAGATGGGTGTCAAACATGAGCTTATGGACGGAGAGACTCACACAGACTTAGTCAGGAATGGTCAGTTTGTAACTGCTAACGGAGACGGAGAGGCAGACTGCGAGCAATCCTTGAGCTTTTTGAACCGGCTGACGGGTGTTCACTCTATTATTTTAGACTTCACTCCTGTCACCTTTATAGATTCCGTTGGAGCAAAGGCACTTAAATCTGTAAGTATCATATTTACTACAAATGCATGCATGCATTCTGGATCCCTGTATCACCCACATATGCTGCTGTTTGATGCTGAAATCAAATAAAAAAAGAAAAGTTGAGAGAGTGAGAGGTGCCCCAATGAGTATCCCACAACAACTACTGTATGTGTAAGTCAGTTAGTGCTTTTTTATTAATTTTCTTTTACAGAAATTCAAAGCTCTCAAGGATATTAACATTTTACCATATTTATGGTGTGTCCCTTCAAATATTCATAATTTTATAATTTTTTTTCTAAAAATGTCATCTATATCCCTTGGATCACTGCATGCACAGCAGTACCATGTTAAGTTTCCTATCTATGTATCTATTTCCTAATGCATATATAAAAAATTCTAAAAACAAAAAACAACCAAAAAAAAAACTGAGCCAAAGCGGTTTTAAGCTCCACATAGACTCTAATAAAAAAAAAACAACTAAGTTGTCAGTACTTTCACATAACGCACAATAAACTGTACATGTTAACGGCACAAAAAAAAATGCAACAAATTCAATTTGCTTTCTGCAGATCATGAAAGAATATGATGAAATTGGTGTTACAGTGATTGTTGGAGCATGCAGCAGTAAGTGTGTTTTTTCTATAGCATCTTAATTTTTTTAATAATGTGAATGTTGAACTCTATTTTATAAAATGTAATGGTAAGAATCTTCAGCTTGCTTCAATAAAATGTTAATTATCTTACTGTGTATTGATACAGTTTATATATCATTGTGCATGCTTTTAAATAACACGTTTGTGTCTGCATATACAGCACAGAAGTACAGTTAAAGGGTTTGGAATGAACTGGATGAATGGTTAATGCCTCTTTTTAACAAACAGGAGCTGTAATGGAGAATCTCAGCAAACTTGATTTCTTTGATGGTTCCATCACCAGAGACCTTGTCTTCCCAAGTGTTCATGATGCTGTGCTGTACTGCCAGTATAAAGGATCTGTCAACACCTTGGAGTAACTAAGATGGTGAAATGGAACTACGCTCTGCATCTAGTGCGACAATAAGACGAGAGATTTGTTAATCTGTTAAAGTGCAATTTAATTTTTATTGTGTTTTGGAAAATATATCTACTTTTTTTTAAAGCAGGGATGTGGCTTTAGTTGTTGTTTTTTTAAAATTATTTTTTATTAAAAACCTTCCCGTATAAGTGTATTGAAAACATATTCTATATAGTTGTGTGTCTTTTATGATGCACTCATCTGATGATGCTGACTATAATGTAATTTAATGTACTTAACAGAGAGAGAGAGAGAGAGAGAGAGAGAGAGATGTCTTTTTAATAGGGAGGGCTGTAAGGTTTTTATGCTGTACTTTCAGGCTGCTTCCTTGGGCTCTGTAGTCTAATTGTGTACTGTAGCGTTTGTAACAGGTCCAGTTTTTCACTTCATTAGAAAGCTGCTTAAACTGAAGCTTTTAAAGTTTGGATTTTTATTTTGTGTTTTAAAGGAAGTGTGGTAAAGTTATGATCTGATTCAAAGAATGTACATTTTACATGAGCTGCCATACAGAATAACTTGGCAGGACTTTGCATTATTAGAAAAAAAAAAATAGGTTTAGTTACTTCTAAAGAGTCAAAACTTTAACTGGTCAATTTAACTATATGCCTTGTTACAGTATTTTGCTTTTCTTCAGATCAACTTTTTTAACTAAATGTGCTTTTAGCAAGAAGACTAAAACAGTTGGAAATAATATATTTATGTTTTTAAAGTCACTATATTTGAATGTCCTGTATAATATCAGAAAAGTTACTTATTTTGGGAAGAGTTTAAGCACTGAAAACATACTTCCTATGAATTTTGCTGTAGCTATGTTAACATGTACTGTATATGCCAGGCCTGACCTAAGCCATTGGTTTTCATTTCTGCTGGTTAGACTTAGTTAAGGAAACTTTAACACTACAACAAATTAAAATAAATGTAATTATATACAATACAATTTAGGGTCTGGAGTGAAAAATAAATGAATAATAATAATAAATATGAATTCTATTAATTCCTCTCAACTGATGAAACACATCAGTTTGGTTAATTACTGACCTTGCAATATTCTTTGGGTTGTTTTTTATTCGGGAGACACTTTGTTTCAGTTTTGATTATACCTGACAGGATTCATAGCTTTAACTACCAAATCATTAGTCACATGGAAGTACTAAAGAATGTTTTGTAAACTTTTTGTTACAAAGTCTTCATCAATAGCTTGTTGTTTGAGACAAAAATTTTGCTTACTGGAATAAATTTTTTCAATTAGGTAGTGCCATATTTAAGGATTTTAATATTTATAATTCAGGGTTACCAAAGTCTGAGCTATGCGTGTGTAAATTTATACAAAAAGTTTTCCCTACTGCTGGTATAATGTGCAGTATTGTGTATTCTATTTTTGTGTGGCATAATGTGTGCTTACTGCCACAGAATTAATAAAATACTTTATTTTTGTAAAAGCATATATATTTTGATTCAACATGCACCAGTATAAAGTTCAATTTAAAGAAAGTGTTTTGATAACTTGTTTGGTGTATTTATGTTAATATTAATCAAATAGTGTGTGGCAGCTAACCAAATAAAACAATTAAAAACTTTTGATTTACTGTTGTTACTTTACTTTTTGTGTTTTAGGTTGCATTATTTTGGTAAATAAAAAATCCTTCAGATATAGATAGATAGATAGATAGGTAGATAGATTAGAAGCAAGTGATATGCAATTATACAATACTAAAAATACACTTAGAAATAAGTTTAGACAAACATTTCAAAAATAGAAGTTTACCTGACTTAAGTCTTATGTTTCATAAATAAGTAAAGGGAAGAAATGAACAAGCAGTAGGACACAGCCTGTATAAAAACGTACAAATATACAAAAACCTATATAAAGTAACTGAATATATTACATGACTAAAATTGTTTTGCTTTACATTTTTGTATGTTGTAGTGATGCAAATACACTAACCATGCTCAACAATTATTTATGCCCATACCATTATGAATGGATATTATTATTATGATGGATTTAGTGGTAGTATTATTAATATAGTATATTTAATATATATGAATCATAAATTACAAATGACTCAATGGAGTATGGAAAGATACATGCTGGGAATAACAAGAAGAGACAAGAAAAGGAAGGAATGGATAAGAGCGCAAACAAAAGTATGCAATGTTATTATAAGAGCAAAAAAACTGAAATGGCAGTGGAACGGACATGTAGCAAGATGAACAGACCGCCACTGGACCAAGGAGATACTAGACTGGATCCCAAGAGATATAAAGCGACCAGGAAGAAGACCTCCAGGAAGATGGCAAGATGAAATTAGAAAACACACCTGAGCAACATGGCTGAGGGACGCAGCAGACAGGCTTTTGTGGAAGAATCTTGGGGAGGCCTTCATCCAGCAGTGGATTGAAAAAGGCTGCTGATGATGACAATGTACACACAGTCATAGACAAAAGTACTGGTACCCTACACTTAATATAAGATAATTCAAGAAATCATGTAAAATAGAGGCATTTAGTGGACATAAGTCACTAATTAATATGACAGAGACCAAAATACACAATTTCTGGAGTGTTTAAACAAAACAATCTTTATAAGAAAAACAAAAACACTTAAACTGATGACAAAAGTATTGGCGCCCCTCCTTTGGGTTTTACAGTCGGTGCTGCCTTACTGGGATGCCTCAGAAGAAATATCCAGAATAAGCAGCTGTCCCAATTAAACTAGAGGCAGTTGAGACAACCTTAGTCACACTTTTTTGATTCTTAATGAAAAGAAAAATAATGAAATCACATCACATTATGATTAAATGTTAAATACATAATTTAAAAATACGAGCCCATTTTTTTTCTATCCCTAAACAAAATTAATAACACCTGCAATGTTGACATGCCAACTTTCTTTGCAACAGCAGCCTGAGAAACCACAGGCGGCTCTTCCTTCTCAAGAGTTCAACGTGGTTTACGCAAGTCACAGCTTAAATGACATAAATAGCATTGGGAAGAACCGTCATCCAGAGTTGTATCCCATTTAAGCAGCAATCCCGATTATCAGAATTCCGATTAGGTGGCGCTGACTGTATTATAGCTTTCAGATGTTTGATAAGTCAGATCAATCCAAAGCGTTTCTACTGGATTGAGATCTAGTGATTACAAAGGCCATTCCAGAACTTTTATCTTCATTTTGTTCAAGAATTCCAGAATTGCCTTCGCCATATGCTTTGCGTCGTTGTTATGTTGGAAGATAAAACAGTCTGCCAATCAGCCTCCGAGCAGATGATATTGTACAGTACTTCACATGAATGTCTCCAGTCCCTGAACTGCTATCCCCCCAATGATGATCGAATCACCTCCATGTTTAACTGTAGGTACAAGGTTTTCTTCATTGAAGACTTTTTCCTTTTTTTTCTCCAAACATACGGTGGTCCATTTTTGGGGATGATATATTTTAGACTCATTGGACCAAATAATTTTGTTGATGAATGCTTCAGATTCCTGTTCATATTTCTTGACTTATTTAAGATGTTGTGTTGCCTAAACATGCCTTTTTTTCTGGCTATTGACTTACTGTGTAATGGTTTTCAGTCAGTCAATATATTTAATTTGTTCTATTAAATGTGTACAGCCTTTTAATCTAAAGTTGCCAATACATTTGTCTTGAACATATATTTGTCATGAACATTTTTTTTTAATTTTTTTTTTTACAAAGATTGTTTATTAAACTACAAGAAATGTAGTATTTTAGTCTTTGTCATTCATTAGTGGTCAATGTTCACTACATGCTTATATTTATATGAAGTGTAGGGTGCCAATACTTTTTTTCAGCAACTGTATATTTGCAGTCACAAATTTAAAATGTGTGTAGCTTGAATAAGCAGTTTCTGCATCCACTATATGCACATGTACAAATGTGTGACATACATCCAGACAGGTTATATATCCTCAGATTCCGATTCTCTGAACTCACAGTAAAATTAACCAATTTTACCAGAATTGGATAAGCACTTGTATAACTGAAATATGACACATATTTACGTGCCCATCTGTACATACCTCCACTATACCCCTAAAAAGGGAAAAATAACCTCAAGATTCACTGATCATTTGAAAGTGTTTATTTATATTGTATATATTTATTGGAAAACAAACTGAACATGTCATGACATTAAGAGTACAGTCTTTACTGTGATTGATTGTTACAGAACAAGAAAAAGGGACAAGGTCATCCAGAATTCTATTTTTAGTGGCATCCCAACCATTTAGTTATAGGTCATGTATCTTGGGGTGGCACTGAATTTAGCATATGACTTGATCACTTTATTCACAGCTTCTAGGAAGTCCTTCTCTGTGGCAATTTTCCTACGAGCTCTAATAGCAAACATTCCAGCCTCTGTGCACACACTGCGAATCTCAGCACCTGCAACAAAAATACAACAAGTTTTGATACCCGATTTGTATATACCTCCTAAAGTTACTGACAATATCAAAGAAAGTACACTGAAGTGCTTGGAAGAATTTACACACATCCATGTGTACTCCAGATGCTGTATATGCAGTGTGAAATACATATTAGCGATGGGCATTCCATATATTTTAATGGTCATATACACTTCATTTACTAAACGATTACACTTAGTTTTCATCAACGTGCCACTGGCAAAAAATCATACTTACATAATACCAACATTTAAGTAATATGTACAAAAAATAACAATAGTGTTACTAATTGACAATGCTTCAATAAGTAGCTCTTTTTATGAACAGGAAGTATAATACAAGTAAAGTATGCCCAACTTCTGTATAATTTCCAAACAGCAATTAAAGGCAACATAATGTAGAGAGTATAGTGAATTAATAAATTGTCTCTTCATTGGACAACTGTAAAATACAAAAATGTTTACATTAAGTAACATCATATTAAATACGGTATATACCTCCTGATCCTGGTATACATTCTGCTACTATACATGAAGTCTTATAAATATTGTAGTACAGGGTGTACATTAAATATCTGAATGTCATGAACTAAAGTAATTTAGTGTCATAGAAAGAAAGAAATGTTTATTTATAGTAATATGTTGTGCTGCACTGGCAGGCTTAGCGTTAATGGGTCTGTTCAGCTCATTTGCAATACAAGATAGATTATAAAATTAGTAATTGTATTAACACTTCTCTAATCGATTACTCGAATAAAGATTTACACGTGGCCATCCCTAATACAAAAGCAGGTACAAAGTTAAATAAACATGTACAGACACCTCCACTATATCCCTGTTGCTGGGGATATGCATTAAAAAGACTTAACAGGTTTTTTGTCAGGTAATACACTGACCAAAGGTGATCACATCTCTGTCCTCATATTTAAAGTATCCTACCTGTGCTGTTGGGGCAGAGCCGGGCCAGCAGCTCAAATCTAATGTCCCTCTCAACACTCATAGACCGAGCATGGATCTTAAAAATGTGAGTACGACCCTGAAAAAGAAAAAAGTTTAACATAACAAGACTTGCAGAATTGCAATTCAATAACAAAGAAGATGTTACATTTAAAAAAAAAAAAAATTATCAACCCCTTCATCTGAATAATGAAAAGTGATTGTTTGTTATTGCTAGTGCTGCTCAATACCCGCATTAAAGCAAAAGGTCTTCCCTATTACTTTGCTAACAGCACTGGGATCACCCACCTCGAGGTCAGGCAAACTGAACTCAATCTTCCTGTCCAGTCTACCAGGTCTCATGAGAGCCGGGTCCAATGTGTCAGGCCTGTTGGTTGCCATGAGAACTTTGATGTTTCCTCTGGGATCAAACCCATCCAGCTGGTTAATCAATTCCAACATGGTACGCTGGACCTCATTATCACCACCCGCACCATCGTCAAAACGAGCACCTGGGTATTAAAACAAAAAACAGACTTTTTACTAAAATTGCAGTAGATAGACCATCCATAACTATTAAACACTCAACAGCGATACATTTAGAAATACTAAAACAAAATGAATACATTTTAATGACAAAAAAGTATTTCTCCATATCTTTTGAAGACTTCTAGTTGAAGAGTTTCTCATTGAATTTATTAAGTTTATTTTATTATTTCTAAACTAGAATTCCAGGACAAATGCATCCAGTGTGTTTAATAATGTATTCATACATTTGAAATGGATTAAAAGGTGCTAAATGAAATTGCATTTAGTGTATACTTCTAATTCTATTTAATTTAACCAAACATCATTTAAAGACTTCTAATCATTCCGTGGAGTTATTCCGTTACTGCCATAAAATAAGCAATACTCAGTTAACATTTAGTAATTATGTCCTAAATGTTTGCACATTCATATTGTATATTTCACAGGATGAAACTGAAATAAGCACATACCTCCAATTGCATCAATTTCATCAAAGAATATAAGACAGGCCTTTTTAGTTCTAGCCATCTCAAACAGTTCACGAACCATTCTTGCACCCTGAATGAAAATAATAAGCAATGTAATTAATTAAACTTTAGGAATGTATTTTTGGAAACCATAAACAATACAAATACATCTTCTGCAATATTACAGAAATGAGTTTTTTCAATGATACAAGGAACCCCAGAAATCTAAAAAGCATCTTTTAAGTTCCCCCACCAAATGGTCTACATTTTACATGAGAGAACACCAGTCTTACCTCTCCCACATACTTCTGTACAAGTTCTGATCCAATGACTCTGATGAAGCAGGCATCTGTGCGGTTGGCTACTGCTCGGGCACACAGAGTTTTTCCTGTGCCAGGTGGGCCAAAAAGCAGCACTCCTTTTGGTGGCTCAATACCCAAGTTAACAAATCGTTCAGGCTTTATGGAAGAAAATAAAAAAAGCATATTTGGAACACTGAACAAAATAAATAAACTAGCAAAGGATGACAAGCAGGCGTCCTGTTTGTTATTAGAGGGTTAGAAATAGTTTTAGAAATGCAGTTTGTAGCATAAATGTGCTGTTCCAAATCACTTTCTGATTTCAGACAATTTCCCGCAGGTTAGAAAGTTATGTTCAACTGCAATTCCTCATTCTCCATATGCAATATCAATTTTATTTACATTCTTATTCCAAATAAACTTCTTCAAAATGTACTGTTTTGTCTGTTGATGAATACACAATCTGCACTTAAGAACTATTTGAAATAATACAAATAAAAGGTTGACATACATGAAGCAAAGGAGTCTCAACAACTTCTCTCAGCTTCTCAATTTGCTCTTTGCAACCTCCAACATCACTGTAAGTCACATCTGGTTTCTCTTCCACCTAGATGAAAAGGGATTAAGGTCAGCACTATGTTATAAATCATGTAACTAAGTACAATATTATTCATGCCACAATGATCAGAACATTTCTTTATGAATCAGTCTTTTCCATTTATGATGAATATTTTATGGAAACTAAAATATGAAAAAATGCCATCAAAACAGTTGCACTTACCTGCATCATAGTAACAGTTGGGTCAATCTTAGGGGGTAATGGAATGTGGATCTGGTACTTATTCCTGTCAACACTAAAAAAACAATACACAGGAGGATTAGATTTATGTTATAACAAAATCAGTCTTAATTCAAACACTGGTCCCCCCTTGTGCAGGTAATACTTTCACTTTTTATTTTGATGACGACTTCAGGTGTAAGTTACATAGTCATGGCAAGACTTACAATGAAAACCATTCCAACATTTTTGGCCAACAGTTCTAGAAAATCCTATTTTCAGAAAAAATACACATTTGTATTCTATTGATTAGCTATCAGCAGAAAGGTTTATATTATTAATATATCTGTACACAACACAAACGTTATAACTGAAATTAGGTTTAGAATATAAATTTATTTTACCAGAAGTCTTGTATGTAAGTTATGCACAGACCTACAATCTAATAAAACTATTTAAAAATACTGACCCAACTCTCATCCCCTCTTCAATGTCAGTGGGGGCTACCTGGTCACTCAGGTCCACCACAAACTTTGCAAACTGTTTCACATTGATGATGTACTTTGGATCCTCAGAATCTGCGTTGATGATTTTGGTGCATCTAGGAAATGAGTTTACTTATGATTAGTGAGGCTAAATAGGTAATAGAGTCAGTAAATAATTATGCAGCTTCTGCTGTGAACATTCACTGTGGAACGATTCGTTTTCAGAGGTCATAAAGAAATATATATATTTTAAAAAGAAAAAATAAACAAAGCAGATTACATGTATTTATTTATTTACCTTGCTACTTGTAACGGTTGCTCACTCTGAAGTGTCTGTTTGTCTGCCGCCAGATCCCAAAGTGCAGGTGGAGCCAATCCAGTGTCTGATTCTTTAATACCTGCAAAAAAGAAAGGATTTTTCAGGGATCTAGGTATATTTAAAAACACCTGCTGCAGATTCAGGCTCAATTTAAGATTGACCTGCCCTCACTGCACTGCAGCCTATCCAATTTCCCATACTGTAATTCTGCTATTTAAACTTTTTATGTGGTAAATTTGCCTATCACAATAATTCATCTATTTACAATAAAAAAAACTACAAGACATTGGAAATTGGGTGAGGAATGTGTTTTATTAATCTAGCCAACTTAAAATAAAACAATATTGCAGCCAGGCACAGCCCCAGGCTGATGGGCATTTATGTAAACACAGTACACAATCAGTTTAAATAAAGGTATTTTGCAACAATCACTGTATTGAGGTTTCAAGTGATACACATTAAAAGGAAACGTGTTTTTTCTACCAGTGAGTTCATTGATTTTCTTCAGCAGCTGCTGGATGTCATCTTCAACCTGTTTAATCTGTCTGGAGTAGGTGCTCTGTCCCTAAAAGACGCATCAGACAAAATGTCAGCTACTCGCAAATTGCCAACAAAAAAATGTGAGACCTAATATAATTTAGTCTAACAGAGGACACTAAAAAAAAGTCTTCTAGTCGAAACATTTGTCATGTAATTTGTTTCTTTTATTATTTCTAAATGTCCAACAGAGGTACGTTGGCAACACTATTAGTTAAGAAAAGACTTATCATTGTGTCTTCTAACCTACAACTTCCTGGTTGGAATAGTAAAGTATTTTAGTACATTTTACATAGCTAGAATACACTATTACAAATGCAATATAAAATGACTGTTATGAAGCCCTAACGTTCATGTAAAAGCTAAATAGTAAAAGCTGTAGTTAAGAACTAAATGTAGTACATTTTAACTTACATAGGTCTTCAAAAGGGCAATATCACCTTCATCCAAAGCTAGAAAAATGCAAGAGCATACATTTTAATAAACAGATGCAACAAATAAATGTCCAATGTATTTGTCTTTCTTAGCAATCGAAAACAGTTTTTATAAATACTTTAAAGACGCGTAATATTCCGGCAATATTATGAACACACTACGTTAAATTTGATTAAACAAATGTAAACACAAGCACTCATTTCTTTAATAAGTATATTTGTCAGATGTTGTAAATAACGACTGTCAGCGATTGTCTTTGCCCCATGACATCAGCCTTGCTTGAGGCCTACTGTCAACAACGACAAACGTTTTCATAAAACGTCATATGCAGACTATGAGAATTAAACATCTTAAACATAACACAACACAACACAACATACGACAATACACACTCACTTTAAATGAAATAAAAATATTGTTTAGTAAGAAATCACGTTCTAGCATCCAGTCTCAACATGTTTGTGACCCTGTCATAACTGCATTCATATGTACCTCTTATGGGTTTATCTTCCTTCTCCTCTTCTTTCACTTTGCGCTGCTCGGTTCCTAAATAATCAGGCATGTTTTCCCCACGTTGTTGCGCTTTTTTGTGGTTTTTTTGTTTGTTTGTAAGCGCTTGATACTTAAGTATTCCCCGATCCGCCGTCCAATGATTCAGAATGATCAGGATTACACAGCAGGTTTCGGCGCTTCCGCTTCTCCCGGCATGCTGTGCAACTCTAACAGGAAATTACTTTCAGATTTGTTTTATTAATATTTTTTTCTGTGTATGCATCAGGTGTTGACATTTATGTTGTATGTCCGTGTGTCGTATTGTTAATGGGAAAATAATGTAATGACCAAAAGAGGTTAATTTAAAAACAAAACAAAAAGGTATTTAAAACGATTGTATTTTAAACTGTCAATGCCATACATTTTTGTGTGTTTAAACTCTGTAGAAAATTATAGTAGTACAACTTTAAAAAGGAGTTACCTCCGTTAGGTTTGTGCCATGACAAAAACTGGTGTATTATTCAGAAACGGAACCAGAGTCGAAGATTCAAGTTCCTTTGTGTTGCAGTTGAGACGCTGGAGTGTGTAACACACTCGCATTGAACTGGAAGTCTGGGATTGAATGTGCCCATGTGGTACACTGTGAGGCAGGAGGGTTCAAACAATTATAAATAAAACTGAAACATTAAGTCCAGAAATACATGTTTGAATGATCGCCTGCTGAAATCACCAAAGGACCGATAATGTTAAAAGAGGCACTTGAAGGGCAGGTTACAGCTGTTTGTAATGCCATTACAGGTAAGGAGGTAGTTTGCAGATGAGAAAAATACTGCTGATTGATTGAAGCTGTATTATTTTGGTAACCTGGGATGGCAGTGTCGACAAAGGAACGGGGATACATACCTAGATTATCGTTGTCATTTGCCTTCTTAAACGAAAGGTGTTGCACATTTGGTATTACCGTTCAATCGGTCTGTTTTTCTAAGTATACGTTATTTATGTTTGAATTCCAAATGCGTGCCAAAAATGCATGCGGCCGCTTTTCCTTACATTTTTTGAGTGCCGCATAAAGAAGAGAGCTCTAGTATTCTGTGCTAATTTATGTATATAATAAATATAACGAGAGGTTAATAACACGAGCCGCCTTGTATTTGCCTACATGCCGGTTATTTTCTGACTCCGAGGCAGTCGAAAGTTCTGAGAAACAGCGGTTGCGTTGGCCTATGTATAAAAATCTATCAATCAATCAATCTTCTTTTTTTTTTTTAAATCACAAAGCACTTTATAAGACACAGTAAAAAAAAAAAACAATGCATAATACATTAAATACAAGGCTAGGATGTGAAAATTCTAAAACATTGTGGATCCTTGTCGTATAGACTAATGAGTAAAAAAGTTAGAAGTAGCAAAAACACAACCGCTAATAACATCATCAGGCTTAAAGAGCGTGGAAAGCAAGAGTGAACAAGTGGGTCTTGAGAGTTGATTTAAAGCGAGCGACGGTGGGAGCATCACACACCAAAGCTGGGAGAGTCGGAGCCATGAAGCTAAACGAGCGTTCTCCACATGTGGTGCACTTTTGCTTGGGGGATAACACAGGCAGACGGGCAGGGACATAGCGGGTTAGCAGGTTGAAGAGGTACTCCTAGGTGAGCTGGAGAATTTTGAAAGTAATCCTAAACTTTACAGGTAGCCAGTGCAGCTGGGCAAGACGGGGGTTGGGGGACAGGGACCACGGAGGAGATGTGGGCACCAAAGGAGAGGTTGCTGTCCAGAAGTACACCAAGGCTTCGTGCACTGGGGAAGGCCACAGCAGACAGGTTTCGAGGTTCAGGGCAGCTATATTGAGATTCTTAAGTTGAGGTTTAGAACCTACTAGATGGAGTTCAGATTTGCTAGTGTTGAGCTGAAGAAAATTGGCAGACATCCAAGCCTCGATGTCTTGAATGCAAGCAGAGAGCCGGACCATGGCAGACGGACATCCAGGGTTGAGTTTTAAGTAGAGCTGGGTGTCATATGCACAGGAGTGAAACATGGGGCTATGTTAGCAGAGGAGGTGACCCAAGGGAAGCATGTAGATGTTGATGAGAAGAGGCCCAAGAACAGACCCTTGAAGGACACCGCAGGTGATCCGGTTTGCGTAAGCACTGCTTCCATCATAGAAAACAGACTGAATGTGTCCAGATAGACAAGAGGACAGCCAGGAGAGACAGATTCCAGAGATCCCAGCATACTTCTGAAGGCGGTCAAGAAGAATGCTATGATCTATGGTGTCAAAAGCAGCTGTTAGGTCAAGGAGGACAAGCACAGAGGGAGCAGCAGCATCAGCATTAAGCAGGAGATCATTTACAATCCAGAGCAGAGCAGTTTAAGTACTGTGATGCGACCGAAAGGCAGACTGCAGAGATTCAAGCAGAAAAAAAAACCAACAAAAAAACATATTTGTAAAACAATGTTGGCTGATATATTTACACAGTAATATGATAATTGAAGAAGCAGTATGGTACTGTGTATAATGAAGTGCATTGTCTTTACATTGCAGTATTTTTTTTTTTGAAAATCACGTACAGCCACTTTCTTTCATAATTGTGGAGCATTACAACGACACTCTTTGAAATAGCCGTAGGTTCAGAACATTATGCCCAGTGCAAGGTTTTGATTGTAACTGTCGGCCATTGAGCTTTTTCTTTCTGGTGTACTGTACAATGTACTGTACACCACATTACGTTATGAGGTAATGCCCATACCTCTGATAACTGGTTCTGCTGTATAAAGGGCTGCCTTATAAATGGTAAGTTTAAACATCCTGGTAACTTGTTGTTTCTTGTAGTGATTGATCGCATTTTAGGGTTTTAAAAGACATACCGTTTTTGACTTTCCATGGATTGTAATGTGCATTGTTGCCTTTGCAGCTTCGGTGCAGTTTCAGGTGGAGCCGGTGGGAAGGTGGTTTGAAGCATTCTTGAAAAGAAGGACCAGAAATGTTTCAGCCTCTTTCCGGGAGCTGGAGGAAGAGAAGGAGCTTTCTGAAGAATCTGAAGATGAGGATCTGCAGCTAGAGGAGTACCCCATGCTAAAAACATTAGACCCCAAAGACTGGAAGGTAACGCCTAGGCACCAAAGTACTTACTAATGTTTGATACACTAGCTGGCTTTTTTGTAAATGCATTCATTTGGTATGGCAAAGGTTAGAGCTGTAGTGATGTCATTTTGATGTTCAAAGACTCCTTGGCTTTGGAGTTGATGATCTCTTGGCATTCCATTGGAGTTGAAAATTATGAATTGTTTAATAATCAAAGGCTGCTGGATGTGAGATTGTGGTGGGGTGGGGGAATCATAATCATATGATTTATATACCATTTTTTATTACAAATATGTATTTTTCTTACAATAAAGTATAATTAGTAGTATTTGACAATTTTGTATGATTTTTAGGAATTTATGTGGGCTGTGTTAATTTAAGGACATATTATTCTGCATGAAAGTTTTGTTTTCAAGTTTTAAAACAAAGGTGATTCTAGCTTTTTTTTTTTTTTTTTTTTACAGAATCAGGATCACTATGCAGTGTTTGGTCTGGGTCATTTAAGGTACAAGGCAACACAAAAGCAAATCAAAGCAGCTCGTAAGTGTCATTTATATTTTGGTTTGCTATCACAAACGCTTCTACTGTTAATGAATTTTATTTATTTATTTTAAGTGTTTATTTATACAGAAGATTTATCCATCGACACAGAGGCAGACAATAAAACAATTACAAATACAAGCAACACAATAAATACATGTGTTAATTAAATACAGTATAAAGCAGACCTGGGGTCAATTACAATTGTAATTTTATAATTAACTGCAATTACAATGTAATTGTGGTTGAACCTTGGCACACCAGTGTAATTGTATTTACCATATTGTTGTTCAATTACACACCTTTCCAAGCTTAATCATTCACTTCCATGTTGTGTTTTACATTGAGCGAACATTATTTTCTTATTTTCAACCACCTCTAGTGACCCCATTTGTTTGAAAAAACATTGTATAGTATGTTTCTGTATTTGTACCTGTGATTACTGCTTAATGTGTGTAGCAATTTGTTACTTTTTAGTAATTGTAGATGTATTTGAACAAAATAGCATTTAATTGCGATTTCAGCAAATTATGCTGACCCTACGTCTGGTATAAAGTGTATTCTTCTGTGTATTTTCAGACAAAGCAATGGTTTTAAAACACCACCCTGACAAAAGGAAAGCAGCTGGAGAGAAGATAGTGGAAGGAGACAATGACTATTTCACCTGCATAACAAAAGGTACATTCAAAAAAATACTGAGTATAAATCAGAAGACAAGCACACCATAACATTTTTTTTAACTTGGTTAGAGATTAAAGGTAGTGTGGGTTAGCATGTGTACTGCTCTTGTTATATACACTGAAACCCACGCCAAAGATACATAACCTAATATCTTTTCTTTTTATATCTCAGCCTATGAAATACTGTCAGATCCTGTGAAGCGGCGAGCATTTGACAGTGTAGATCCTACCTTTGACAATGCAATACCTTCAAAAAGTGAAGGCAAAGAAAACTTCTTCAAGGTTTATGCACCTGTTTTTGAAAGGAATGCCAGGTGAGAATTCGAGCTGGCTCAAAAAAGTGCTAGAATGTAGTAGTGTACTACAGTAATAAAGCTCAAGATTTCAGGTGACTTTAAACTACACCACATGCTGTGCTGTTGAGCCTCTGAGACAGTATCTTTGTTATTGTACTGGCAGTGTTCTTCCTTATAGGAGAGCGTGGGTGTTGGTTTTGTTCTATGGACTTGATTATTTATGTTCACAAATATTGTGGTTTTTACTAATAAATCTATTTTTCATGAACAAGGTGGACAAACAAAAAATATGTTCCTAACCTGGGTGACATGAGTGCATCATTTGAAGAGGTTGATGCCTTTTATTCATTTTGGTAAGTGAATAATATTTAGTATTTAAGGTTGCCAGCTTTTTACAATATATGTGAGAAGAAAATAACAATGCAATTATTTATCTTTGAAGGCATATGTCCTTAAACTGAAATCTAGTAGTATTAGCTTTTCAGGAATAAAGAGTTCATGTGGATTCACCATTTTAATACTGTTTCTGCAAGTAAATCAAAGCAGGATAGCAAAACATTGGCCTATATTGTGATGTTTCATGTTAATGAGAAGCAGGTTTGTTTATCAAAGTTCATCTACAAGCCCATAGACTCAATTTAACATTGGCTAATTACTTTTTTTACCCCTCCTACAAACGTGAATGGAATAAGACTTGATTTAAAAAAATAAATAAAAAATAAAATAAAACTTCAACCTCATGAAGTACACCAGCACTTTAGAATTAGAATAATTGTGGTAAAATATTGTAGGTATGTTCTCTACAAACAAACATATTTGATTTATTTTTTCAATTCAGGTACAACTTTGACTCTTGGAGAGAATTTTCTTACTTGGATGAAGAAGAAAAGGAAAAGGCAGAATGGTGTGTAATCTAGAGTTGGCATCATATAAGGGCTTGTAAAGTCACACATCTGAACTTGTGGAATACTTCTGATTTTCCTCAATCTATTTCCTTATACATTTTATAAAGCTTGGTGCTTAATATTGTATATACAGTTGTAGTCAAAAATTAACATACCCCAATGGAAATGTATAATTTCTAGAAATTTCGCAAAAACAAAGAATTTTAGGAAAAATCTTTTTGTAGCAAAAGTTTTGCTTTTGAGGATGAGGAAAAAAAACTTATCAGTGTTTTGTTTGCAAATCTCCAAAAATACCAATTCAGAAGTATTCATACCCTTTGATGCTATGATAGTGTTGTCTATAAGGTAGTAGTATTGTCTCTCGGTTCCTATCAGTCTCACTCGGCCATTGAATGGTTTTCTCGGATTTTTCCGGAGAAAAAACAATTAGAGACCTGTGTTTTATGTCTTTTTGGTGTCGGACAGGGTCCGACATTGGACCGGAAAGGGAAAATTGTAATGTCAGACCAGGTCCGCAAAGGGTTAATTTCATTTTCTTTGTCAGGGTATGAATACTTTTGAATAACATTTTTGGAGTTTTGCTTAAATAATTGTACTAATCTATTTCTTAACTTTTTTCCTCATCCACAAAACCAAAACTTTTTCTACAAAAAGTCCCCCCCCCTTTTATCTCAATTTCCCACTAGTTTGTTTATTTTTAAATATTGGAATTAAAATTACTGGTAAATAGACCTGTATTGTCTGTCTGTGTGCTTTTAAAATGTAATCATTCATTTATTTATTTATTTATTTATTTATTTATTTATTTATTTGTTTCAGCCGGGATGAGAGGAGGTGGATTGAAAAACAAAACAGAGGGGCTCGAGCACAGAGAAAAAAAGAAGAAATGAATAGAATAAGGACATTAGTGGGTATGTTGTATTTGAATGAAGGCACATTCCAGAGTGAAATGGCAATAAAGGGATCTTTGTACTAGGGATGGACACATGTAATCAGTCTGTGTAACTCTCATCAATTACATTTGTACATCTCCCAAAATTTGAAAATTGAAATTTTGGTAAATCACCATAGCTTCATTTTTTTTTCTCAGAAAAAAAACTGAAATTTTGATTCAGTGGTTTGAAATTGGTTTGAAATTTGTGTTACTCCTGCTATAATACTGGAAAACCAAACAATAGTATAACTTTAAAAATACTTGCCATTTGTGTAATGAAAGGGTCACAATCGGGATGTACCATTAAAGACTATAGGACCTATTATTGCACTTGTGGGTGGTTGAAGGCCTATGGCCTCGTGTCTCACACACACCCAGGCGTATGACGATAGGCCTATGTCTTACCACACACGCTGTTGTGAGTCACTGTGACTTACTTTTTCTTATTTATTAATACTTATTAACACTATTTTTCATTGAAATATAATTGCTGCAGAATTGGACACGTTATTTACAGAAAATACATTTCTCATTGCAGATTTTAGGAAATGTTACTGTAGATTTCTGTGGGGACTAGTTGCCTTTTAATAGCTGTTAGGAAATAGAGCATACATTTTGTACACTCCATAGTGGGTGATATTTTAGAAACGCTTGTCCCACCCGTCACATTTATTTTTACTAACAGGTGATCAAAGGGGATGAAATGAGGAAACATGTTTTCAGGGGGGGTTATTAGGTCCTACTAAACTTCAAGTGGTCCTGTCATTCATTTTTATTTTATTTTAGACACTGCTTACAGTTTTGATCCCCGGATAAAGAAGTTCAAAGATGACGAGAAAGCAAGAAAGGAGGCTGAGAAGAAAGCAAAAGTTGATGCAAAGCGGAAGGAACAAGAAGAAAAAGAAAGGGTAAGATAGTGTTTAGAATTATAACATTGTTTCTCTCGTTACTGACTTTACAGTTCTTAGACCCATTTCTGTGTATTTTAGTAACCGTATACACATAATTTGCTAAACGATTACACCATTATACTTTTACATCAACGTGCCACTGGCTATGAATAATGTTTACATGATACCCAAAATGAAGTAATACGAAAAGAAATAATTGCAGTACTATTTGACAATGTTTTAATAAGTAGCTGTTTTTATTAACAGGAAGTGTAATACAAGTACATGATGCATAAAGCCCAACTTATGCATTATTTCCAAACAGCAATTAACATTATGCAGATTTATAATGAACAATAAATTATGTCTCCATTGGACAACAATATTCAGATTTTCGTTTTAACAGATTAAAAATCATTAAAATCCCCAATACAAAACAAAAATGAAATCGGTATATATCCAATAAACACTGGAAAAACACTGGAAATGGTTACTCAATTCGCATTGACTTGACCCCTTTCCCTGTGAAACAAATAAATAAAATACCTACAAAAAACTTTCCCAGTGCAGCTGGGCAATGTCTCTCCTTCCTGACTTGTATCTCGCATTGATTTGTTCTGAATACTTTAAATCCATCGCAACTACTGAGAAGCTGCAAATTCCTACATTTTTATTGGAGGATGGTAACACGCTTGCGAGATTTATAACGAGATGTTCTTGCTTGTGAAATTTAAAGCTATATTACAGTAATAGGGAGTATTTGCACGCTCATGGAATTTAAAAAAATAATTGCAAATTGTGGCGAAATGTAAAAAAATGCCTGAACACACAAAAACCCCAGAATATGCCCATGACCAGAAGGATTTCATTGTGGAAGACAACAAAGGAAAGAAGGTACAATTGAAGTGTGCAAGTACGGTTGAGTTAATATACATATTGTGACAGACAAAAAACTGAAGATAACCATAAACAATAATTTCATACAGTATATAAAAAGCGAAAGCCCCGGAAAAAAAAAAAAAAAAAGATTTCTCAAATAGCTAAGTAAGCACCAAAAATGTAATACAGTAGCCCTACTTATAAATGTACTAGAGAGTAGACCTTAAATCACTGAATCAACATATCTCTAGCGATCATTTCAACTATTGGGTTTGTTACGCGCTGCTTTGTGGAGTATCATTTGGTGTAGCAAGCAGTAATGATCTGTTGTGATTTAACCAGTACTTCTGCTGCTTGTGCAAGGCATACAGTCAATGAGCATGAAGCTTGCGGCTGGGCCTCTCTCTGCAGGTAGGGGGACACATGCTTGTATTGTAGGTGGTGGTTGTTATCCCTGTAGTGTTCACGTAGCTCAGTCTCTTATTGCAAAGTGTGAATTTTACTGTTTTAGTGTCGTCTTTGGTAAATTGCCCCCCACCCCCAAAAAAAGCTTTTTTGATTTTATTTTTTCAAATCAGACTGGAATTTTGAAAGGTGTTATTGGATGCAATCTTGTTCATGTTCTATTTTTGGTATCAGCTTGCTAATTGATGTTAACCACAACGGATTAAGTATAAATAATTATACCATGACCACCGATAATACCACATTGTATGATAGTGTCATCGTCACCTAATCAGGATATCGGGAGACGGTTCGTCCCAATGTTATTTATGTTCTTTAATTGGGACGTCACTTAGTTTAATTGTGATACAGTATTTTCAAATCATGAGTGGAGATCACTTTTCAGAGCAAGACAGGTCATGTAGTGCAGTGCAGTGAGTACGTGATTACGCTGTGACTTGCGTAAACCACGTTGAACTCTTTCTCAGGCTGCTGTTACAAAGAAAGTTGGCGTGTCAACATTGCAGGTACCTTGCCCTGTGATTTAGATGTGATTTCATTCTTTTTCATTTCATGTAGAAATAAAAAACAGCGTTTTTTTTTTTTTTTTTTTAATATGTTTAGGAATAAAAAAACATTGACTTGTACAAAAACATTTTATTGACAATTAAATTATGTATTTCACATTTAATCGTAATGAAGGAAGGAGACACGCACAATTTGCTCGAATCCACGGTTTATTGAGACGAATATTGCCGGCCCATTGGCATGGGCCACACCAAAAACCACAAACAGTCTTGCACTCTCACAGCAACACATTCCCACAGCAGCTTGTCTCACTCCGCTCTGATGTGGGCACCCCCCTGTAGCTTTCATGTCCTCGCCTTCCTGTTGACGTTCCTGCAGAAACCAAGTGAAATAAAGCAGTCTAATTCATTGTTTTTAGCGCAGCGCTATTTTTTTCTTCCTAAAGCAGCCCTCTCTGGAGTCTTATCAGAAAACCTCTTAGTTTTTCTTTAGTCTTTTAGCCATCCACGCAATGTAGGTTCTGCAACATTTATATCTTTTGAAACTGCTGCTTGAGTTTCGTTTATCTGGAACGTTCACCCAACGTTTGTGAGTCAGATTGCATTATGGGGGAAATAGGAGTCACGACCTTGCAGTGTTATAACTGATTTCACACTAACACGTTGCATTATACGGGTACCTCTTATGCTGTCTCTTATATTAATTAAATGTAATAATTAAATATAGTTCTAATACATGCAAGGATGCCTGCTGGCTGTCCTTCCAGTTTGCTGTGTGCATCTGAGTGCAGCTTGCCGTATTCCAATCAAAATGACTACTTTTCAAGATTAAATATTTCCTTCTGATATATTCCTAGTTGCATTTCAGGAACAAAACGAAGGATTGATGTCTCCCAGGTACATTGAGAAATAAAGCAAGTAAGCTTTCACTGAGTTGGCATATTGGGGCAATTGTACAAATTCACAATCATCGCAATCTCTGTCTCATAGTCAGTCTACAAACAAAGAAAGGTTTGAAATTAAAACAACGTGTGCTAGGAGGAGGGGGTGTGTCTTGTTTGCTGCATTTGCAAAAAAAAAAGAAATCTTCCGGTATATTATATTAAAAAAACACCCATTTATTGTAATGCATGGATCAAATTGACCCACGTGTTGGCTTTAAGTAGAACTGTTTATAACTATCATTTTTTGCAGTTCTGGCTATCAAACGCCATCATGATATTTAATTCATATATTTAGTAAAAGTAAAAAACGGACATACACATACGATTTACAATGGAAGAGTAACATTTTAAATCCAAAATGGGTCATGGCAGTCCTAGTGTTAATCTGCCTGGAGCTTGAGTAATTTAGAGCCATAAAAAATAAATAATGATTTAATATTTATTTATATTAATACACTGGGCTGCAGCGGTAAGCTTAATGTGGTTAATGGGTCTGTTCAGACCATTTATATTTGTTGCAATACAAGACGGATTATACGATTTTAGTAATTTTGTAATTGATTGCTTGAATAAATGTTTACATGTGCCCATCCCTGATCCTGCCAGGCACTAATTTGATGTAGAAGTAGTATATGCTTGTTTTGTATTCTGGCAAAAGCCTTGTATTAAGGATCAAAGAAATCACTTTTCTGCTTCACTTGGTAAAATGTTCATTCTTGTTTCCAGGCTAGACAGGCTGAGCTTGAAGCCGCTCGCCTGGCCAAGGAGAAGGAAGAGGAGGAAGCCAAACAGGTGGCCATGCAGGCCAAGAAAGAGAAAGAAATTCAGAAGAAAGCCAGCAAAAAAGAGAGGCAAAAACTTAGGACAACATGCAAGGTAGACTTTCAGTGCATTTGTTCAGTGACAGCAACTACATTCAAAAATGCATATGTTACTTATGCCACCACCTGTTTTGGTGCCTAGTACATGGAAAAGTATGTGCATTTTCCAGACTGATTTGACATGAAAAAAAACATCTTCTAGCTATCCTTTCAGTATAACTAAACATTACAGGGTTTTCTTTTTTCTTTAATATAATGTCTCTAGTGACAAGGGAGCAGACCGTAAAACTGCAACCTTGTGAGTTGTGCAACAAATAGCTTCTGACTGATGTTAAAACTATAAACAAAGATGCAGGGCTTGAAATGAACTTTTCCACACACTCGCCACCAGGTTATATTGTCACACTCTCTGACTGAGGATCTGCTAAATATTAACTGTTTTGCAAGTTTTAAAACAAGTGTCAGTTCAAGATAAATTTGATTCCAGTCATAGTAAATTCCAACATTCACCATAAATACCAAATAAGAGTTAACTTTATCTAACGTGATTGAATTATGGTTTACTATTAATAATTTGAATCCTCTTTTCAGAGTTTGTAGGAAATAATAATAATAATAATAATAATAATAATAATAATAATAATAATAATAACAGAATGCATTGGACTGGGGCACTTCATAATACAATGCGTTTGAAAATAGCAGTCGCTGTATTAAATTAAAATTTCACCGGTTAGAATAAAATGACAATAGGATGTAAATTCTAACACAGAATACAATCCCATATTTCTTCTTTGGTAGAAGGGGTGCTATTGTTTTTTAAAATTTTAGTGGGACGAACTCAATGTTGGTAGGCATAGTTATAAGTATGTTGAATGTGTCAAATTATGAATTAAAAACTCTACACAACAGCATTGTACACAACACAAATAACAATCCAATACTACCTCACACATCCAGACAACATCTGAGAAAGGCCTCCCATTCTTTCCAATTGCATGGACATTCCTAACATTATTTGCAGCTTTTTAAAATGAGCCTCTTCGAGTGAAGCTAAAGCCATCTCTGCTTGTGGCTAGGGTGCTGCCTTCACTGCACAATTCCCCATGCAATGTTGATGGCACTTTGACACTGCATGCTCTTTGACACTCTCCAACTTCCAGTAACTTGTTTGACATGCATCGATTTATTTTATTTTATTTTTTTTTCTCTTGTGAATACAACCGGCATTCCGAGCAGTACATGTTCCGGTTTTAGATACAGGTGCACTCCACTTATAACGGATCCTGTTTAATACATACAGTTTTCCTGTTCCACAGGCAGATGTTTTACGTTTTAATATGTACAGTTTAATACATACAGTATAGTTTAATACGTACAGTTTTCCTGTTCACAGGTAGACATTTTGCACAAATAAGGTGCGTATACCATAACATATACAATTAATTATATTTAGCGAAAATATAAATTTGTAAAATGGTATTACTTAATACATTGTACGGCCCACAGGTGTGTTTTGTAGAAATAATAAACTCCAGTTGGTTCTTTGTCAGTTAAGCTTTTATATTGTTTATATTTAAGGTACTTGTTATGTGCAGTTACATACTGCATTTCGAATTGTGTTTACTTCGTTTATAAAGTACTGATTTCCATTGTCCCTTGGAGTCCATTATAAGTGGAGTGCACCTGTAATTGGTCGTTGTCCATCCTGTTTTTTTTCGGGGGACTTTTTTGGTACCTTTTAAAATGTCTCCACATGATGTGCATACAGACAGTATTTAACACAGATCGCTTGATTTGTAGTGTACAGTACAGTATTTGTATAAAAGATGAACACTAGAGGGCACAAAATCATTTAAACTCAAGCCAAGCACTGTGGTGTGTAAGTGTGAAATTTACCCGCCACAGACAAAATGAACCCACATTTGGCTGGTGGGCGGGAGCTAATTTCAAACCCTGAAGATGTACTGTATAGATGAAGTACTTGGGTGAGAGATTTTTGATTATTAAAAGTTTGTTTTTGATTTGTTTGTTTCTTGACGAGCTCAGTTAGTTTTCCTTTGTATTTTAGAACTGGAACTACTTTGCTGATAATGAATCTGAAAGTGTGAAAATGATGGAAGAAGTAGAAAAACTTTGCGATCGCCTGGAGCTTTTGAGGTACTAAACGTTTCAAAGCATTCTTCAAAAAATATATATATATATATATATATATATATATATATATATATATATATATATATATATATATATATATATATATATATAAAGGGCAGGCTTTAAGTGAATGTACTCTCTTGTTTCAGTATGCAATCTCTGAATGAAGTGCTTGCATCAAGTACAAAGGAAGAAAGCAAGACTGCTATTGAGAAAATGGTATGTAATGCTTTAAAATAGCAGTACATTTTAAAATATAATAATGCATGTATTATAACTAGACCCTTAATGATAAATTTGAATAATGGAAAACTAGATGGATATAAACTTTTGATGCCATAATATTAAGTGTGCTTAAAAAAACTAGACGATTTAATATTTGTATTTATTTTAAATGTTTTAGCTGGTTTCGCAGACTAAGATTAGCATTAATCTTGGACTACTTTGCTTAAGGTTACATTGGGTAGTCCAAGATGAGTCTGTGAAATCAGCAGCATATGTTTTAGAAATGTAACCTTTTACAGTGCTCCTCTTTTATAAGGCGGCCCTTTTGTATCGCAGAACGAGTTATAAGGTGATATGGCCACGGCTGTCATTTGCCTCATAGTGCCATTCCACTAGCACTTTTTCTTGTTATAAGGCGGAATGCAAATGGAACAGTCTCTGAACTATGGCTCTTGGAGCTCTGTCTTTATAATCTAAATAATGAATGTGACACAGTGCTTTCATATGAAAAAAAGATATAAATCCAGTTGTTTGTACCATTAATGGGTGCTGTTTTAATGTACCCTGAAGATCCAGGAGGTGAATGCCCAGCTCCTGAAAGAGAAGGAAGAGGCAGAGGCCCGGGCTCGCCAGTCTTCAAAGAGTTCTGAACAGTCAAGTAGCGGTGCTGGAGGTGGGAGTAAAACCTGGAACGAGGATGACCTGCAGCTGCTTATTAAAGCTGTCAACCTTTTTCCTGCTGGAACTAATGCCAGGTATTGAAGTTTATTTATTGTCAGTATTTGGTGCTCAAAATAAATGCTGTGTGTGCACTTTGATTGATCTACAGTACAAAGCAAGCTCTAAGGTATGTAGGTGGGTGGTGGTGTCAATAATTAAATTACATTTTTATTTGCTACTGATCTATATGTACACACCTGATATCTTCAGGGCAAGAATAATTCTAAGGTATGTAGGTGGGTGGTGGTGTCAGTAATTGAATTACATTTTTATTTGCTACTGATTTATATGTACACCTCCTGATATCTTCAGGGCAAGAATAATTCTTAATCCATGTAAGTGTTGTAGGGGGTTTCCTTTCCGGATAGGAATGTGAAATCAGACAATGATTTTCTTATTGCTAAACTGGCTTGGCATCACTGGTGGATCATTTTGACAGCTGAGGTGTGGGAATACCCTTAACTATATACAGTAAAACAAACCTAACTGTCTTGGTATATGTTATTTTTTTAAAATACAGTACATTTAAATTTTGTAGGAAGCTGGTGCTACAGTAGTAATGTTTTTATACGAAAAGCACATTTACTGTACCTAAGTAGTGGAACAAAACTAATCGTACTTGAAGAATAGCCATCCAGATTATGGTAGATTGTTATGGTAAATCTGTGTTTTGTTTCCTAGATGGGAAGTAATTGCCAACTACATGAATTTGCACTCCACTAGTGGAATCAGAAGGAATGCCAAGGATGTCATAAATAAAGCCAAGAATTTACAAAAACTTGGTATGTCTGAGAGTTGGATCTTTATTTTTCAACTTATTTCCACCATTTTGAGTACAATTTAAAGTGTAAAGTAAGTGTGTGTGCAGTGTCTGCTATATTTAATATGCATGTCTCAAGTGATTTATTTTAACCACAAACTTATCTCCAAATGCTGTACTTGGAAGCAGACGAATATAAAGACTGCACGTTTCATCACAATAGAATTTTTTTTGAACAATTATTTATTCTTTTTTTTTTTTCTCCCAATATTTTGGAATGTCCAATTATTATTGAACCTGGCTCACCACTGCAACCCCTGAACTAATTCGGGAGAGACAAGGTCCAGCACACGCGTCCTCTGAAACGTGTGTTGTCAGCCATCCGCTTTTTTTTGCACTGCAAGCCCGCCATGTAGCCATCTCAGAACTTACAGCGTCAGAGGACCACGCAGTTCTGAATTGCGTACAAGCCAGCCTGGCCAGCCACAGGGGTCTCTGGTGTGCAGTGAGCCAAGGACTCCCCAGTCGACCTAACCCCTGTCCAGGCAGCGCTTGGCCAATTGTGTGGCGCCCCCTGGGAACTCCTGTCCACGGTCGGCAGTGGCATAGCTTGGATTCAAACCGGCGATCTCTGTTATAGAGCGCAGTCAAGATCTATAGCTGCGACTGGCGATCCGGCGGAGTGCCTTTACCGGATGCGCAACTCGGAAGCCCACATACATTTTTGCTTTTGATTAAAACTCTTACAAATTATTTATTTTTCTAGATCCTATTCAGAAAGATGAAATCAACAAGAAAGCTTTTGAGAAGTTTAAAAAGGAGCATTCTGTTGTACCTCCAACTGTGGACAACGCAGTGCCTTCAGAAAGGTTTGAAGGTAAGTTTATAAAATGTGTTTTTTCTAACTGTCAAACTAACTGATCTGTTCAAGTGCCTTAAGAAAACCCATACACCAGAAATGGATAGGCAATACAAGTATTGTAAACCCAGCACTTAAAAATTAGTACAGTATCTAGCACAGCATATACATGTGTACTTTACATGAGTCTCAACTCACAAGCCACCAATTTTCTGATCTAAGTTTTAATTTTTTCCCAGGTTCAAGTGCAGATGGAACTGCATCGCCTTGGACAACTGAAGAGCAAAAGCTCTTGGAACAAGCTCTAAAAACGTTTCCAGTCAGCACTCCTGAGAGATGGGAGAAGATAGCTGGGGTTGTTCCTGGCAGGTCTAAGAAGGAATGCATGAAGAGATACAAGGTAAGTTATCCAAGGTTTCCATTATTACATATTTTATTGCTTAAATCCATGTTACATTGCAGAAAGACTTCTAATTAGCTGCAGTGTCTTATATGTACAAAAAATAATTAAAGGGGAGTAGATATACATATTATGATTTCCATTACATGAGATTAGGTGTTAAAATTTCATGCTGATATTGGACCCAGCTCTCGCCAAGATAAGCACCAACTAAGACATAGCTTCCTTTACTGTAAACTAATGTGATCCATCTGCCTATTTTGCCTCCCTGGAGCCTCAGCACACACAACAGCTGTAATGCTGGCTCCAGGGATCAACCACAGTAGGGCCTCCCTAGCGCATCAGCATGACAACCATCTTGGGTCTTCAAGTGGGCATCTTCCATCCTTGGTGTTTTGTCGACTAGCCCACGACACCTTAAGAGGGCTTGACAGTTATTCTGGCATCCCAGCATCACCCCCCTCCGTCCCCCACTCAGCTAAGCCCAGTTTACCTTCCTTTACATCAATGGTTTTTTTATTTCAACTATGTTTGAGATCCCCAACCATAATCTTTATATCTCAACCAGAGCCGGTTGCTGCTCCTCTCTGCTGCTTTAGATAAGTTCTTCACTATGCGTCGCAACTCTTGACCAGTGAATCCGATGTCTCTGAGAAACCTGGTTGTGGAGTGTGCCACAAATCCTCGACAGCCCACCTCCACTTGATAAACCTGGACTCCATCCTCGCTGTTCCACTTCAGCAGCTAGTTGAGAGTACCAAAGATCCTCCCATGGCACTGTTAACTCTACCAGGTGAACAAGGCGTGCTGATCCAGAGGACAAGACAAGATCAGTTCGAAGGTTAGTGGTGGCAATCTCAGGTTGGAAAATAAGCCGTTGTCCAACGTCTGCCAGCAGCTTCCAGTTGTCCTAGACGAATTTTGGTTTTAATACCTTTTCTTGGAGGTTGCTCCCCTGGACGGAGGAATATTGTTCTTCGTGTGTCATTTATTGCTGGCATTGGTGGCAACCTGTTGGTCATGCTGTGCTTGTCTTCCAATGCTAAGGCCAAACATCGCAGCACCTGGTCATGATGCCAAGCAAACTGTCCTTTGCTAAGACCCACCTTGCATCCTGTCAAAATGTGTCTTAATGTAGCTGGCGATGAACACAAAGGACACCACGGATCCTCTCCTACCCATAGATTAAGGTTCTGTGGTGATAGGAGAACATCATCTGCTGACCTGATGAGGAAACTGATCCTGCTCTGTTCCATTGTCCATAGATCTTGCCAGCCGATCTTGTGGTGTTCCACACTCTCCCATCTTGTCCATTCTCCCTGCTTGGCCTGGGAAACTGCCTTTAAGCACCTCGTCCTCTCCTCCTGCTTTTGCACCTCATTGACTACCAGCTAACTCTGTTGAGCTGGGGCTGCTTTGTGCCATGTAGGAGGCGCTGAACTGAGACCAAGTCCTCCTTTTCCATGCTGTACTTGCCCCATGATATCACTGATACAAAGGGCAGCCTTTGTATCTTCCACAGCTCCCTTTGCCGCCCACTTTCTTCCAGTTTTCAACACCAGTTGCTGCCTCCCTCACACATTCATTGTGTGACTCTACCAATGTCATTCTCAATTGAATCTTGGCGCACTTAAACTCCTCGGTTAGAGCTGAGACTGGCAGCTGCAGTTTCCCTTTATCATACAGTCCCACTCTGCTGAGGCAGTGTGGAACTCCTAAACATTTCCTGACGTATGAACTGATAAACCCTTCCAGCTTCTCTACTGTTGTCAAGGAAACCTCAATACACAGTGAGTGGCCACATAAGTCTTGGCAGTAGACCAAACTGAAAGCACCAGAGTTTGTTTGCGCTAAAGCGCTGCTGTCTATGCTCTTCAACCCTTGCACTGCTTGTTGTCTCACTTCTCCCAAATGAACTGTGTCCTTTAGGTCTCCATCATACCATCTCCCAAGACTTTTCACAGGCTTCTCAGACACTGTTGTTATTGCCTCACGGTTAATGTAGAACCTCTTATCCACTACTTTACCTTTTAATTATAGAGATGCTCCTTGATTTAGTGGGCTTGAATTGCATTCGTGCCCATTCAATGTTGATTAGTTTGCCCAGTAACCAATTAGTGCAGGCTACTGTTGTAGGCATGATTGTCATGTCATCCATATATGCTCCAATGGGTGGCAGTTGCATTCCAGAAGCTGCCGCTCTCCTCCCACTACCCATTTTGATGCCCTAATAATTACTTCCATTGCCATGGTAAAAGCCAGTGGAGAAATGGTGCATTCTGCCATTATTCCAGTTTCTAGACATTATCATGTAGTGGTGAATTCTGAAGTTGAAAAACCAAATTGCAAATCTCCGAAGTAGGCTTTCACTAAGTTTGTTATTGTCCTCGGTACACTGAAAAAATCAAATGCTGACCAAAGAAGCTCATGTGGTACTGAACTATATGCATTGGCTAAATCCAGGAATGTCACATGGAGCTCCTTCCTCTCCTTTTTAGCTGTTTGAATTTGCTGCCAGATCATACTGATGTGCTGTAAGCATCCTGGGAAACCTAGAATACCGGCTTTCTGTACTGAAGTGTCAATGAAGCAGTTCTTCATTAGGTAAGCTGACAATCTCTGAGCAACAATGCTGAAGAAAATGTTGCCTTCCACGTTTAACAGGGAAATAGGGCAAAACTGACAAGATACTCGTAGAATCTTTTTCTTTGGGTATAAAGACCCCACCTGCTCCGCCATGCTCTTGGTACAACCTATTGTTCCCAGCTACTTTCATCAGTTTTCACAGGATTTGTCGAACACCAGGGGAACTCTTATACACTGTACGAAACTCCATTAGGGCCAGGAGATGATGACGCTCTTTCTTTTTTCAGCTTGCTCTACTTCTTTCCACTTAGGTGCGCAGTCCTCCATTTGGTATTCTGGTGGATTGATAGGTGGGATGTCTGAAGGAATCGACATAGGCTCCTGCCTTTTTTAATCTGTTTGCGTTTCCTCAAGATATCGCTCCAGCTCAGACTTAGTTGCTTTTTGTGTGCCATTTTTCTCCCTGGTGAAATAACTTCAAAATTTGAATGGGTCTTTATAAAAGTTAGTTCTCGCACGCTCCTTCTTTTTGCAGCATTTCCATAGGCGCTCAGCTCTGCGCAATGTTGCAAGCTTATCTTTTATGACCCTTTGTAATAGATTGAGTGCCTCCTTCTGACTTTGTTTTGCTCTCCTCCATTGCATCCTCAGCTGCCTCCTTGCTCTAACTAAGCGATCTATCTCCTGCTGCTGTCTAGACTTTTACAGGAATAGTTTGTACTTTCTACTTTCTTTTTTCAACTCCAAACCTCTCGCATCCATCTGTGTAGATGGTATCCCCAAATTTATCCAGCTTCTTTTCGACTGTTTCAACTAACCTTTCCAACGCAAAACAGAGATCTGTGTTTACTGTGTCTCTCCAAGCTGTCACAAGGTCTTTCCCTCATCACCAGCTGCACTGTTCACAGCAGTCAATGGACATATCCAAATCTTCCATTACATCAGAGTAGGTGTTAAAACTTCATGCTGATATTGGACCCAGCTCTCGCCAAGATAATGTATCCATATTACCAAGTACAATAGAACCTCAGTTACGAACACCTTGGGAATGGAGGTTGTTCGTAAGTCTGGAATGTCTAACTCTGAAAATTAGTTTTCAGTGGTTTTAATAAATGTGTAAATCTGCTATCTACAGCCTTAATCTGGTGAATAATACAAGGATACAGCACAGTAATACCACTCTCATTGTTATAGTTCTAAAGTCTTTAGAACTGTGCTGGATACATTTGTTGGTCCAGTAATTTTGCCTTCTCCGTGACCAGCACAGCGCTTATGGGAGTGCTGATCTGGTTGCATTGCACACATGGTTGAGTGATTTGCACACTTCCAGTTAAGCGTGGGGTATTCAGTAGACCAGTCGATTCGTAAGTTTGGTATTCGTAACTCTGGGGTTCTACTGTATATTTAGATTAGTGGTCTGCTGTTTTGAGTGAGTTATCTTTCCTATACCAGCCTGTTTTGAGTGCAGTACATTGAGTCATACCAAATCACACTACCTCAAATGCATGATCATATTAATTGTCCTAATTTCAAGATGTGTTTCTTGTGCATTATTTAGATAATGCACTTAGGCTAATAATTCAAAGCAATAAACTGATTATTAAAAACTAAATCAGCCATCTAACAATTAAATGATAATGCTGAGAGCCTTGTTTTTCATGTTGATGTTAATTTCAAAGCTTTTGGAATCCATGCAACCCCAGTACTTGGACTAAAGAAGTATTACAAAGCCTTACCATGTCTTGTTTTTGGTTGTCAGGACTCACTTTGTTCTCTCAATATTTCTTTCCTTGTTACATATTTGATCTTAATTGAATCAAGTTAAACTGTGATTATATAGGCTTGTAATGAACATGGTTGTTTTGTGTACTGCAGATTGATTAATACATGTGTTTTTAACATCTTTACTTTTCTCCAAACAGGAACTAGTAGAGATGGTTAAAGCCAAGAAAGCTGCCCAAGAACAAGTTTCTACTAAAAGTAAAAAGTGACAAGTATAACCACCTGTTATTTTATTGTTGTGTGTTTGTCTTTATTTTATAATAAAAAATACAAACAAAGTGTACATGGCTATCACTGACAAATGCACATTATTATTTAACTTATTAATATACATACATTTTACTTTAATAGATTTTTCTTTATGTTCTTAGCCAGTACATTCCACTTCGGATCCTGTTGTAGTCTGGCAGCTGTTCAATTGGACCTGTAAGGGAGATACATTTGTTGCAATATTGAACCACATGAATAGTTTTCAGCTCTTGTAAAATGTACTACTGGTATTAATACAAGTCTTAACATACCAACAGCAGCCACAGCAGGACATTTGTCATAGATGTATCTTGTACAAACGTCCTTAATCGTTTTGGCATCTATTGCCTAAATAAAACAAAATGTATGATTAGAGGTTGTCCAAAATTATAATCAAATATAGCAAGCACACACAGTGTACTCTTTCAAAAAGCTGGCCTTGTATTTTTAAAACAAATGTAATTACTTTTTTTATTAAACCTAGACCTTTTTAAAACATGTATTTACCAATTTAAAAATGTAACTAATGATGCAAAAGTATTAAAAGAAAATAACTTTAGTATAGGTCCCAAACAAGAGTGAATCTGGAATAGGCAGTGAACTGTGCAAAATTGTAAAATAAGTAAAAGGAATGCAACTGGTATAAAGGGGTGCTGCAGTCTAACATCTGGAGCCTTAGTGCAAATATCTGGAAGCTGCTTTACAGGAAATGAGATGTTGCTGTGAGCAGGTCAATTTATTTTTGTTGAGCTTGGTTGTTCAGTTTACTATGCATGTATGAAACTAGTTTTGTTTATCTGATTACTTTGTTGCTGCTTTCTATAAACGGAATTAAGTGTATGGGCATTATTCATAGTCATACAATACAGTAACATGCTAGAATAAACCAGCATACTAGCATTTGTGCTAATGGGTTTGTGAAGCCATTTGTTAAATTTCATTTCATACAGTAGTAACAACTGTTTTGTTCTGATGGAAACAAGTTTTGGTGCTGTATAATTTACTTAAACAAATGTTACCATTGCAGTGCATCACCTTACTGCTACAGTCTATATATGAAGACAAGAGCATCAAACTATTACTTACATCAATTCTTGCTTCAAGTTCAGGAAGTGGAATTCTACGGCTATAGCACAGCATCTGCCTACCAATGTCCTCACATATAGGTGTGGAACCTGTAACAACAGTAAAGGTTAATGGTTAAATTACCACAGACTAGGGTAAGGTTCATTAAAAAGAAAACAAATTTATTGCATTTTGAAATGCTACTATTGTACACACAATTTATTCTTAATATTTACCACAAATTGTAATTCTACTATTCTACAGCGAGTAGAAAGGGAAATCATACCAATGTTTTTTTCATAGGGTATGGGGTAGGAAAGAAAAAAAAGATTCAATAGAAATGAAAAAGGTAAAACAGGAAATACACACTGTACCATCAAGTTGCAACAGCATGTTTGTTTTTAGAAGATTCTTGGCTCTAATGACCTCACTTTCAGTAACACTTGTGCAAAGCCTCATCCTGAAAAGAAGATATTACAGGTAGTTCATTTGAATTAAATCTTGTAGTAGGTAACAGATATGATGTGGTAACACAAATTAACCGATTTTAAAACCTTGCTTCAAGGCACCCTTAACATGAAAAGTCAAACCAACTGGCATTTACCCACAGAAAAACATACTTCCTCTCTCAATGGCTTGTTTGCTTGTAGTTGTACTTTTTGCTTGTTATCTGGATACTATTAAAAGCATTTTGTAAAATAAATTAGGGTGTATTCCCACCATATTAAATAATGGTGTTTAATACTGTGAAACATTAAATGGAGATCAAGCTATGTCCAGCTTTGGATTACCAAGTATTAAAACATTTATCAAAAGCATTGTAATTTTTTTTTTTTTTTTTTCTCATCACAAACCCAAAAGTATAATGTTACTGTGTATACATGTTCTGCATGCAATTACCAAGATATTTCAATGACTCTTATTAGCTATTTGTTCTTTCAATAAATGTAGTATACCATTCTCTCTGGGTAAAGTGCATCATGTCCTCAATGGTGTTTGGCTCACAGACCATGTAAAGACCCCAGAGCCCAGTGTCAGTGTAACAGGTGTTGAAAGACTGGAAACTGTGACACAAGTTCCCTTGGCAGGTCATCTGAGCCAGCTTGCTAGACAGATTCTACAGTCAAATAATGCAAACACAAGGTTAGCAAATCAGTAAAAACTAAAGCCAGCTGGCAAAGATGGTGAAAGAAAGGTTAAATGGTTTGTATTATATTTATATAGTTTGCATATTTAAAAAAAACACACACACATATATACTGTACTCTAGATCCGTGGGTAACTTTGAAGTACTCTTACATTTACTGTTTTGGATCTCAGGCAAAGAAAGGAAAAGCTAAAAAGAATCGGATGCTTACCACACCACCTCCGAAGGAGCGGTCCCAGTTACCGATCAGTGTATTCGCCACCATGAGGGGAATAGTGTCTGGGTGAGACCAGCCAACTGCCTCTATAGCTATAGCGATGTGGGCCAGGGGCATCTTGTCATCTCTTACACGTATCTTGTAGTTAAAAGAAACATATAGTATACATGGTGATACAAAACTATGCACCATAGAAAAAAAAAAAACATTTTCATTTTGTTTCAGGTTACAGTCATGGTGGACTTAGTGTTCATGTATGAAAGTTTTGTAGTGCAGCAGAGGCCTTCCATAAAAAGTATTCAGACAAGAAAGTCTCACAAGTGTCCCGTGTAGTTGCATTTTAATGCACATGACCACATACAGGGTAATAGGTCAGCTGAATTCTAACTTGTTCTGGAACAGTTTGATAATTCACTTTTAAACCATAACAGCAACGGGGCAAGCACTGCTGGGTGCAGCGCATTATTTAGATATAGAGATACAGCAATGATTCCATATGTGGAGGCACACCCAACAAGCATGAGGCTATACCTTTAACTTCAAAATATTTAGCAAAGTAGAACATTTCCAGAGAAGAAAACAACACTAATTATATATCAGTCCTTAGAAATTCAGGCATGTGATTGGTTAAAACCTCATCCCTCAAATTACATCATGCTGAATGTCCTTCTTTCTTCACACAAAGCAAAATTACAGCTATTTTGTGACATTAAAGAACATTAATTACAAAATATATTGCATAATATGCTGCAAACACTAAAATCATGATCAAAATGTTGCTTTCAGTGTTTTCCTAAAACTCGAACAAATCCAACTCGATGTAAATAAATACGCGTTCACAAACAACGCACTCTGAGAATTGTATGCCACAGTGAGAAAGATATTTATTCTATATTTAAACAAAATATATAAAATCATATTTAGTACATAACCTCACACTTTCTTGACTAATTCATTAAACAAACAAATTATATATATATATATATATATATATATATATATATATATATATATATATATATATATATATATATATATATCTCACACACATCATTTGTTCATTCATTAATTCAATTTAAGACCACTCAAACTATAGGAGAGGTAGTAAAACATGGGTTTACATACTTCACTGCCTGTGAATCTACACGGAGGCATGGCTGGAGCACCTCCTTTGTAGGTAGATGGCAAGTTCCCAAAATGGTACTTTGCAAGGTCAATCAGCTGATTGTGTGATACTCCTAAATCAAAGCAAAATACAAGCTGGCATCATAGACAAGCACAGCGAATGTTACACTAACAAATTATCTAATTTTTAACAAGGTTGTCTATACTTTTGGTATATAACATGAAAAGTTATCTATCTTTTTCTGGCAAAAAACATTTTTAAAAAAATCAATAAATAAAACTGAACCACTTAAATTAAAATTGTCTTATAAATCCATGCTTAACCTTTATAAAAAATAATAAATAAATAAATAAATAAATAATAATAAAAAAACTGACCTCCAGCAGCTGCCAGTACTATTCTGGGCCCCTTATAATGTGTGGTGATGTATTCCACAAGATCATTACGGTTGATAGATCTGCAAACAAACAAAGTCAGTTGCATTATTTATTTATTTTATTTTTCATACGGGCTTTAGCCCAGGATTAGTGCTTAGAGGGGTCTGTGAAACCAGCTATTAGTGTATAAAGAAGAGGGACACACTTAATGTTTTCAGTTGGCCCCAGGATTGTGCGGCCAAGTGCTGTGGCCTGATAGGCTGTAGCATGGAGATAGTCAAAAACGACTTCCTGCAGGTTAGTCTCAACTTCCTGCATCTCTCGGAGGATGACCCCTCGCTCACGCTCAATCTCAGCTTCTCCTAGTGTGCTGTTCTGGACAATATCAGCAAGGATTTCCACAGCTGGAGAGATAAAAACACAAGTTAACTAACTTGTTATGAGCAAAAACAAATGAACATAGGTGCATTACCAAATTACCTCTGGGCAAGTCCTTAGAGAATGCTTTAGCATAATACACAGTCTGCTCCCGGGAAGTGTAAGCATTCAGGTGAGCTCCCATGTTTTCAATTTCCAGTTCAAGGTCCAGTTGTGAGCGTTTCTTAGTACCCTGCATTGAAAAAAAGATGCACACTGTCTTCATAACCTAAATTCCAATAAAGAGGTTGTCTCCTTTGCTCTTATGACAAACATGAGAACCCAACTGTTGCTGAATTGACCTGTAATTGCTTCAATAAGAGTTTTTCTTTTTTTATAGAAATAGTAATTAACGCGAACATTAATGTAAGAGCATTAGGAGTATACACTGCTGTGTAAAAGTCTTAGACATACTGCATTTTTCTACTCTGATGCATTATGAGCATCAACAATTTACTCAAAGCCTCCACTAGTGTTTTCTACTATTAACAACCTTGACTTGCATAAAGAAGGATAAACATTCAGTGAAATAGCTTGCATCACTCGATTTTCAAGGTGTGGTATCCGAAGCATAATCAACAAGTACAGAGAAACATCATCTGTAATTGAAATTGACAAACCCAGGACTGGAAGACCCAAAAAGCTGTCTAACACGGATGAGCAATACTTAAAGATAATATCCTTAAGGAATAGAAAGAAGACAAGAGTTGAATTGACAACAGAACTGGCAGAAGACAAAGGTGTCTTGTCCAAATCAACAGTACGAAGTTCGCTCTTGAAATCAGGACTTAAAGGATGTGTTGCTGTAAGAATACCTCTGTTAAGAAAGGGGAACAAGATTAAAAGGCTAAAATATGCACAAGAACACAGAAATGGGACTAATGGAACAATGGTCAAAGGTGCTTTGGACGGGTGATGGATGGACAACGACACCACACATACCAAACTAAATGTATGTGACAACATTAAACTTACCTTGAAAGCCATGTGTTCCAGGAAATGTGCTGTTCCATTGTTTTTTTCATTTTCATACCTGCTCCCTGCATCGATCCAAAGTCCAACCTGAAATGACAGTGGCCCCCTTAGAAAAACTGCAGTTCACTGGTTTAAATATCTGCTGGTGTGTTGAACAGAGATCCTTGTTGTGAAGAATGTAAATCGAGTAATACTTTGACTTCCATTTCAATGACAAAATGTACAGAACACAGGTATATGTATTTACAGGCTATATAGTAATGTGTTATGAGTAGGTATTGTCTCTTATTTGTCTAGTATAATTCTCTGTGACAGTTTTTCATGATAGCATAAATCCTCCACCTGGTCAAAGTGTATATTTCCTCAATGGTTTTGTACAGAGTTGCTCATTTTATGGCCCAAAAATGCACAAGAAAAACAGCAAATAATGACCCTTTCTGATAATACATAAATTCTTAAATTATAGCGTAGAACGAGGTTAGTCAGTCCTAGTTAATAGAAAAACTGGATTACAAACTACCTTCTATTCACTTTGTATTTATTTACAATAATTATGCTTAATTTTTTCCTTACTTCACAGTTGAAGGCAAAGTTATAGTCGAAACATTTTTCATTGGATTCTTACAGTGCACGTTGACAGTCCTGAATCTTCTGACGCTACCCGAAGTCCGTTTTCTAGAGGTGTTACCTTAGTTTCTGGTACATTTAAAACCACTTGACTTGCTGCCTGTGAGGCTCTGTATCTGTTCAATCCTAAAATAGGCTAAGAAAACAAACAGTCAATCAGTGTGCGTTAATTTTTGTTTTTATAAAGCATAAGATTACAAAGTGATCCGTAAGATGGGGTTACAGCAAGTTCTAAATAATAAGAAATGCAATTATGGGTATAAATGGAAGTTACTGTTTTACGACCGTCTAAATCACGATAGGTCAATGTTCCGAATCCACGACGTTTTCATAAACACTGCAGCAAGCTGGCTGATGGCTGATGACTATCACGAACAAGTTACAGTAAGTGGAACTTTAGCACTAACACAGACATGTTTAATTATATACTCATTTTCAAAGCAGATCATTCGGTTTATCAACAATACTCACCTTGCTTGTGGCTCTTGTTTTAAATAGTTTTTGTCTGATGACATGTCTCCCAGCAAAACCAAACAGACACCGCAAGGACGCCGCCATGTTGCTTAAACTCACGTTACGTAACGCAACACGTATGCAAACACGTAATCTGCGCAGTAACCCTTGCCGAATAGTTATGTAATATCGATTAATTTATGCGCCCTTACGTTGAATGAAACATTTTCAAATCGTTCCTTTGTGGGTGTATGTGAATTATTTTAATAGAAGGCTTTATATTTACAGCACAGGACATTTTTCTAAGGGTTAAAACGAAAGTAGTTAGGAGCTGATTAGATAAAAGAACCGGAACACTGTAAAGCAATACACATAGATTAATTTACTTACTTATAGCAAAGTGGCCTTGTGTGTAGATTGTTACCTTACCAAGATGGCTACGTTTTGGGTACACAGAGCATGCGATGTGACTAAATGGTACGTGTGTAATAGTACAGTAGGCAAGCATAATGTATAAGGCGCTGTATTCCGTTTTATAACCCTCTTCGCTTCTGTAAATCAGTAAGGACTTCCTTAATGGTGCTAATGTTCGTTCAGCTATAGCCAATTATGGTCAGACACAGGGGGAATATATGGAGTTCGATTGTACTCAGACTTTCAATTCCTACATCAGCTGTCGGCGTGTGTGGTAAAGTCCTGAAATATTTGCAGACTTCCTCCAGGTGTTTTTCTGGTGCTGCTTGTGCCAAAATAATCAACATGGAAAAGGAAGAGACCGAAGAAAGGTGAATATCTTACTCATAAAGAAATACAACTGAGTTTGTAACATAAATAGGTGCTTTAATTTAATGTAGCAGCAGATGATTTCAGTGGTTGAAACAGGAGGCAAGTTATATTGTTTGAGATTGCTGTTTAATCAGAAAATACAACTACAGAACTGTATAATGAATTATTATTATTATTATTATTATTATTATTATTATTATTATTATTATTATTATTATTATTATTTTAATGTATTAAAGTCAATAGAAGTGTCACTCACGTAATTGTCTAGATTATTGTTTTCGTTTTTTTAAGATTCCAATTTTGGTCTATCTGTAATAAATCCTGACATTCTGGGGTACAGAAGTCATTCTTCCTCAGTTCTCTACCTTGCAGATTGTGTCTGCAACAAACAAACAAACAAAAAAACATGCTATGTGAAAAACTGTTGTGAAGTTTTGATTAAACTTGAAAATGTTTTAATGACATTTTTTTAAGATAATAGTCCATTTTCATAAAAAAAAGCCACAGTTAAAGCAGATAAAGAGAAGTACATTTGCATGATGAAACCAGTGAGTGGTAAGACCAGTGCTTTTTGATGGAAAGGAATTATCTATAATATAAAGCAGCCTTCCACTGCACAAACCACAAGGCAAAAAAATTATATCATGTTACATGTATGCAGGTCATTCCTATGGAAACACACACCAGGGCTCAACTTTTCTGAGTCACAGTGTCAGATTCTGAATGTAAATACCAATGGTGTTTCAAACATTTAATATATGACCCTTCCCTACATATTTTTACAGATAGAAATGCACTAAAGCTACCACAAGAGCACTATTTTAATTATCTAAACAGTAGCAGTATTTAGATATTCTGCTGTTTTTAGATATTCAGATTTTGTCAAATTAAAATATGTTCCTTCCACTGAAATGTAAAACCTTGAGAAATGTGCATGTGATGCTTTAGTAAAACTGAGGGATATTGCTGGAATTTGAAGCTCACTGGTCATACAGTGTTATGTAGTAAGTAGATTAAGCATGTGTTGAGGGAACACTGCACTTACTGTACACTGCAGCAAAATTGCACTTCAAATGTATTATGATTTCAATCAAAGTAATTCAGTCTGCATGCTTAAGATTTTGCAGTCTGAGTTCTGTTCTTTTTGTAATGCTAGTTTTGAATTAGGCAGTGTTAGTAATATTGCTGCTGGACTACATTCCTTTCATGTTAGATTTGTAAAGCCAGCATCAGAATATTATAATTGCTGTTCGCACAGGGCTGGGCCATGCCCCCACACATTATCATGAGGATAAATAATAACCCTGTGTGGAAGCAGTAATAACCTAGCCCCACCATTAACCTTAAATTGTGACTGAACATTACCAGTAAGGAAACATAATCCAAATAGCCATTATTCCATCTCTTAGTCTGAACAAAACTAAAGGTTTTAAAGTCCCAATTTTAGAACTGGTGAAAGGATGCACAGTAAAAGCAAATGGAATTGATAAGGATTTTATACAATCACGGTTTTGGTGTGTTTCATTCGCCCTTGTGTAATGCACTTTCTGTATTGGATCCCTTATAAAAGATTGCTGCAGTACATGTATTAAAGTGTAGTACAGAAGTAAGGTAAAGTATGGTAAAAACCACAGAGAATCATGATGAATGCTAAGCTTAAGCATGGGACACTGCAAAATTACTCAACAAATTTATCATGGGGACCTTTTATATCAGACACACGCAATATGAAATTTAAATTCAATTTGGAGTTTTTAAAATAGTTTTCCATGAAATGACTTTCAAACACATACTCTTTGAGGTAATAACCTTAACAGCAACTGGTTTACATGAATTGCCTTTTGTTGAACAATATTTGTTATCACTTCTTATGTCTATGCATTAGCAGTGCAATATGTCATATTCATAAACAGTGCACATCGATGTAGTACATGAACGGCATTGCTGTCATTTAAAGCCATTACATTCTGTATGGAATGAATTATGCATAACGTTTTCAAACTTGCTTCAGGTTTCATGTGTTATAGAAAGTTACAGCCAAGGACATTTCTTTTTCATGATTCTGCATTAGGAAAGTTAAACCATTGAAGCTCTAAAAAAAAAAAAATGTCATTTGGGGTCCCTGAGTGGCTCACCCAGTTAAAGCGCTGCCGCTGGGAGTGCAGGATGAGTCAGAAAGCTTGGACAGTGCCAGTTTATGTCCAGGCTGTGCAAAGAGGTCGAACTTTGCTGGCGACCCCAAGGGGGGCGTCACATTGGCTCTGATGTTCCTGGGGTGGGGGGTGGGAAGCCGGCAGGGATTGCTTCTCCTCATCGCGCAACAGCGAACCCTACTGGCCAGACACCGAGCAAAAAAGCAGGGCTGTTCTGTGTTCTCCGGGATTAGTAGCCCGTCCACCTCTGCTCTGGATTGCTCGGCCTAAAAGCGATTCTGGCTTTAGGCTTGTGAGATCGGAGGACACTCACACACCCTTAGAACGTCTAGGCTGTGTGAGGAGAAAAAACATAATTGGTCATTCCAAATTGGGGGAAAAATAATAAATATGTAATTTAATACAAATCTAGTGTTAAGGGTGCCCTCAAATATAGTGTGTATTATTTAAAAGTGATCTATAGTATTTGAAAACCTTAAGCCGCTTCATAGTGTTTAGAACATGAAACAAATCATTTAGAAACGACTGATATATATTTTAAGGACTATAACAAGATGTATTATTTGTATTGACTGGTTAACAACTACTGTTATTGAGCCACAGTAATCATAAAAGTATAAGAAAAAATATATACAGGTATTTTGATCTTAAAGACCATAGTGATTCACAGACCACAGCAATAGAAAACTGCCACTGATGCATTGAGCTGTGCTGAATGTTCACTCACTACATGTACATGTACTTGCCTTGTGACAGAGGGATTTCTTTATTATTATTATTATTATTATTTAAAGACGTACAGTTTCTGCATATTACCTTTCTGAATTGCACTAACAACAAGAATAAGGGTGCTGAGAAAATCTCCAAAACATCCTAAAAGTAGTAATTTCATTCAAGCTTTTGGGCATTAAGATCATATAAAATTGGATACACTATATTTCTATTTTGTTGTATAATTCTCATGTTATGATACTGTGAATGTGTAGGCCATAGTTACATATTTGTGTACTTTTTCATGGAAATTTGTCTTGCCAAAGTTGACTCAATTTTGCATTGGCAGTTATTATAAATTACCTAATTTTTCACAGCACTGACACCCGATTAGTGTGGCAAATTAAGGCAATATCTTGGTAACCCAATTAATCACTACACTGTCAAAGGGGTGCTTTTCTATTCGCTCACAGATACATTGGCAAGATGCTTCAGCATGATTATGCTACTAAAAATAGTTCTAACTTCTGCCTGAACATTGAAAAGATAGCAAAGAGAAGTTTATCGTGGTTGCGCAGTCGGTGTTTAAAATAGAATAATGCTTAATTGCACTGAACATAACTCCTTTCGATATATTGGTACTCTACTTGCATAACAAACTTGTGTTTTTATTTTGGCTGTATCGAAGCAGTATCTCCAAAAAGCACGCTATTCGCTCTATTGAAGGTATAGTATTTGAATAAGGTTTGAGTGGGCTCCCATATAAGGCATTGTCACATGTAGCTACAAAAGAACAACGTCAGAGAAATCGAGGCAAAAAGCAAGAGGTCGGTCCAGGCTTGAACAGCTCTTGCAAATTTGATGCAGATAATAATAATACAAAATCGGAATTAGAGGTAAGGTACAGTAAACTTTTTTTTTATTTTTTATTTCCACATTCGTTCGTAGTACAAGCTGTCTGATTTAACGCTGACAACATGTTGTCACTTCATCACGGGTGCATATTGATAAAGTCTCAATTAATTGACCAGATTGTGTTTTTTTTTTCTGAAAAGGAGCGTATTGTTTGCAGCAACACGTTTTGAGTCTGTGTTTTTTGAGATTGGATAACAGTTACATATTATGAATGTAAATAATGTGAGTGACAGTTGGGTTTCAAGAGACTGAAACATATGTATCTTTGTGCATCCTTTAGTTTTGTCAAGGTACATTGTCAAGGTAAATTGCTTATATAGAATACTTAAAAAGTACTTATACTTTTTCGGACTAGTGCAGTGTATCCAGCTTTTAACCAATGACAAAAAACACTTCTGACAAATCGTGACATCGTCAACATTGGATTACTGTATCGGTGAATAGCAGTGCTAACACCAGTTGCTGATTTAAAAAAAAAAAAACCGTCGCCAATAGCCTTGTTTGTTAATGTAGCTAGTACGTTTTTGAGTATCTATGTATTTTCTACCTACAGTAAAAACGGAAAAAGCAAGAGACCTTTTATTAAACTCCATAGTGATTAATTTTAGCCAATTTACAGGGTTGTCTTTTTTATTTTTGTTACATTATCATCAGTTACGGTGTCTGCTGTCTGTTGGAAATGTCTTCGTTGTTAAATCTTATCTTCATCCCACCTGAGCTCTCTGCAGTTTACACGCCACGAGACACACACTTTTTATTTTTAATAAGCAACATTTAAAGAATAGTTAGTGAATTACACTTTTAGACAACGCATCAGCCATAATTATTCTATTCCTTTTTATTAAAACAAATTTATAGTGACACAGTACAGTTCTATAACTAAATCAGAAAACTCAATTAATAGTTTATACTGTATTTATTGTTTTCTTTAGAACAAAGTTAATGTACGATATTTCTCGAAAATACTTATTAATAACAGTAGTTTAGTAAGGGGTAAAACAGGGGTTCTCAGACTCCTGGGGACCCCCTGTGTCTGCTGGTTTTCATTCCAACCAAGCTCTCAATTACTTAACTATATCCTTAATTGAACTAATAATTTGCTTAATTAGACCTTTTCACTTGTTTTCATCTCTTAAACAGTTGCAGTTTAAGTTACTTATCAAATGTTATAGCTAACTTGAAAGGTTCTCAGCAAATGTCTACAAGTGTCCGGTACGCCTGGTACCTACCAGGTATTTGAACTCTGGCTTCCTGAGTTCATTGTAACCCATGTAAGGGTAGATTGATATCCCCTGCCTTCAGATGCAAAATTGAAAAAAAAGAAAACACCTTCTCATTATTATCTCAGTGGTGCACAATTGTCTCCAGTGCTGCACTTATCCCACCACTGTTACTAATGCATGCTATCCAGGTATTCAAAAATAAGATTTCAATTACATAGCAGTTTTGTGTTATTACAAGATTCAATAATAAAGGCACAGGCTAACTATCTGATGCACTTTATTCACTTCTCTGGCTTGAGTATGTAGTTATTATGGTAAATAGGATAGAGTTTGAATAAAGACACAGACCTGGAATAGCTTAATATGATATGCAGAATATTTATCATTCACACAACTTTGCAGATAGTGGCAAATAATTGTCAGCTGGCTCCATAGTATACAAAGTAATTTAAAATATATATTTTCTATTCAGAGTTGCCACTTGCTTTGGTGCTATAGATGTACTGTAGTAACACGAGTATACAAAAACGCAATTTGTAACTTTTCATACTATACATTTGCTTTAGTGCCATAAATGCGCATCTCAAAACTGATGTTTTTGGTTTTGACTGACCTTGTTTTACTGATTAACAGAAATAATTGACACAGGTTAATTGCTGTTATAGAGGACAATTTACTATATGTGCGTGTAAGTGTAATTATAAAGGGACATTACTATAATTTATTTATTCCACACTTATGGCAATGTGCACTGAATAGTATTGATATATTGGGCAATGTATTTTCAGTTCAGAAAATAAAAAAATCAGCTTGCAGCAAAGTTAATCTAGTCCGTTGACACAGAAATTAAAATAAATAACAAGTGCTTTGATTGCAGCCCCAGATCCCCATTGGGTGAGATGGAAGCGCAGGTGAAGGAGGAGCAGGCCGGTGGCAGCAGCAGCACAGAGCCAGGCAGAGGGGAGGAGGTGGTGAAGAAGCGTGGGAGCTCCACACAGGACTCAAGGAGGAGCAGCTCCTCTCGCTCCTCCAGGAAGAGCTTCCGCCTCGACCACAGGCTGGAGGAGGACGTCACTAAGTCCAAGAGGGACAAGCACGGCCGCTTTGTCAACCCCTGGCCCACGTGGAATGCGCCTACCTTGTACAACGTGCTGAAATGGCAGTTCACAGAGAAGGACCACAGCAAAGTTCCCAGCTCTAAAGAGGTACTCTGACTGGTCTTTTAAGTATATTTCCATTCTACCATACTGTGAAATAAGGTCTACTAGTATGTCCCATGTTGTCTCATTGAATGTGTGGCTGGCAGCAGCAATCCATCTTATTTCCTGTCATGCCAATGAAACATATAGTGAATATTTATATAATATCATTTCTTAAGCATTGTTCTGAATTTACCAGCTGAAGCCTAAAATGCTAAATGTCTAAATGCTATAAACTGTTACTAGAAACATTAGGGACTGGATTTAGTTCCAGAACAATTATTTAGCAGTTTTATTACAGTTGGGTACAAAGGTGAAAGACTAAAGATATTCTCTGACCTGAGATTTCGTCAGCTATGATCAAAGAAATATTAGGATAGTCGGTTGGTTGGTTAGATCTGATCTAGCATAACTTGAAAATGTAGACGACGCCCCGACATTTAAATATTTTTCATTATGTTGTGTATGGTGTTTGTGAAACCCTCATTTACTATGTAAGGTTTTTAAACCCAAACATATTTTTCACTACAGTACTTAACGTTTTCAGGACTAAAATTGTATTGGTTTTACAGCTTAATAGCTTTACCTGTGAAACGTTTTTCAGTTCAATTTAGTGATTTCATGAAAATTGTGCATCAGCTATCAATGTCACCGGCAGAACAGACAGACTTCATTTCCAAACAAAGTGTTTCTATATTTCACTGTGCATTTGTTTTTCTTGCCACAAAGCTAAGTACATCATATTATGAGAGGTTAATACTGGGTTTTAAAAATTGAGAGATAGGCATCCAGTAGAGACAGGTGTTGCTGATAAAATCTAATTTGAGATTTTGTTTTGCTGCTAGGAGACAGCTTTCAGGAAACATAATTTTGTATAAGCAAAAACGTTGCCTCCCATTACAAAAAGGGTGCGACTGTTGAATAGTTTGTATGGCATTGTTTTTAAAACACAACAGCAATTAAGCAGATTCAGTTTCCAGAGCAAATAATGAACTCACAGAGATGTACACTTATCACTAAAACATATTTGCAATTCCATTACAAAATGTAATTGTATAAGCATATAACTTCATTTAACTCTGAGCTTCAGTTAAGGCCTTTTGGCCAGCCTTTTTTTTCCGTTAATGCAACTGGCAACTTGTTGACTTGATTGTGCAACGTGAGGTTATGAAAGCCAGGAACTGATGATATCGACCTTTCCCCTGATGTAAACAGGAAGGAGGATTGGAACATATACAATACCTCTATTGAGCCTGTAAATGGGTCCCTGTGTTTGTGCAGAAGGATATATGGATATATTGGAGAAACTAGTGTCAAGTTAATCAAAATGTAAGAAACAGGGAAGTTAATAGGATCATCAATTTTATAAAGGTACCAGATATGTTTTTTTTGTTTGTTTTGTTTTGTTTTTTGAGAATATTGGAATTAGGTGTGGTGTTTAGATGCACAGGATAGCATCTGTAAACAGGATAAGATGTCACTTTTGGCCAATACTTCAGTGTGATTGGATGAATTCTGATATGTGATTTATAATTAGGCTTGCTACTATTTTTTTTTGCCAATTCTGCAATTAATATCAGTGTTTATTTTAGAAAGAATTTACCTTTATTTTTCAATTCAAGCAGAGAATTGGGTGTAATCAACCTTTATACTTGAAAAAGTCTAATTTAGCAAAACCCCTTTATCATATTCAACACACAACAAAACCATGGTTACCAACATTCTAATTGAAATAATGTTTGGTCACAGCGGAGCTATACCTTGCACAAATTTAAAAGTTGTCTCAAATAAACCTTAGAAAACGCAGCATATAAAAGTGTATTACACAGACTTTTATAGCATACATTTATGAGTAAAAATAATATGCACAGAACAAAACATTAGATAGTTGAACAGAACTAACTTGCACTTATTATTCGGAGTCCACCCCTCTCCTGCTTCAGCACAGCTGGACTCTGGAAGGCAAGGCAGACGGGCCTGCTTCATCCTGCAGCAGAGACTTCAGCTGTCGGCCAGGGTATTGTGCACAATATTCATAAAGTGTTTTTCTCTTGCCCAAATCAAACTAGTAACTGTCACCGTATACCTAAAGCAAAAGATTACGTACACCTTAACCCACTAATTTCAAAGTAGGTGCTTTGAATGACAGGCGCTGTAGCTGGCAAATGAGAGTGCACAGTCGGTGCAGGTCTTGATGATTGACAGTCATTTAAACAAATAAGAGCATTCTATCACTGCTTCAGTCAACGATGTCTGTCAGAACAGGGTGAAACTACAGTACTAATGGACCACTGAGATGACTTTCCAAGTAAAAAAAAAAAAATATATCACACCTCATTGAAAATCAGACAGCTCTCTCCTTGGAAGACATGGCACCAAGCCCGGCTGTATCAGCAGTAGTTGAGTCAAAGCAAAACTTCTCTGTGCTTAGACAATGGATCCTGTTTTCGAAAGGTTTTATTCCAAAAGTCTAATATAAGAATTATATGTGCCCCAGTGTGCGAGTTGAAAGCCCTTTGAAAGTAGTCCAATTTGTTTCAGGTTTGTAAAAAATCTGTTTCTCCAACTTGGGACTAGGACCTTGACATGCAGGAAAAAAACAGGGCTGACAAATAATTTTACAATCTTGGAAATAATGGTGGTTGCCAGCTTAATTACAAAAACATAGTACATATGTCTGACCTTATTGCAACGTTTGTTTTTACAGACAATTTCATGGTGAAGATTAATTAGTTAAAACTGTAGTTTTTTCATGTATTCAGTGGGGGAAAAAAACAGAAAAGGATGAATCAAGTACTGCAGTTGTTATCATTTGTTATATTCCAGGTGTAGGTCTTTTACAAAGATACTTTTCTTTGGTGCCAGGCTTTCCTGGTAAAATATCTGTTACATAAATTCCAGACAGTTGGTTTGCATACAATCAACACAAGCAATTGTCCTGTATGGAACACCTCCAGTCATGTGAATGGCTTGGCGCCTAATGATTTCAACTGCTGGAAAATTGCTTTTGCATGTCTTGTACTAAGCTCTGCTGTGGCCATCTACTTTTGATTTCTGCATTCTGAACTTGAAGGCGCTCTCTTGTCAATTTATAAACTCATTGTCCGATATTCGTTTGTAAAATATGTAAGACAAAACAATACGTACAGCTTAAAAAACCTTATCTGCCTGAACATGACGTGACATGTACTGTAACAGAATCCTTTCAATACTCCTGCTTTATGATTGGTTTGCTAAACTTGGAAGATAGTGCTTACAAATTATATTACCAAAAATGTTTTGTCTATCACAAACATAAGGTCAGAGATCTCCAGATTACATCTTGTGTATTTCGCTGTGTATTTAGATGGTAATTGATATGCATGATGTGTAATCATTAATTTTGGGAAGGCTTCTATGAGTGTAGCACTGTGTAATTTGAGCCATAAACAGCCTTGGGTCGGTCTTGAGGAGAAAAAATATTGATCCATATAGGAATTAACTGAAGGTGTAAATCAAGATTAGCAGTTCTGTTTGCCTTTCAGTTTCAATTGTGTGTTACCTGTGTACTGTATGTTTAATTGTTTAATGTACAATTTGTTACAAATAAATAATTGTTGTACCAGAAATGCATAGTGCTGTGAATTATGACACTTGCCACTCAAATGAGTTGTAATTACTTCTACAAAGATTTCCAAAATTCTGATTTCGAATCACTTGCAAAATGTTGCCTAATCATGTTACTTGCAGATTACATACACCCTTCTCTCTCTCTCTCACACACTCTCTCTCTCTCTCTCTCTCTAGGTTCTTGATAGGGAACTGCCAGTACAGGAGCCCTACTTCATTCAGAACCCTCAGCTGGCTGGCAAGACAGGTGCAGGGATGAGAGCCACATGGCTGGGACACGCAACTGTCCTGGTAGAGATGGACGATCTGACCTTCCTGACTGACCCCGTATTCAGCCAGCGGGCCTCCCCCTTACACTTTATGGGACCTAAGCGTTTCCGGGGCCCACCTTGCTCGGTGGCCCAGCTCCCCAAGATTGACGCCGTGGTTATCAGCCACACTCACTACGACCACCTGGACTCCGGCTCAGTGGCCAGTCTGAATGAGCGCTTTGGCAGCGAGCTGCGCTGGTTTGTGCCCCAGGGCCTCATGGACTGGATGCAGAAGTGCGGCTGTGAGAATGTCATTGAGCTCGACTGGTGGGAGGAGAACTGCGTCCCAGGCCACGATGAGGTCACCTTTGTGCTCACCCCAGCACAGCACTGGTGCAAGCGCACTCCCACAGACGATAACAGGGTTCTCTGGGGAAGTTGGTCCGTCCTCGGACCCGGAAACCGCTTCTTCTTCGCTGGGGACACAGGTTACTGTTCAGCCTTTGAGCAGATTGGAAAACGGTTTGGCCCCTTTGACCTGGCAGCTATTCCCATTGGAGCATATGAACCAAGGTGAACAAAAAAACCCTTTTTGTTTTCATTTTTGTAAATGAGGAAATTCAGAATGTTATCTATTCATAATCATTTCCAGTTCTGATTGCACTTGGTTTAACAGGTTTACAATTTTTTGGATGGGGTGGTCATTGTTTAACTGAGTTGTGCCCTGGCACAGTCTTTATAACCAGATTTGTATGATGATTTATTTGAAAGCTATGAAACGAATAAATAGAATGAAGATGGTTTGTTCAAATAATATGCCAAAAAAAAAAAATCTCCTTGCAGTGTAAACTAGATGTGTTTTTGAATTTCTACATTGGCATACTGCTTGTAGAATGTAACACTGACATAGCAGAGCTACTGTATAACCACCTGCTTTTGTTCCTCATGTTACTCCACACACCACCATTATAATATATAACAAAAGGAGAGTGCTCTGAGATTACATCTCTGCACTGCCATCATTTTTTTTTATTTAACTACTGTAACTGATTGCCAACATAAAGCGGAAAGATAATATTATGCATCCAGGAAGTTGTGTAGATACTGTAGTTATCACCAGGTTCAGTTCAATCTGTAAAAACCACCATAAAAACCATGCTGCTTTAGCAGAAGATGTGCTGTCTTTCTCTGCCTGTCAGACCTGCGATTGAGAGGTACTGTTAGTTGTTTGAATAAGGAGTGTTGCACCTTTAATTTCAAAAACCGGCCTTTTGATTGTCCCACGATCACAATTTTTCAATTCAGTACCAGAAAGTTATGTTCTACTAATCCTGATTCTGCATATTATTTTCTGTACTGGGTATGGAAGACTTCCAAAAAATAAATACCGGTAACCTGCATCTACAGATTAATTGCAACAACAAACTAAACATATCCTGAGAGATCCAGTTTTACACCTGGGGAAGCTAGTGTAAGAACGAAGTCAGTGCCTGAGCAGCATTTAAACCTAGGACATCTTAGCTAGATCATCTAAATGCAAATCTAGGAATAAGGTATTGTGTTTTCATCCACTATAGTTCCCATTCTTTTCTGACAGATTCTTGTTTGATTCCAAAGCCTCGCTGGTTGGTTAGGTGGGATACCTGGAGTTTCCAATTGCTGTCATTTGCACGCTTACTATGTGCTTAACACAGGCATTTGTTGGGAAATATCAATACTATACTATAGTACATTTACAGTTTATGACCATTGGCACTTGTTAATGCGGTCAAGATCCAGTAACTAAGAGCTCTGTAGCTTGCTAAATTTAGTGCTGTGCAAACTGGCTATATTTAAATGTATTACTGGCTTTATCTGTTATTTTTAAATGAGCCATGTCATCCTAATGTGTAGTTGGTTAGTGTGCAACTGACAGTGTAGCATATGATCACAGTGCTACTTTTCTGTTTTCTGCAAGGTGGTTCATGAAAGCCCAGCATGTGGATCCAGAGGAGGCAGTAAGGATTCACATTGATGTCCAGGCAAAATGTTCGCTCGGCATTCACTGGGGGACGTTTGCTTTAGCTTATGAGGTATGTGTATACTGCATTGCCAGGAAACAACCAAATATAACTAGTGTATTAATATGTGAGTGCATATTTTTTGAGATACAGTAATAGATCTTTGTACGACAGATCCCTTTTTACTCAACCATGTTTGTGTTTTTTAAATATGTGTGTACCCCTGTGGGAAAAGGAGATGTTGTAATTAATCAATACTGTGCATCAGCAATGTTTAGTGTGCTGGGTTGAGTTTGTCTCCTCCCACAGTTGAGGATGGAACCCCAGCACCTTTCTGATCTCTTCAATACATATTCTTACAACCCCCATAAATGCACAGAACATCCCAGAAAACAACATGTTGCATCTCAGAATCTGTTATAATACAATGTAATATTCACCTTCACTGAGGATATTAAATTTATACAGATACAAACAGGTCACATTACCAGTGATGTTTAGAGATTTCAATTCACTCACTTGGCTTGTCTACATTTTTCTACATTTTTAAAAGAATCTTTGAGCTAATATATATATATATATATATATATATATATATATATATATATATATATATATATATATATATATAATATAAAAATAAAAGAAATATAAAAGTCTATGTGGACTCACGATTGCTTCTTCCAGTTTTTAAGTGACCAAGACAGGTTGCACTCTCAAAAAATAGGACAGGACCACTGTGATTTTGTATTTTAAAAAGTTCTTATAAGTTTATTCCATTAAAAGCAAATAACATGTCTTCGACAGGTTCTCGATTGCCGAAACGCGTTGTTTGCTGTGTTCTTTTTGTTTGCTTTTAATGGAATAAACTTATAAGAACTTTTTAAACTATAAAATCTTAGTGGTCCTGTCCTGTCTTGGTGGACGTAACTTAAAAACTGGAAGAAGCAATCGTGAGTCCACATAGACTTCTTTCTTTTCTATATACCATAGCCTTATGGTCGGCACCTCGCAGAGGCTAAACATTGGAGTGCACAAGTGCCTTTCTTTGTAATATATACAGTATATATATATATATATATATATATATATATATATATATATATCTATATCTATATCTATATATATATCTCTCTATATCTATATATATATATATATATATATATATATATATATATATATATATAATTATACACACACATACATACTGTAGTGCACATGAGGGGCAGCAGTGTGGAGTAGTGGTTAGGGCTGTGGGTTCAATCCCAGGTGGAGGACACTGCTGCTGTACCCTTGAGCAAGGTACTTTACCTAGATTGCTCCAGTAAAAACCCAACTGTATAAATGGGTAATTGTATGTAAAAATAATGTGATATCTTGTAACAATTGTAAGTCGCCCTGGATAAGGGCGTCGGCTAAGAAATAAATAATCATAATAGCCTTTAGTAAACCAGAAGCCAATGAAGCAAGTTTAACTGTCACTGAGTTACAACCATCCACTTAGATAAACACATGCATGCTTAAATAAACAATCTGTTTCTTGTCTGGCCCTTAGCTAAATATGTAGTTATGGGAAAAAATAATGTGATATCTGTGTAATGTGAAATAATGTATAATGTGATATCTTGTAACAATTGTAAGTCGCCCTGGATAAGGGTGTCTGCTAAGAAATAAATAATAACATGAGGCATACTAGGGACCTGCAGCAGTGTTGATATAGAGGTTTCCGCAGGTTATCCAACAACAGAAACAGCTATGCAATGTCAGTGTCACAGGGTAAATAGTTACTGAGTTATGAGCCCCCAAAGTGAATGTCAGGCAAGAAATGGCATCTCTTTAGCAGCCCATAACTAAAAAGAGATTCCAATACACACTTGTGCCTTTAGTATGTCATGAATGTACCGTATTAAATATAGTTCAAATTAAAAACACAATAGCTTAGAATGATAAACTATATGGAAGACATACTGCATATTAGAATTACAAATATATTCAAAACTTAAAACTACAAACTCATTTTCTTCCCCAAGTCACCAATTCCACAGTTAAATAGATGCATTAACGTTTTCCCTATTGATTTCTGTACTTTATATACCTCAAATTGCAAAATGGAAAATACCAAACAAGCAAAGACCGAAACAGAAAAGAACAGACAGCTTCTTCGGTCTTTGAGTAAAGCGATATAATCAAGTTGCGAAATGTGCTTTAAGCAAATGCAGTTCCCGAACAGCTTTTGAAGATGCTGCTCAATCTGCGAATAGCAATCAATTGCGGGGTGTTAAAAATGCAATTTGATTTTATCGCTTTACTCAAAGACCAAAAAACCTGTCTGTTTTCTGTTTCTTTCTTTGCTTGTTTAATATTTTCCATTTTGCAATTTGAGCAAAATAATTTCGTTCTTTGATCTCGATAAGCAAACCACATTTTATACCTCATTATTATTAGTTACTTATTTATTTAATTTTGATCACAGGAATACAGTTGCCCTGGAAAAAGGCAGACCGTTAATTAATGACCCAATTCATACAATAATGCAAGCTATAGCTTGATCCAATTAGAAACCATTTTTTTTACAGGGTTGTTCCTCAAATTTTGTTGAAGAACAAACGGAAAACTGCTCACAGGAGTCTGATTGTTGTTAAATAGAGGGAGAGTCTGTTTGTCTAGATTTCACATTTTGAATTTAAAACACTGGCATGTATTTCTTCCTTATTCAGAGAAGTGTGTTCTTTTAGACCTGGGTTGTTTTGTATTGAATATTATAACACATCAAACCCTTTTTGTGAGTTTAAAATTACACAGCAAAGTGTAAAGCGATATCACAGGAAACACACCGGAAATTGTTATCTGGCTTCCAAAGCTGTGAACCAACCCCACCCCCCACACCACCCCACCACCCCACACCACCCCACACCCCACACCACCCCACACCACCACCACCCCACACCCCACCACCCCACACCACCCCACACCACCCCACCCCACCCCCACACCCCCCACCCACCACCCCACACCCCCCACCCACCACACCCCCACACCCCCCCACCCACCACCACCCCCACACCCCCCACCCACCACACCCCCACCCACCACCCCACCACCCACCACCCCACACCCCACCACCCACCACCCACCACCCACCACCCCACCACCCCACCACCCACCACCCCACACCCCACCACCCACCACCCCACACCTGGTTTTAATAGAACATTTAATACAGATTGCCAAAGAGATTAAAAAAATGTGTGGATGAAAGTCATCTGTATCTATAACATTGGAATGTAGATAGTCAAGTGTGGGCTTGTAGCACGTTTTTGTCCTGTTATGTTTGAACGAACAGCAGCTAGGTGATTAACATGCCAGCCTGGTCTTATTGTCTCCTGTTTTTGCTTACAGGTGCAGTATTGCATTCAGGCTTCAAATGCAGATTCAGCAGCTTTCAGAAACCTCTTTCACAAATAGTTGTTATATACAAGGAAGGGGAGAATGGCACTAAACGACTAACAACAACAAATTAAAACCTAAAAAAAACTGTACAGTGTGCAAGCAGTTACATTAACAATGTAATTTTTATCTTTCTGTTTTATTGTCAGTAGAATAGAACCATGCATGCTGGTCCAATCACAAGAAGTACAACAAAGTTGTTGTTTTTTTTGCTGATACTTTTTGATGTGATCAGTTGAGCCTTTAAATAATGCAAAATAAGTAGTGGAGGGGATAATCCTTTCAAATCCTAAACAGCACTACATTTGTCACATAACTAGGGAGTTTATGTTTAAAATGCGCTAATGTGCTAATGCACTGTATTTTGCCAGGGTTTTAAAAATTGACTTTTTTTTTCTTTTTTAGTTTTACTTGGATCCACCTGTTAAACTTAAAGAAGCCATGGATAGATACGGACTGAACCAGGACAAATTCTTTGTTTTAAAGCATGGAGAATCTAAAGATTTGAATGTTGAGGAAGACGAGTTTGAGTGAAGAGGAGATGGCACTTACTAGATCTAGAAGTAACATGAATAGTTTTTAAAACTGTCATCGCATTTTTACTGTTGAGAAAGGAGAAAGTCAATAGTGACATTTAATACAAATGTAAAAAATCAAATGTGTTTTTGAATTCAGCTGATGTTCAAAGATAATGTTAAACAGATGTGTACTGTACTTTGCCATATATTTGCTACATGTTTGCTAACAAGTTTTGGACACTTCTCCTTAATATTGATTGCATCAGATTGTGAGTGAAAATTGCTGTAAGTTGGGGTGGGGTGAGGAATTCTCTTTGTGCCTTGTATGTGTAAAGAACAGCTAATTTAGAAAAACAGAAATGGGTTTAAAACATTAAGCAAGTTGTATAGGATCTGTATGGAATATAGATTATTATTATTAATAATTATTTCTTAGCAGACACCCTTACCCAGGCACAAAATAGGCACAAAATTAATGTGCTGGGTACTGTAGCTGGCAAAAGCACAAGCAATTACAAAAAATCACGAGGAAGTTTGTAATATTTTGCATACATGTGTAGGAAGAAGTATTGAATACTATATGGAGATGGCCTTAAGAAGTGTGCCTTTTAAAGAGAGTTAGTGATTGCCAGTCCTGTATTTCCAATGCAAAAAATGTAAAATGCAGGTCAGTTTTACTGCAAATTGTCAACAGTGTATTTTTTGAGTTAACATGATGTGGTAATTGAATAAACCTTGATTTTGCCTGTATTCACAACTGCTCTTTTTCACATGCATATCTTTTCTCATAGGCCAAATAAATGTCAAATCTGAAAGACGAGATTTCTTAATATGTACTGTTGAGAGTTTAACTAAAATAATACCAATGAATTGCACAAGTAAAAAGCTCATGTATTTGTAGATGATATTGCCCTATTCACAAAGCTTTCTGAAAACTTTCTTGAACTGGAAATATTGCTGATCTGCACCTGCCATTGAGCTCTTATTATTAGGTCCTGGTACCTCCTTTCATTAATGCGTACCAATATTCAAACAATTATGAGAATGATATGCCCTAAAGGAGGGGTGTCAATGGATTTTGGCTTTGAAAACTTGATGAAAAATAAGTGTCTGATTATTCTCATGATATAAAACAAAGTGGAGTTTGAGGAGCTTCTATACCCTCACATATAAAGTAAAATGTTATTTGTAAAAAAAAAAAAAAGTTAATTTTGGACAAAAGGTTTTTAAAACATTTCACATAGAGCACTACCTTCTATCCAAATTACAATTCCACTGCAGAACTATACAGTAGTCATTTATGTGGCCATTTCTGGGGTCCAAAGTCTGTGCATACAGTAAGTAAAGACAGCTGGATAGGCACAATCTTATACCCCCCAAGTATAGTAGTGTTAAAGAATGTCCGAATCAAGTTTCAGCATATTTTGATAACCGGCTCTCTATATGTAAAACTTCTTCACTATTTCCCTGTCTTCAGGACATGCATGCTGAAGTAAATGTACATTAGCAGGGTTCTGGGAAAATGTCATTGTGGAGCAATGAGGTATGTGTATTAAAGCACAAAAGCAAAACTGGTCATCATTTATACTGTTTAACAATTCTTTTATAAAACCAGTTAAAATATTTAGGATAATGAACATCATATGTCTGCTATGTACCACACTGCCAGGTGTGTCTGAAAACAAAAGAAATATTTGATAGTACTCATTTTATCAGTAATTCATTTTATATCCCTATATGACAGGAAAATATATTGCAGGGAAGAATATCTGTCCTTGAATAAAGATTTAAAAGTGAGTTATTTTAGTTTGATAATTTCTAACACAATGGCACGAATGGCAGTCCATGGGAATGATGAGACCTTGGAGCTGTCCCAATCACATTCAGCAACAAAAAAAACTTAATGTCAAGACAACACCATTCAGGGGCCAAAATGAATTTTCATTTTGCAACCTTAATCTGAAACCTTAGCTTGCCAACTGCCAACAATATTTACTACATATACATGTTAAATAGATTTTTTTTAAAAAACAACATGATTAATATGCACATTAAGTGCCCTTTAGAAAGAACAACTCTTCCTAGTGGATACAGTCTTGATAAGAAAAAAAACAAAACATTTATAGTATGGCACTGTGTGATGGCACTGATTGTACCATTACTATCACAATACTTAGGTCATAATCTTTGCCACCTGGCTTTTCACCTCTCCATCAGGGTGTGACAGTAACAATGGGAGTTTCTGATGGAGCTCAGAAGAATCTCCATACAGCACAGAGTAGAGAGAATCTTTGCTATGTTTGAGAATCTCAGTTATGTGGGTGGAAGTCGTCCAGTCTTTTAAATTCCCCACAAAGGTCAGCACACGAAGAAGAACTTCTGTGTTGGTGCAGCTGTCGAACAACAAAACCAGGGAGACTGGTGCCTGAAAAAAACACAAAGCAAACAGCATGTATATAAACTGCCAATGTCCACTGTACCAGATTTATTGTGCACCTCTGTACAGTGACATAGTATTAAACCATTACATGTAGTCAAAAAGGTAAAAATTACAATAAACCCATTGTATGTTTTACATAAGCCCTACCTCAATACCTTTTTTTACATAATGTACTATATTCTACTGTCTACTGTAAGTCCTTTGTGACACAAACATCATTCCATCCAAACTCACGTGTGTCAAGTTAACCTATAACTCTTCCCAATATCACTAGACAAAGCTGTCCAAGCAGGTGACAATATCCATCAGTCGTTCAATCATATGCGTGGTATGTTCTCCTTATCAGGTGGTATACAGTGTCTAAGATGGGTCAAGGCCAGTATTCCTACTGAGTTAAAATAAACTGCATGCACTTACAGGGATTTTAAAAAGATTTCCATTGCATAATAGCTTGATCCAGTTTACATTTACTTCCAACAAGCCTGATTAGACACAGCGCATAAGTAACAAGAAGCTCATTATAAATCCTGGAATGCCGTGGAATATTTGTATCCTTAAATCACTAACAATAATGTCATTCATTCAAGAATACAGTTAAAAAAAAATACCACTTACCTGGGATTGGAGAATGTCTTCCACCATGTCTGGATTAGCAGATAAATTCACAAGTATTTTTAGAACTTGTATCTAAAAGAAAATACATTATAGTTGTTCCCTTGATTTACTTAAAATTAAATATGAAATTATCACATCTACAGTATATTACGGGTACATACAGTTAAAATGTGTTATTAGCTTGTTTGGAATTTGTTTGATATTATTAAATTATTTCTATGAAACCACAAATGCCTGTAGACAAACTCTTAAATTCCAGTTTTTACAAAAATACCATCAGTACCACATTTGTTATTGAAACTCTGGCTCCACCTTGTGGCAGATAATATACTAACAGGGGAGATTGCATACCCGTTGCCAGGTAGTGTCCATAGCCTCGGTTGAATTGCACACTAACTTTGTAGAATTATATCTGCTGTATACAATAGTAAAAAAAAATTTAAAAAATCACACAAATCACTTCTCATTTTGGGTATATTTAAATTTAGTTTTAAGACAAATAAATACATAACAAGTTCGTTGTTAACTACATGTTCAAATAAACAATACTATACAAGTTATTACAGAAAATTCACCACACATTCATGACCTACCATAGTACAGTATAACTGTACACGTGTCTAAGATGGAAAAAAAATGGATTAAAAAAAAAAAAAAAACACTCTTACCTGTAATATTACATTGCCAACAACCAGTAGAGACAGAAACAGAGTAATGGAACTCTTCATCACGTATTGGTAATTATTTGTGACAGACATGTTTGTTAGCATTCTCAGTCCCGCCAGCTGTAGGTCAGAGTTCAAATGTGACGTCTCTATGATCCCCAAAACTTGCCTTACATACACCTTTGGGAAATATGATTATAAAGATTAAACATAAAAGAAAGTCTAGAAAAAGTGTACAGTCTACTGATCTTTGTTCCTTTCTTCTGACCAAATTCTCTCTATATCTCCAAAACAAAAGAAGCTTCAATTAGCAAACAATAATACACTTATACAGGAGGCTGTGTGGTCCAGTGGTTAAAGAAATGGGCTTGTAACCAGGAGGTCCCCGGTTCAAATCCCACCTCATTGTGTGACGCTGAGCAAGTCACTTAACCTCCTTGTGCTCCGTCTTTCGGGTGAGACATATTTGTAAGTGACTCTGCAGCTGATGCATAGTTCACACACCCTAGTCTTTGTAAGTAGCCTTGGATAAAGGTGTCTGCTAAATAAACAAATAATAATAATACAGATTTTAAGGAAGAACTACAGGCATTCACAGCATACCATTTGATGGAGGTGTGTACAAATCTGACATACCTTTAATTGTTCTTGGTTTGTGGCATTCATGCTTAGGTTGTTCAGGGCATTCAAAGCCTGAACTCTGACATCAAAAGCTGGATCAGACAACAAGTTTCCAATGATCTGAAGGCCACCCATTTTACGAATATAGTCCTATAATTAAAAGCAGGATTGTGTCAGAGGTTGTGCAGTATAATTCTTGTAGTACTGTTATAGTCAAAAATAAATTACACTAGAGTAAAAATACCACTCTTTCATATTACACTTTAATTTTTTTAAACCAACGCTACTCACAAATTGTTAGATTATCTGTTCGATCATTAACACCCTCTGCTCTATTCAATTGGTCTAATCAGTGATTAAGTGCTGAGCAATGCTTTGAAATGCATTTTCTTACCTTTATAGCTTTATTAACATTATTGTGGTATCCATTTTATTTAGATGCTCTTGTTTTGCACATTGATTCAGGATTTGCAAACATTTCAAATACAACACTATACACTGCTGCGTCTTGGTACTTTTCTAGAAGTCATATGGTCTGATGCAGCACAATAAATGTTAGGCACCAGGAAACAGCGACTGAAGAAATTGAAAACCAGTGTAAATATTGCAAGTGCAAATAAGTAACGCCTTAGTCAGCACTTCTTTAAAACCAACTTATTCTTAGAGAGAGCAACATTATTACCTGGTCTGACTGCACCTTCTGAGTCCACCAAGTTACTAAGAAACATGAGCAACATTTTACATTTCAGGGAGCTGTCTCTTCAACACCAGACTAGTGATAGTGCTTATGTAGGTCAATATATATATATATATATATATATATATATATATATATATATATATATATATATATATATATATATATATTTTTTTTTTTTATGGCATCACTAATGTATCAACACACCCTTACACAATATGAAAATCTCACAGGAACAACAGAACATGTTTGTTGGTCAACTAAACTTGCCACATTAAAATACTGTACCTGATTCACTGAGAAGGCAGCGCTGTTACCTAAAGTGACTAAAACCTGTATTCTTGCAGAAGGATCAGGATTTGTCTGCAGCAAAGAAAACAGCATCTCCAGGTGGTGTGGTTCCAGGCTGTTTGGAGACTTTGAAAGTAGTTCATCTGTGAGATAATGAAGACAGATAGAAAGTAAAAAAAAAACAAATGTGGGCAAATGGTTTTGTGATTGGCTGCTATTGTATACAGATGTATATGTGCACGTGAATCGTGAATTATGACACTGTGCCGCTAGTATTATTATATTTATCAAACGTCTAACTCTTAATACTGTAAATAGTAATAACGCATTCCGCATTATTTAAGTTGCCATTACTATATCAAGACATCATGTCTTATCAAATCGCTTCACAACAAGCAGGTTCTGACTGTTTAGGATTTGTCTCGTGAGTACCTGTTGTTGATCCATTAGCTGTCAAATCGCGTTTTTCATGAACCAACAGCAATCCAGATACTCGCTCCAGTAAACTTCCTGGTTGCATGGAAATATTCCGGGCGGCATCTTTGCGTTTCTTCCCATGGTTTCCACCTGAAAATATCAGTTTATAAAGCCCATATGAAAACCCTGCTCCTGCCACCAATCCTAATATCACTTTCGTGTTAACAAGCTTTGAAGCAGCACCCTCTTCGTCGCCCATGTTGTTTATAAACATGTACTCATTTAAACAACATTGTTACGTTTTAAAGTATTTTCATAAAAAGGTACACATTTGCAACAAATGAAGAAACGCTACCAAGCCTATTTACATTCACCAGTCACACAATTTAAGCCAAATCATGTTACTTAGATGTCTGCTGTGTAAACTAAATTGGTGGCCAACAGAAAATGTTCACAGAATTTGTTTTTCTTAAAGCTACAGTACCTTATTCGTGATCTGCCTGGTTTCCCTCCTATCTCTCTAACCGTTCGTTCCAAGTTTCCGGGCGCGGACGGTTCTCTACTTATTCCACTCAACTGGCCCAAGATCTTGTACTCTCCAGATTCGACTATTGTAACTCTGTCCTTACTGACTGGTCTCCCTGCTTCGGCTACCCGCACCCTTCAGCTCATTAAGAAATTCTCCTACTCGTCTTGTATTCTCCCAACCTCGCGACCCCTCTGCTTCGCACCCTCCACTGGCTACCCTACCGCTTTCTTCACCACACTGCCCCTCCTACCTTCGTGTTTCCCTACACCCCCTTTCGCTCACTATACCTCTGCGCTCCTCCTCTACTGGCCAACGGGTCATGCCTTCCCTCCACTCTCCATCCTCCCGTGCCTGCTCCTTCTCTTCCGTAACCCCTCTGTAGTGGAACCAGCTACCAGAGAATTTCAGAACATCTCTCACTGCCTTCCGCCGCCTCCTCAAGACCCACTGTCTCTTGATCTACTCCTCATAAGACTGGACTTGCCTGACCTAAAGCACCACGCTACTGAACTCTCAGCTAGTGCCCTATCCTTGCACTACTAATATGTCATTGTATATATAACTTGTTGTAATCCTAACTTGTTGCACCCTAGTTCATACTGTATTTTAGCAGTATTATTTGCACTTACTGTAAACTACACTATATTTAACAATTATGATTGCATTATAGCCCTGCACTGCCTTGTGACACCTGTAAGTCGCCTTGTATTAAAGACGCCTTCCAAAATAAATAATACAAATAATAAATAACTTACAAATGTAAACATTACTCGTAAAAACACATAATACGACAACATAACACAAAATACGTTTCAATGTTGACGTTTATTCTCTGGAATTGTTTTCATTTGGCCAACTTTGCTAGGGGACTGAGTTAAAACTTCGTTACTTAGTAACAGTAAACAGACGAGTACCTGATTTGACGCAAGTGGGGGGGAAAAACAAGAACATCACTTGAAACTCTTGATAAATAAGATAAAATGACTTCGTTACAGTTCGCTGACCCTGCCCTGAAAAACTACATCATTCGCAATTCTCTCCCTGAGATATATGAGGTAAGAGAATTAATTTGCATTGACAGTGACTGCAAGTAATCATGTTCTTTCTTTTTTAGCGCTGCTCATTCAGTTATTTAAATAGGCCTATAATGTATTTATTATCTCTGTTGTATACATATATTTTTGATTGGTTAAATTAACTAATTACAAAAAAATCGAAGGATCAATATTATATATTTATAATTAGCGTTATTGTTATTATGAAACAACAACACTATAGTTGAAAAAAACCTAAGATGTTTGTTGGTTTTAAAAGAGCATCTAGCGAGATCTAGATAAGATCAAGGAGCATGGGTAAAAAAAAAGAACATGTGGAAATCAAACTGTTTCACGGTGTATTTCGGTAAATTAAAACTCATTTGTTTTCTTTTGACAGTCATTGCTAACTGGATTATGTTATATGTGTCCTGCTGATCCGTTAAAATTCTTGGAAGAGAAAATTAAAGAAATGCTGGAAAAGGGCCATCTTGGAATTGCTTCGTATGTATAAATCATATAACTGTACACTACTTCTTTGATTTATATTTTAATGCAATAGAATCTCCTGGAATATGTAACACATGTTGTGAATTAGTTTAAAGTTTACACAAAACGGGTCATGTCATTTCATGTGGAGTGCCAAAAAAAGACCGAGCATGTCTAACCCAAGTTTCTTTGATTAACAATGCCGCATCATCGCAACATAAAGAATGTTAAATCAAATGAAATGAAAGAAAAAGTGTTTACTAGACTAACACCCTAAAGCTCTGCGGTTAATTACTGATAACTGCATTTTATACAATTGTATTGTACCAATTTAACACCAGATGGCAGCAATCATGCATATTAGTATATTGGAAACACTGCACAACACAGCTGTTTCTCTGTATGTTATTTCCCCTAACCTCTTTCTGCATTCTTCATCTATTTGAAATGGTAACATTTTAAGCTGTACAGAATGGGGAAAAAATGCCATCATTTTTATGGAACAAAAAAATGTTATTGGAACAAATTAGAATTTGTTATGAAACTGTTGTCTGAAATGTTGCTAATCACTTTTTTAGATTGACTTAGTAAACTGTTCACTGCATCTGGCAGCTGTCCCAGATTCCTCTGAATTGCTGTCAAAGGTGCCCAGGAAAAGAACACATTAGTTTTGGCCTTTTTTATTGTACTTGTTCCCAGCAGCCTTTAATTTCTCGTAAAAATTCAAGATAAATAACTGGCAAGAAATATTTACAAGGATAACATCTATACATTTATCACATTTGTTGAGAGATTTTAAAAGTAATTCACATGTATTACTGTATTGTATCTGGATTGTAATGGAAATCATTTACTGTATATTTTGTATGTTTTGGTTGCAAAGTATAAGAAGGTTTATTTATTGCAGTACGAAGACCTACCAACATATCTCACTGTGAGAAAATAAAGTTTGCAGCATGGTTTCACAGACCCTGATTAGCACTAATCTTGGATTACTTTACTTGAGATAACATTAAGTAGTCCAAGATTAGTGGTATGTGAAACCAGCCATAAACGTTTATATAGTGTTACACGCACTTCATCAATGAGTCACTGAGTTCTGGAGTAGTTCCACCAGCATTTAATTATGCTGTTGTGACTCCTTTGTTAAAAAAAAAAAAACCTTGATGCATATATTCTTTGTAATTATAGGCCCATCTCTAATCTGCCCTTTCTGTCTAAAATCCTAGAACACGTGGTGGCTCAGCAGCTACAGAGTCATCTATCGGAATGTGATATTTATGAACCTTTGCAGGTTTTAGATCAAGACACAGCACTGAAACAGCCCTTGTTAAGGTTGTTAATGATCTGTTCATGGCCGCTGACTCGGGTGCACTGACCATTCTGGTCCTATTAGACCTTAGTGCTGCATTCGATACCGTAAACCACGCCATTCTAATTAACCGCTTGGAATGCTGCGTGGGTATTACTGGCATTGTCTTACAGTGGTTCCGATCATACTTGTCACATCGTAGGCAGTGTGTTTCTGTGGGTGGCTATACATCTGACCCTGGCCTGGTATCCACAGGTGTGCCACAGGGTTCTATTTTAGGACCCTTACTTTTTAATATCTGTATGCTGCCACTTGGACAGATCATACATCGTCATGGTGTGAGTTTTCACTCATATGCAGATGACACACAATTATATTTTCAGACTACACCAGATACAAATGTGGCTGTTTTGGCTCTTGATAATTGTCTGATTAAAACTTGGATGCAGCAAAACTTCCTACAATTAAACAGCAATAAAACCGAAGTAATGCTACTTGGCTCTTCTCGACAACTTAGAAATGTTGACTCTTTTAGCATAGTGATCGATGGGCTTGAAGGTGTATCTAGCTCTGTAGTTAGGAATCTTGCTGTGGTCTTTGACCCTAGCCTTACTTTCGAGTCACATATCCGCAATGTCACCAAGGTATCCTTTTTTCATCTTCGTAACATTGCTCGTCTGCGTCCTATGTTGTCTGTGCCTGATGCAGAAAGGCTAGTTCATGCCTTTGTTTCTTCCTGGCTCGATTATTGCAACACGTTGTTTGCAGGTGTCTCCAAGGCTGCTATTAGCAGGCTACAATATATTCAGAACTCTGCTGCTCACATTTTAACTGGCACTAAACTGGATGCCCATATTACACTGTTTTTTGCTTCTTTGCATTGGTTGTTGGTTAAGAGCAGGATTGATTTTAAAATACTGTTGTTAACCTATAAGGCTCTGAACGGCTTAGCTCCATGTTACATTGCTGAATTGCTTACACGTTACTCACCCGTACGTAATCTACATTCTTCATCCTCGGGTTTATTGGCAATACCCAAAACTAAGCTTCGCTCCATGAGCAATAGGGCTTTTTGCTGCTATGCGCCCAAACTTTGGAACGACCTTCCTCAATCTATCAGGGATGCTGAGACCGTTGATGCTTTTAAAAAACAGTTAAAGACACACTTTTACGTTCAGGCATTTTCTTCATGATTTGGTTTTTGATTTGTGTAATTTCTTTTTATATTACATATACTCTTAATATGCTGTATGTATGGTTCTCTTTTTTTGTGTTTGTACAGCACTTTGAGATGTGTGCATTTAGGCACTTTATTATTATTATTATTACTTCTAGTATCTCTATGTCAAGACTCAAACTTATAACCATAATAATCTTTTTTGTAATACTAACCTCAACTCCTCAAAGATTGGACATCTGTTAGCTGTACTTGAATTCCAGTTTGGGCTACATGCAGTTCATGTTACTTCAAATTCTGGAACTATTTAAACAAGAATTCTTTCCATCTGATCATTTTTTTTATTTTTTTTTTGGAATCAGGGACACGTTTATTGATGAAACACATAAAGTCCAATTGCCAGTGACAAAGAGGACAGGAATGCATTTACAGCAGCTCTTTGGATTTGAGGAAGACCTGATGGTAAGAAGCCACATTTACACTGAAATTTATTTTATGGACGACACCAGCTGATCCTCACATATACTGTACATATCTGTAGAGGTGATGCAGCGCTCAAGTAATGACAAACACGTTCCAAACAAAGTTTAATTTGACACCATTTATAATCCAGTTTTTATAACTGCAAATGATAATCCCAGGCAATACACAGCAATGTGTATTGCACTGTTAAACACAGGTTACAGTCCCAAAATAATAAACACAGTATAAAACACACACAATACACACACACAATGAGTGCTAACGTGCAAGTGGTGAAATACAATTTATTTGTGTACAGTGGTGAAGTGTTGTCCAGGTTTGGTGCTGGACTTAAGCGACAGCTCCGGATCGTGTTAGCCGTCTAACAAGAACAAACCGGTATAATTAGACTCGACAAACAAAACACTAAACTTCACAGTACGTTTTTGGTTTTCCTTTTGGTTCGCTCACAACCATAACCAAGGAACAGATCGCTTAGCCACGCCCCCTTTTGTACCGCCAGTCATGCCCCCTTGGTTAGCGAGTGCAACCGTTTCTCCTCCAATCCGTGGTTGCCACATCGCTTCCCTTCTGGGTCTATGACTTGGTGTACCATAGCTCCGCCCTCTTTCTAGATGGCAGACTTCCACTTTTCCCTGGAATGAATTGTCAGACATCCAGTCCGGGGCACTCTGTACCCTTTACACAGTGCCCTCACAGGTCAGGAAGGAGATTTATTTATTTATTTATTTATTTTAATTTAGTAGTCGGCAATTGTTTTTATCATTTTCTCCCAATTTGGAATAGCCAATGATTTTTAGGCTCAGCCCACCGCTAACACCCCCCACGCTGACTCGGGGGCGGCGAAGACAAACACACATTGTCCGCTTCTTTTTCACACAGCGTCGGGACAAGATTCATTCTTTCTCTGTCACAAATATGTACTAATTCACTATTATACCTGTGAGGACACAATGTATATTACCATTTTAGAGATACTGGTCCTATTGCAATTAAACTTGGCATTACCATTCCTTAGCTATACCATGCTGACAGTGTTATGGCTAAATTGTTGTTCAAAAACTTTGTCATAGTGGCCTACTTTTTTCAGGGTCCTGACTGCCACCTGTATTGTGTTGTTTATATCCTTGGCAGGGCTTACTTATATTTCTTATTTTTTTCCAGGTGTCATCTCACTTGTATGAGGCAGCATTCTCTTTTTACCAAAGCAGTCTAATGAGAATGTGCTTTGAGTAAGTATTTCACACAGAATAGAAACAGAAAATATTGTTTTTCATAAAACTGTTTGCATGAATATTACACTGTATTTTATTATTATTACAAAACACAGTACGATTTGATATTGGGGCACTTCAAGAGCAGATAACAGTGTTGATATTTACATCAGGGTTAGAGACGAGTGCAAGTGAAATACAAAATACTTAAAAATAAAAAGAATAATGAGATAACAACACCTTGTTAATATGACTCATCATCACATACAAAAGTATTCTTGGTTGTTTTAAAATGTTATCTTTTTATAAAATATGCTCTTGAAAAAGCATTTTTGATTTATGTATCTTACATTATACATAAATAGGAATTACATTTAAAAACAAACTCAGTGTCAATGTCTTTCGTGCTGTACAGTAGTATTTTAAATAAAATGTGAACAAATTGTCCTGTCACACGACTGATCAATTTAAAGCACCATTTCAATACCTTTAAGGACTAAGTAGCCTCAAATTAAATTGTCAATGTTTGACCATATTTTTACCTGTTTTATGATGTTTACAATATTTGTGTTCTTATTGAAATTAGTTAAATACTTTTCTTACTTTTTAAAAAAATATATATTTTCTTAAGGTGCTTTGACCTGAGTTCAGCTGCTATTCTTTTGTAGTTGCTTGTCATAGAAATATGTAAACCAGACATACTGTATGTGACCCATTGTCTTTAGAAAAATAACAGCCAGTGCCATTTTAGTACTAAGGATCAAGTTTCCTTTTTTATTAATGGCAAACCACATGCATACACATTAATACAGAAAATATCCAAATGTGAAAAGAACACTAGTTGAGTAACTGCAAGAAACAAACACTCACAAAAAGGTAAGGAGTAAAAAAAAAGTCTTTCATATTGTAATTTGAAATTACATTCTTTAACAGCTGGTTTCACAGACTAATCTTGGACTACCTTACCTAAAGTAACATTGGATAGTCCAAGGTTAGTGCTCATTTGGGTCGATGAAACCAGCCAGCAATGTTCTTAAAAGTAACTTGTATTTAAAGCATACAAGACAGCAAGTAACTGCTGTATTAAGTATATAGAAATGCAAAATAAAAAGTTATTTTTGTTTGTAGTTTGTACATGTAAATATTTTTAATGTGACATTTTCAGCAATCAGAAACAATGAACGGTTAAAAGATAACATCACGATAAGGATAGGATTTCTGCAGAGATGACAAGCAAGTCCTACAACAAAAGGAAGTGAAAACTAAAGCACCTTTCATTGTACTAGATTAAATCAGCCATGTCATGAAAAGTACTCAAGTTTCAATAATTTCCTTTTTTTTTTGCTGCTTCCTGATGAATTAATAATTGCTCCTTTTTCAAACAGTGCTTGGGTAAAGTTCATTTCAATGAAACGAGAACAGGAAATCGAACTGACTGAAAAGATGAACATGGCAGAGCAGCATTTTGCCAGAACGTTGTTAAAAATGACACTGCTGAAGTGGAATGAATGGCAGAAATTCCGTAAGAAGGAAAAAGCTGGTAGGTTTCATAATTTTAGGATGTTTTGCATTTCATATTTTAAATGCTTTTGATAGCTGATGAGTATTGCTAATTAACTAGTAATATACAATATAAATAAGTAGTTTGACTGAGAAAAATTGTTGCATTGTGATGCAGCTGAGCACAGTATTTGTTATATTTTAGTGTTTTGTGTGAGATGGGCAAAGATTTTTGTTACTACACATTGATATCTAAGCTCATGTTGTGTAAACATCTCACATGGTGTAAATTTTGATGTTTCATTAGCAATTACAAACTAAAAAAATGCTGTTTTGTTGAACAGGATCTAGTATCTTAGAATTGTGTTTTTTTTAGCAGGTAAAGCAATCAGTGAAATATTGTGCCTTGTTCAGTTAAATACAAAATGGCCAGTCACACATATTTGTTTTGTAAAACAATTAAATAGATATAATGTACTATAGGGTCTCTAAGCTCTGTTGTGTAGCCTAATATTGAATAGTTTAAGTTATAGTGTATGACCTTTAGGAAGTGGGTCAACCTAACAATCTAAACAGTGGAAAAACAAAAATCTTCAGTGTTAATCCTGCTAGTATGCCTGAATAATTTGGCCCAAACCACTATATACATTGTATCTAATTACAAAAGAACCCCTGGTAGATAAGACAGGTGAATTGTGAATTAACTATGTATTCTTACTATTATTTCCTAAAATGACTATTTATCTTATGTTTCTTTTTTAGAGGCAGTGGAGAAAATTCAGGCTGTTTTTCATACTCATCTGTGCAAGCAAGTTTTCAAATCATGGCAAGAATTAGTACAGGACTCAAAAAAGAAAAAAGACTACTTTGAGGTAATTGTAGCACCAGTGACATTGCTATTAACCTGTTTCGTGTTCAATTTAAATTGGCTAAGAACCTAAATCTTATTTTTAACTTGATGGACTGCCACAGGCTAGCCTCGCTATAATACAAGGAGAACATGCTGGTATGTTTGAATGGTTTGGCCCAAAGCCTGTCTTGGTTCAGCTTATGTTAAATGTTCTTTCATACAGAAGCCTTAGGCTTTTGCTGATGCTCAGTGTTAAAAGTGCATTCCCGTATATTTATGTTACACTTGGGCCATTATCCAACTGAACTGAGATTAAACTGTTTTATTTTAATGGAAACTGATTTTTGAATATATTTAATATATTTAATATGGCATTTTTATAACCTCCTTGTCCCACCCTGCTTTCAAAATGAGTTTAGTCTGGCTAAAACGAAGAGACAAGAAGGCTTTGAAGAATTTAACTTTAGATTTCTTTTTTATACAGTTTTCAAATATAACATTCCAATAACATAAGTGAAAAAATATTTGTTTTCTGTCTGTGTGGGTTAATATATTATTTAAGAAAGATTCAATTGTGTTCAGCTTCTGTACATTATATCTAATTTTATTAAAATGGCAATAAAGCTTATAATTAAATTATTGATATATATATATATATATATATATATATATATATATATATATATATATATATATATATATATATATATAATCATTTTCTGATCCTAATTATTCCCATCACTGTATTCCAACAGCATTTGAATAGAGGACAGGTGGACCATGACTTGGGTGAAATAAATACTGCTACAGAAGAAAGTAAAGATGATATCTCCATGTTACCAAAAAGAGCAGCATTGAAGGTAGCACTGAAGCTTAATTTAGTAATAACATTGCCTATTTCCATGACATGACCAAAATAAAATACACAGAACAAATGTAACATACACATGTAGAACCTGGACCAATGGGTGCAGGTTCATTATAAATGAAATGCTACTATAAATGTACTGTCCTCATTAGTGGTGAGGATGAAGTCATTTTTAGAAGAGCTGTATCCATCATGCATGTAAAATCAGAAACAAAGTGCCCCAAGTTGCTATTTAATCAAGAAAATACCAGCTGTATAGTTGTTTTATGTACTTTTAGTTGATTGGTAATTTTGAACTGAATATTTTTAAAAAAAAAGTTAATTTAACATGTATTATAAAAAGAGTCACACCTGGAAAAAGCACAAGCATGTGCTGTGCAGGGTGCGTCACACAGTCAGGGGAGTTCAGGTTTGCGTCTTGGCTGTGTGAAGTTGACAATCTTCACTGGAGAGTGTTGCATTCTCTCTGGCGATCCCGTGGGGTATGGAAGGCATTATTGCAGGGGCTGTTTCTCTGCACTGCTTGACAGTGGACCCTATTGGTCATCCTGGAAAAAGCAAATTGGACAAAAATGTTTGAAACAAATTGCAGGAATCTGTAAGTTTAGGGTTTAGTGATGTTTATCTGGTTTAATAATGTTTCGTTCTAAACCAGCGATTCTCAAGCTTTTTTGAACCACGCCTTACCTTAGCATTTCTTTTTACTTGGAGACCCCCCTCCCACACACACACAAATAGCAAGTATTATAAATCACAAATCAGAAATCAGCCAATCACAGTGAAGTATTTGCCAAAAGTTACTTCTTATCCTGTCTACAGATGTCATCCAGTGCATAGAACACCACACCTAATTTCAATGTTCACAAATCAAAACAAATACAAAAAAACACATACCTGGTACCTTTGTAAAATGGATTGTCCTATTATATGAACACTTTCTTTTAATTTTGATGAATTAGACAACTAGTTTCTCCGAAGAAAATATTACCGAAATCGCTACAGACTTTTAAAACCCAGTGCATCACCACAGACGACACACTGAGGACGAGGTTCATCTGGCAGGTTTTCCTTTATGTTTTTCCTTTATGTTTTTCTTTGCTCAAAAAGGACTCAACTAAACTGGACTCAAATTGTAGTCACAGATTTAATAATAATGCCCTTGTGTGCAAATACAGTTTGAATTAAAATACCATTCCTCTTTTTACATGTGGAGACTACTTAATTAGATGAATACGTCACTGTGTTTGGATGGTTTCCGATATTTAAAAACAAAAAAAAAAAAAAGGTTGCCCTGTAACCCTAACCGATTATTATTTATTTTTATTTCATTTTATCGATTCTTTAAACAGGGAACAATGGCTGCTTCCCCAATTATCCATAAAGGTTACTTTACAGCAGGGCCATTAAAGACAATTTGGGGGCCAATTCAAATGATCTAAACATTGGTGGATCTAAGTACTGTGTTTGTTTAAATCAGTGTAAGAAAGGATTTTTGTGAAAACCACCTTTCTAAAAGTGTGTGTGAGTGCCTTTAGTGTATTTTAGTGTTATGCCTGTTTTGTTTCCATTGGTAATATTTAGATCCGCCACTGTTTTCATCAGTTGAATAGACCCCAGTTTTAGCCTTATGTTGTATTTTAAATAGTTAAACTGCATTTGCTTGACATGCAGTGAGGTTGGTTTTATATAGTTATTTATATTTCACTGAGAAAAATATCTATTTCATACTTAAAAGTAAAAAAACACACACCCATCTGTGTATTCTTTATGAGGAATAACCTTTTCCCAAATTTCAAATATTCTATAAATATTGTAAAGGTTTTGAAAACACTTCTCACTCCTAATGAGCTCTGGGTTTGTACATTTATACAGCTTAAATACAAGCATGAAAGTACTCTGGCAAGGTTATCATGAGAAATGCAATAGGTGTGTGTGTGTGTGTGTGTGTGGGTGGGTGTGTTCCTACCAGGTACTTATACTACATTAAAATGCTTTAAAAAATACTAAAACAAGCCTCATAAATGAAATGACAAACATTTTGATAAGAAGTCTTTCTCAATTTCTTAAAAGAATAACTGTTGAATGATCTCATAGCTACTCACTACCTTCTGATCAGTAAGCCTAAAGTTAAAGAAAAATGTGATTATTCTTCCCAGCAAGAGCCCTTGTAGTAAAACTGACAGTTTAATCCTCACGCCTTCCACAAGTCTCTGAATGTCTGACCTATTGTTAGAGGCAAACCAGCTGTGTTAGAAGAAGATCTTCTTAACTGAGACTGAATACACACACATTGTGCTAATGTGTTGAACAACAGTGCCTAGAGACCTTTGTTTTGTCATTTACAGTACAAGAAATACAGAAAGCATAGGAAAATAGTCACAGTGTGTGTAGAACAACAGCAGATTCATATATTTTTGAAACGGTGATATAATTCATTTGTATTCCTGTAGAAGGGTTATTGTAATCCAATTACAATAAATACATCTTTGAGTTTAGAAGTGCTTGACAAAAGGAATCTAAACCACTGTGGCTATTTATATTTGATATGTATAATACATCATGCTGTAAAAATATGCCTGCACAAAACCTTTTTTACTATATATGGACAAGGTTCTTTAGGTTTATATTTTAATATCACCAGTGTTATTTTTAGTTTTTAAGACTGTAGTGATTTTACAGAAGTGCTTAAAATGTTGATTTGGAAAACTTTAGCTTGTTAAAAGAGAGAGAAAGTCTAACAAACTCATTTTTATGTATTCTGTAAGATGATACATACAACTTTTTAAATTATTTATCAGGAGACTTGTACATTTGCTGCAAGCTGAACAAAGCATAATTTTTCAACCACTTTAAATACAGCTGAGAATATCCATCATGAAAAACAAGTGGTTTGCTAAGATTCATCCATCCCAATAGTATGTGACAAAAACACTAAATAAAACAAACAAACTAGGAACCAATACACAAGGAAACTAAGTTGTGTGCACCATGTGTTGGTATAGCATTGTGTGCATGCTGTGCATTTGTATGTAGTTAACTGAATTTACTAATTTATAACAGGAGAGGTAGTTCTTTAGTTCTGGAACATTGCTTCTTGTGCTTTTGTTATGAAAATTCATGAAGTAGCTACTCTAAAAAACATATCTGTGCTAATTGTACTGTTGCTGCTAAATCCACTGTTCCTTCATAAATACATGTATACTGTTACTGACATGTGCTCTGTAACAGTGTAAAAGGTGATCTACATATTGAAAGTGGCATACCACAAGTTACCAGATATGTGAAACAATCTTTGGCAAGCCTCATGTATTAAGAAGTCATCATATTGAACTGATAAGTAGGTTGCTAAAAGTTGCCAGAAGCATAACAAAAATATGATTCATCTGATTATATTTTCAGCTATATTTACTTTAACCATTCTAAATTGGAATCTGTTGGATGTAGTAAATTACAGATTACTGGGAAATGTTATGGTGGATGAAATTGACAATTGTGTACTAAACCTTTTTGGCAGCTATAAGTATTTATTTAATCTTTCCAGTAATTACTGTTTTGTAATTCTTGGCATAGCTTTTTGTTGGAAAGTTATCAAAATCTTCTTTTTTTAAAAAAAGTGTGGTATTTTAAGGGTTTAAGGTTTAGAACCATTCTTCTATACTCTCCAGCAAAAATGTTATTTATAATGGTGCCTCTATACTGTAAATGTCCCAAATATGAAGCATGGGCTTGGGGGATTTCTATTGCTACAGAACCCTTTAGAACCCTTTGGTTTTATATTGCAGCTGTTATAGTATATAGAATTGTCAAAAATGTGCAGATCAATATTAGGAGTATATTGCTCGATTTCCAACAGCATACCTAAGACTTTTGTCAATTGACTTGCAGATCTTCAGTTTCCTAGATATTGCTGACCTAGCACGATGTGCTCAAGTGTGTCAATCTTGGAAAATAATAAGCCACAGTAGTTCCCTTTGGAGCACGGTAAGCTTCTGTTAGCCTTCTGTTTTCTGTCTTTGTCTCCCTGGGGTCTAGTAGAACTCTTAGACTATACAGTATCTGCATCTTTTAAAGATTAAGTTCAGCTGCTGTTTCCAGATATCTCATTTTATACAACTGAATGGCAGTTATAAATGACAGTCAATCATCCTGATGAATATAAATATTATTATTATTTGTTTATTTAGCAGACGCCTTTATCCAAGGCGACTTACAGAGACTAGGGTGTGTGAACAATGCATCAGCTGCAGAGTCACTTACAATTACGTCTCACCCGAAAGACGGAGCACAAGGAGGTTAAGTGACTTGCTCAGGGTCATATTTAACTATTTTTAAATATTTAACATACATAAAACATGACCGTACTTGAAAATGAAAAGCAGTTATTTTTGATACCGGTAACTAACAATCCTGACCTAATGTGGCTTTTTCTGTCATCTTTATTATTGTGCAACCTAACATTTTTTTTAGTAGTCCATGCATCTTTTTTGCAGTTTGTTAATAGTTAATATGTTGTTTTAGCATTGTACCAAATAAGCTGTGCCTGGGTAGGTAAGATAAACATTTGTCTGAACATGTTTTAAAATTAGCTTTGTAAAAACAAAAGCTAAAAAAAGCCCATTGTTGATTTAAATAAAGTATTTATTAAACTGACCCTTCTGAGATTCAACACTCAAGGTTGTTTGATGCAGACAGAAAACAACAATTGAGGTGAAAAGTAATTGTTCAAACTTCAGATCCTCTCACACCATATGGAAATGTTTAATTTGAAATTCATGTGTTTACATGAAAGCCTCTTTTCTAAGGCTTAGCACATATACAAATAACAATTTTGGTAAACTCTTTCTCAATGACACTGAGTTGTTCATTGTTTCAGTTTGACTTTTCTACAGAAGAACGAAAAGTCCATGATAACACTAAGTATATGTATTATTTTTTCAGTTTTTAATTGACCTTCATTGTCTTCACTCCTACAGATTGACTTTTCTCCAGTAAAGAACATGATGGGAGATGGCACAGCAGTAAATCTTCTACAAAAGTATCGCCCATATGTAATTCATCTGAACTTTCGCAGATCTTCCTTCCTTCAATGGCCCAGCTTTAAATGCATCAGTGAGTACTATTAATATGCACACAGCTGAAAATCTAAATGATTTGTTTTGCTTTTATTTGTAACTTTTCAAAAAAATTTTTATTAAAATTAACCTCAATCTCCCAGGGACCGCATATTTGGCACAATGTATGATCAGTTAGTTGTTTTATGATTAGAAATGTTATTTTTGTAAGAAGGGAAATATGCCTAGTATGAATCAGTGTAATAGAAATTTTAAAGTAACTATATACTATCACTATTTTTCAAAGTTAATATATAAGCAAAATTAATAAATGGTAAATAGAAAAAGGATAATTCTACAGTGAAAAACTAGAATAAAAAAAATGGGTGATGGCAAGTTTTGGTACAGCATTATTACATTGGGATATAACTTGCCCAAACGCATCACACTCTCCAAACATAAGTTTACCAACACTTTAAATAATGAGTAGTACTGTATAGGTTTGATGCTGTTTCGCGACTGATACTGCAGTTAAAAAGGAAAACAACAAAGAAATAATTCCTCTCATATAACAATTTTAATACTCTTTCAACATGATACAGTGCTGTTACTGGAGTTAATGCTTCTGACGCCTTACATGATAGTGGGGATCATAGGTGCTGTTGCTGTTTTTTTCTGTTTTATCCATGTCAGCCCTCCTCTGTTGGATTGGCAGGGCGTGCTTCGTCTGGGTGATGATTCCAGGGTATCGCTGTCCCTTTTCTCTACCAAACCTCTGATAAAAGTAGAGGTCTTAGGTACTGGTTTAGCTTTATTAGGAATTTAAAACATATGCTATTGCTTATCCTGCCAGTTTTTTTCTCATGTGGCAGAATTTGGCTGTGTGAAGTGTAAAAGTAGCCAAGCTGAATCATATCTGACAAAACTGTTACCTTGTCAAGCAGTCTATTTGGATCACGGTGCACTAGATGGGCTACAGTGAATTAGGCAGAGAGATGACCCAAGGCCTGTTCCAGTTGGCCCTTCGTCGGTAATAAAAGCATTACTAGGTGATATGCCTTTTAATTGGCACCAACTGTTAATATAATAAATCAATTAGATAATTGTTATTGCTTCTTTTAGTCACCAGTCCAGACCAAAGTGATTTAAATGTATTTCCATTTAAGTTGCGTGCTGGTGCTATTAGATCCACTTGACACTAAGTCTAAAACAGATTAGTGTTTTTTTTGGGGGGTTTTTTGGTACAATGTAACAGCATGACATGCAGCATCACTATCACTCTTTCTCAAGAACTCATCTCAAGATTTCTAAAGAATATTTGAATCCCCATGAATCTTTAGAACTGAACATAATGAATAATTTTGTTCTTAGTATGTGAACAGAATGTGAATAACTGTATATTTAACCTCAGCCAGTGATGGCATAATGTGAACTTAGGTTTTACACAATACTGTTAACAAACTCCCATTGGCTTGAAACAATCAAAATATTATGTTTTAAAAACGCTACCCATACTTTACTGTGACAATATTTGTTTTATATCAAGCAACACAGTAAACCTTGCATATGTAAGAGCTGCATTACAGTAACAAGGACTGACTGAGGCCAGTATGAAGAAGAGATGAGAGAAAGGAGAGGTGCAAGGAGATTTGGTTAAAGAAATATTTTGCAGGTCTCCTTCAGTTCCTTTAAAACTTTCATCCAAAACAGCCAGGATTCCAAGATTCTCTTAAGAGGCAAATTCAAATGGTTTTACTGCAGTTGTTATATAAGACTAAAATCAAGTTGATAAACCATTTTGTAACCTAGTTTTTATTTTACAAAGATTCTACCATTACCAGATACTGAATCTGTTTGTTTTAAAGAGCAGTTTGACTTCTGTTATTGAACATCTGGAAGTCCTACTTATAATATACTGGTAAATATTTTTTAATTGGTTCTAAAAATATATAGATGTATTATTTTAAAACAAACAACACAACATGAAGTATGACAAAAATCAAATATTCTTTTTTTATATTTGTTTTATATCAAGCAACACAGTAAACCTTGCATATGTAAGAGCTGCATTACAGTAACAAGGACTGACTGAGGCCAGTATGAAGAAGAGATGAGAGAAAGGAGAGGTGCAAGGAGATTTGGTTAAAGAAATATTTTGCAGGTCTCCTTCAGTTCCTTTAAAACTTTCATCCAAAACAGCCAGGATTCCAAGATTCTCTTAAGAGGCAAATTCAAATGGTTTTACTGCAGTTGTTATATAAGACTAAAATCAAGTTGATAAACCATTTTGTAACCTAGTTTTTATTTTACAAAGATTCTACCATTACCAGATACTGAATCCGTTTGTTTTAAAGAGCAGTTTGACTTCTGTTATTGAACTTCTGGAAGTCCTACTTATAATATACTGCTAAATATTTTTTAATTGGTTCTAAAAATATATAGATGTATTATTTTAAAACAAACAACACAACATGAAGTATGACAAAAATCAAATATTCTTTTTTTATGGATACGGTGCAGTACATATTACAATAAGAACAGCCTTTTAACTCTAGTTTTAGTGAAAAAAAGTTAAAAAATAAAATAAAATGCAAAACAAATAGGAATCAGATTGCTATCTGATATAGACTGAGTTAGAATAATTTCTAAAAGTTGCACAACTAAAAATAAAGCTGAAAATCAATCTTACATGTTGGCTAAAATTTCTAATTATGTTAATCTGATAAATGTGTACATATCTTTCTCTTTTGGTCCAATTAAATGCTGTGGTTGATTGTTCTGTCCTTCTTCCACTTCTTCTGCATCTGCATTTCCATCCTGAGTTGTATCGGTCTCTGATATCGGTTTCTCTTTCGGGCATTCTTCGTTGTAGCTTTTAACATAATTGTATACAGACCAGCCTTTAAACTCTTCCGGCGTCGTGCAAATCAGGCCAGTGTGTTGAACGCTGCGGTGATGTTTCAGCCAGTAATCCAGGTAGTGAATGTTGTAATCACATCTCCAAGGGTTATTTCCCACCCACAGTTTTTGGACAAAGTAGAGATCCTCTAATACTCCATATTCAATGTAATGTAAGCCATTGTTTGACAGGTCCAGTTCTCTCAATTGCAGAAGACCCGAAAAGGCAACTGTTAGAAAAAGCAACAAGTTTACTAAATGTTGTGTTTTGTGTTTTTTAATTGAATGCTTGTTTAACAATTTTAAAATTAGAAAAATATTAACAACTGTGCAGCTTTATGAATGGCAGGTATTGTTATCTGCATACTTTTTCTTTGTGCATCTGAAATTAGATTGCACTAATCTACAGTTTGTTAGTGTACTGTTATTAGTGTATGTTTGTTGCACATGAAGTTTAATATCATTCACAAACTTAATGTACCCTAAGGCCAGATGTTTACAAAACTATTTACTATTATCCCAATGTTCATTTAAAAATGTGGTGAAGTTGTTTGTTGGGAATTCTGTAACAATAGTTTAATGCATCTGGCCCAGGATGTCATAGAATGTTAACATGAAAAGGTTTATTACCTTTATGTAAACACCTGAAACCACCATATTTATAATACAAAATTAATAAATAATAAAACACTTTCACACTTGTTAGTGTGTTTCATGACATTATTTTTATAGGGAACATTAAGAACATTTTAAGTTCCAAGAGGTGGGGATGTACTGTAGTGGAGGTCTGTACATAGCTCATGGTGATCCACAATCTAATTCTAATTTATAGTCTTGGTCGGAGGTTTCTATTTTACAGGTATACTTGTAAGATTGTGGTTTTTTTTTTGATGAGGACGGTGATGCTGTAGATCACTTGCAGGTGGCCTCTGCTGAGGTCTTTGAATAGCCTTGTTACAACAAATCTGTGAATTCATTTTGGCCAGCAGTATCATTTCAGTATAGATACATTAGAGATTATTAAAAAAAAAAAGAAAAAGTTTGCTTATAAGATGAGTGTGCATTAAAATATATTTACAATACCACAAACACAGTTTGATGTAGTAATACTCACAGCAAACTTAAAGTAGGCAAGGTAAATATCCTAATGATTTCATACAACTATAACAACCTACGTTTGTGTTATTAGATTCTTGTAGCACAACACTGATTCAGTAGTTGTTACAGAAAATGTTGGTGGTTAATTTAAATGACTCATAGAACAAAAATCCAGCATTATAAAAGGGTAAAAGGATAGGAAGAGGAGGGAAAGACAAAAAGAAGGGGAAAAGAGAGAGACAGAAAAATGTTAAAAATGCTTATGGAAAAGAAGGAAGTCTGAATCCACATACAGCAGGACAGGTTGCTTAAGGAAATGCACAGTGTATGCATCTGTCACAGGTACAGTGGCTTTGAATCCGAGGAACCCTGTTACTCCAAATAAGAAAGGAATAAAATTGCCTGGAGCATTCAAAACTACATTTCAAAGAATGGTGGAAGTTTGGAACTATATTAAACTTGACAGTTAAAGGGGTAATAGAAATTATTTCTAAAATGTAACCTGTTGAACCTTGTGGCAGGGTACACCCCACCCCTGTGCGTATTTTGTTTATTTTGCCTTGTGTTTGTTATTAATTAAAGTGAATGTTTGGTGTGCATGGGTGTCTTTGGTCGGCAGGGAAGGAGTAATTACCTTCCTTGCCAGACCACTTCATATGGGCTCGATTGAATTATTAACAAGCAATCGAGCTCCGGCACAGCTGTATAAAAGAGGGGATCAGCCGTTCATCAAGGTTGGGTATTCAGAGGTGGAACATGAGTTAGAGAACTAAAATATAGTAATTATAATAGCTACCTGTGCTGGATTTTAAACCAGCATGATACTTGTTTGTTTTGGTTCACTGTTTTGTTTTGTCTGTTTTGGCTATCATACCTTTTGTTTTGAAAAGTGTTTGTTTTATAGGGGCTCCCGAGTGGCGCATCCAGTAAAGGCGCTCCGTGTGGAGTGCAGGATGCGCCCTATAGCCTGGATGTCGCTGGTTCAAGTCCAGGCTATTCCACTGCCGACCGTGGACGGGAGCTCCCAGGGCTGATGCACAATTGGCGAGCACCACCCGGGTGGGGAGGGCTTTGGTCGGCCAGGGTGTCCTTGGCTCGCCGCGCACCAGCGACCCCTGTAGTCTGGCTGGGCGCCTGCGGGCTTGCCTGTAAGCTGCCCAGAACTGCATTGTCCTCCGACGCTGTAGCTCTGAGGTGGCTACATGGTGGGTCTGCATTGTGAAAAGAAGCTGTCGGCTGACGGCACACACTTCGGAGGACAGCGTGTGTTCGTCTTCGCTGCTCCAGAGTCAGCGCGGGGGTGGTAATGGTGAGCTGAGCCTAAAAATAATTGGCTTTTCTAAATTGGGAGAAAATGATAAAAAAATATTGGCAACTACTAAATTTAAAAAAAAAAAAAAGTGTTTTATAATAAACACGCGCAGCAGCGCTTCATACCCCGTAGTACTGAGTCTGTCTCCTTCCTGGTCTGATGTCACCACAGCCATCCCTGTCAAACTTATTTTTCAGATAACAGAGGGCTTGCTATCACTTAAACTTAGATCATTATGGTCAACATCTGTGCAACCTTGAGCGATAACGTGAACATCTTTTGAGATGGGTGACTTTTGCACATTTTCAGTGTTCATCTTGTGCTGTATAATTATAACAATTAAAAAAAAACTTTTATGATACAAAGAAAATGTTCTTTTGCATTCTGATTGGATGGACAGACAAATAATGTTTCACTTTTTTTTTAATTAGGCCCATTAAAAGGACTGTTTTTTTGGTTTATGAAGGGGATGATGATGATGCGGTTCAGAATCTGGGGTGCATGTACAGTATAGTTATAGCAATGATCTCATGTACCAGTATGGTCTTAGGAATGAAATTATCTAGCAACAGACTTCAAAGTGGTGTACAACATGCAACCGTTTTTTATTACTCTGCATCTCAGATTTAGATGTAGATTTGGTAAATGATGTGATACTATCCTGTGTCCATCTGTCCTTCAAGAGTCTTAAAAGTAAATAATATAAAAATAGAGTAAAAGTATACTTTTTGTTAGTCCCATAACTACATATTTAGCTAAGGGCCAGACAAGAAACAGATTGTTTATTTAAGCACGCATGTGTTTATCTAAGTGGATGGTTGTAACTCAGTGACAGTTAAACTTGCTTCATTGGCTTCTGGTTTACTAAAGGCTATTATGATTATTTATTTCTTAGCCGACGCCCTTATCCAGGGCGACTTACAATTGTTACAAGATATCACATTATTTTTACATACAATTACCCATTTATACAGTTGGGTTTTTACTGGAGCAATCTAGGTGAAGTACCTTGCTCAAGGGTACAGCAGCAGTATCCCCCACCTGGGACTGAACCCATGACCCTCCGGTCAAGAGTCCAGAACCCTAACTACTACTCCACACTGCTGCCCTATTAGAAAGATATCACCTCTTAACATTGTTGTTCCATAAAACGTTAATATTGTATGTGCATTTTATTTTCGTTCGTCAAATCACGTTGAGGATACGTTAACAGTAAATTCGTTTTTCATGATATTGCAAATGCTGTAACTAAAAACATAATTTCACACAAGCTTTTCTGCTGCTTTAATTATGTTTCAATTAACTTACAGTTTTACAGTAATATAGAAAGGTGCTGCAACATAATATGGATAATTAAAAACTCTAAACGGAGGTGAAGTGGAGTATACTTTGCATACCTGTGTCAATGTATTCTAAGGCATTACTGCTAAGGTTCAATGTCTTCAAGTCCTTCAATCCTACGAATTCCTTGGACTTTAGGTGTTTGATTTTGTTTCCAGAGAGGTCGATTTTAACAGCATCTGGTGGGATGTCAGCTGGAACTTTCTTCAGATCTAGTAGAATACAAATATTACAATAGCTTTAACAAGTATATTCATGCATGTGTATTTTTCCCAGTGTGCTAGTTAATATTTAACAAGGTGTCACAATACCGATTAAGCATGTCTGACACCCAGAAGATCTGGAAATGTACTTAAAATAACTCAGCAGAGAGAAGAATCTAAGGGTAAAAAAAATTAATGAAATTTGTGAACCCATTAATCCATTAATGGGGAACCTGGCAGGGATAGGATGACCATCCCTATTCATCACTGACTTTGTAAATGGGGGTGGGTTGTTGTTTGGTTCTTAAAAAGTACACTCCAATGTTCAACAATTGGAACCACCATGGTTTTATAAAATGCAAATAGTAATTTTTAAAGCCTACATTTTAATTGAGAAAGAACATCTTCAGTATGTTTTTTTATAAAACACCACCCAAAAGAAAGTAGGAGATTAGTCACTCTGGACAAAAGTATCAGCATATTTGAATACATGCCTCATGAGAACAGGGATTCTTTCATTTGTAAGTCTTGATTTATAGGAGAGGTCTTTTTTGAATGTGAGCTTCTATTTCAGGGTGAATGGAGATAACACAAGAACCATTATGTTCTGGGGTCAATCTGAGCTTATGAATAATGTAAAGATATCCTGTTCGCATTCTTTAACTGGAAAACAACCTTGTGCACATGCTGGGATACTGTATCATGTCAGGGAATCTATTTTATTAATCTATTTTTAAATATCTAAACAGCTGCAGATAATATAGCAATATATATTAATATTGCAAGTGGTGGCACTTGTTGCTGGGTTGAGGACAGGGTTTTCTTAATTTTAAATTCCAGATTCTTGTCCAATCAATTCTGCTCGAGCTGCACGTTCTGGCAGGATCTTTGGCATTTTTTGCTGGCAAGAACGTCATGACCTCACATATGGCTTTGACATACAAAAAAGAGGCCAGAAAAGAGTTTGGCTTTCAGCTTACAGAAAGCACAAGCATTGGAACCTATCAGAATAGAAAAGCTTCAAACATTTGCCAAACTTCCCCAGGCATGTGTGAACTGTAAGTAAGTATTCAGAGGAAGAGATAGCAGTACAGGATGATATGCCTCTCCTGAGGTCTTGAGGCCAAAGCCACTTATTCCTCTTCATCTCCCCACCTCTAACCCCACAGGTTAATCATCTCATGAAGAACATAGCTTTCTATAATGAAGAACATCTGTGGGTACATGTTTACATTATATATTATTCTTTCCTTTCACTGGCAGGAAAGAAATGCATTCCCTGACGCACGTTTCCAATTTAAGACTTTTAGTCAAATCCTGTTCCTAAATGTGTACCAATGATCAGTAGGGCATCATTTAAACTATTATGATGTTAAACGTATGACTGTGAAGTTTTGTCGTTTTAACATTATTATTAAAATTATTACAAGTAAGGAATATGATTTATCAGACATGCATTCAAGTAATAGCACTTAATGACATTTAAAAGGCAATAATTGTTTATCCTAATTGTTCTTTGTCTGGCTTTGTAGAATCTATAGCAGTATAATCATGCACCACCTGGGTATTCATGCTTCTCTTGGCATCCAGTCAGGATGAGTCATGTTGACAAGCACAAAAAAGAGACCCAGTGTAGGGACCTCATGTACATAGTTCCTGTACATCTCCAAAGAGAAAGCTAGCAATTCATGTCATCTGAAGTTAACTTTTGACAGGTAGTTTTTATGCATGATTATTTAATAATATATATTCATGATAATCAAGTTTTAATGAGTATAACGTAGTGCTACAATCTGTACTTGTCAGGCACATGCACTAGAGAATACATATATAAAAACAGCTGCTATACTGATTGGTCTTTCAGTCACCCTGTGGGCAAGAAGTTAGCTAAAGTACTTTGCCAGTACAGTACACTGCTACTCAGGATGTTGAGTTGAATGAATATAGCACATAACTTCCATTCTTCATTCAGGACCAAATGGCTATGTGCAGTATCAGAATTGCATCATATTTTAATTTGGAACTGCTGTTTGACATAAAAAAGAACTCACAGAAATAGTACAATTATCATCAAAATTGAAGGAGAGGGTGGAAACAACACTCACTCTTTGGCTGTTCATTTCTTGTTGTGTTTTCTAATCGATGTGCTAAACTGACTGGTATAATGGGGCAGGTTGTGTAATGTGCAGAAGGAGTTCATCATGAATGCTTTTGGTAAATAGAAAATTACATTTTGGAGACTCTTTGATATATGTAATATGGTAATAAAGTTCTCCAAACAACTTCCAGATGTTGCTGTTGGCATTATGTATTGTTTCAGGTCCAGGCTTTAGGTTTCATACCATGCTGACACAGCAGAGCAGAAAGCATAGTGTCATTGCATCAACATCAGTTAACTGAAAATTTATTTTTGCATCAAGAGATTATTTTTTTATAGACAAAATAATACTATTGTACCATTACACTGATCAAATTTAGATGGAAAATAAAGGTTCAATTGTCAAGTGTGTTAAAAGGTAATGAAAAAAGTTTTCTCTGTCATTTTACAGTAGTGTAAAGCAAAATAAGCATTACATTTCTCTCTTTCACTGAACATTCAAATATTTCTAACTTACTCCAACACTACCCCACTTAAGTGAAAAAATTGATAGCTAACAACCTAACCTAAGCTTTGTTTTTTGAAAATTTACAAAAACTAAAGATATTTAGCAATTTGACCTTGTCTTCAATCTGTGCAATGGTTGCAATGGTTCCCTGACAAGTTGAAAAATAAGTTTGCCACAGTTGTTATCAGTAATGTAAATTACAATATCAGAAATGAGAAGAACAATGCTGGCATAACAGAATGTATGAAAGAATGGCAGAGACAATCAAGTATGAAATAAAAAACTGTATATATATATATATATATATATATATGGCTATTCAGCCACATTGCTAAATTGAGTATCCTATAAATGAATATCACATGTTGAAAGAGTTTATTTTGTTGCAAAGCATCACTGGCGCCTGTGTATCTGGTAACTATTCTATGTTTCCACTTAAGTTTGGACAACTAACTTACTTTAAAGAGATGTGGTAATTTAAAAAAAAAGGCAGAAAATATATTTTCCAGTCTGATAATAACTTTTTATAATATAGCATGTGTCTGTAACGAAATGTTATACTACGAGGTAATGACAATAGTTACCTCTACTTACACTCTAAAATGTGTAAAAAAAAAGCACTGGGAAGAGCAGAGACATTGTTTTATTGATGCCAACAGACTACTGTATGTATTGCCATCACACAAGACTCAGCCCTGGTTGCAAGTCGCTCATTTTTAACAGTAAAACAATTTAGTACTGTATTTGATTTGGTTTCAGCTCAAGTACTAGTGGACTGAAGTCCACATGATAGAAACTCTACTCTAGGATTGGAAGATCATGGATAGTGATCATAGAAGGTTCTGTCTCACCTACAGTATATACACCTTACACAGATATTTGTATCAAGTTTAAAGCATATTACACTGTAGCATGATTTCACTGTGATTTAACCATACACTATTGTGATGCTCAAACTTGTTACCATGGTTATCTCTTGCAGAACCATTAAGTTTCATGAAACAATCATGATCAACAATGATACCAATGGTACTGGATTGATCTGCTTCTGCATTAATTCCCTACATACGCAGTATAATGTAATCATACGCGGTTGTCAGTTTCTTAACTAAACACCAAATGTGTCAGATTAGTTGATTCATATAACTTTGGTTCTGATTTTGTGCCAGATTACAAATTTATTTTCAGTCACTTTGACCTGGGTCAGATTTGAATAAATGTTTAACTCCTTTAAAGACTTCTTAACAATCTTGTTTAAAAAAAAACTTGAACACTATGCTTTATAAACAAGCTGCATTATCAGTGTGCCCTGAGAATGACCTTAGAGTATCAAGAGGCAAAGCAAGTGTATCTAATTGGTTAAGCTTGAATACATTTCATCTTAATTAATTTGTAATTTAATCTGGTAGTTAAATTATTATATTGCAATGCTATGGCATGAAACTTCGTTAAGCTTCACATACATTTTAATGAGTGTGTGTTATGTTTTTTGGAAATAAGCATGTGTAACTGTCTCGCCCTTTAGGACATTATTTGGAAAATGGAGAATTACCTTGAACTAGATCCTACATTTCTTTTTTAAAACTCTTAGGCAACTGACACAAACACAAGTTTACTGTGATTGCTAACATATGTCAAATACACTGAAAGCAGTGTTATGGGAAGGATCCTAGTATTAGATAGTCACAGTTTAGGTTGTTAGCTCTCAGTTATCAAGAAACAGTTTGGGCTGAAATGTAATGCTTAATTTGTTTAACAAGACTGCAACATGACAAAGAAAACATTTTCAATATCCTTAACTGCTGGGTTTAAATGAGCGTAAAGAACAACAGGAAACGTAATTTGAGTTTTACAGTCGCTTTCACAGACCCTTGATTAGCACTAATCTCATTAGTAACATAGTCTAAGATTTCTTCCAATCAGGATCTGTGAAACTAGCTGTTTGAGTGCATTTCATTCCAGACCTGTGGCAGAGCAGAGTTTCTGCACATGTCTGTGCTCATTTGGGGAAGGAACAGCCTGGAGTCTACCATTTGCACAGACACGTGGTTTTGTTTGTTTTATTTAGTTTTGTTCCAGTTTTGTGTTTGAGAATAAAAGAGCGCAGGAAGCACTTAATGTGCAGTTTCCTTGTCTGGGTCTACTATTTCAAGGGTGCAGACCAGCCTTGACCTGGAGGGCGATACAATGTGTGGTGTAAGAAGTGGGATAGTGCCCCCTACTGACCCAGCACTAAACTGCAGGTGAAAAAAATACAAATAAAAATAAACAAAACAGCACCCAAGCTTTGGCTATCCCCACTTCTTTCTTTCTTTCTTTCTTTCTTTCTTTCTTTCTTTCTTTCTTTCTTTCTTTCTTTCTTTCTTTTCCTCTCTCTAGCTCTCTCTTCATGACACACACTCTCACACAATTTTACAAACAAAACCATGTGGCTGTGCAAATGGTGGCCATCTTGATTCAAGATTGTTCGGTCACCAAGATGGCCGCCAGCCACCAAACTCACACACCCACACACACACACACACATGTGCAGAGTCTCTGCTCTGCTACAAGGCCATTGAAAAAAGCTGTACATCAAAGACTAAGGTGATCTAATTTTAGAGCAAAATATTATTTATAGTATGTAATGATATTGTGAAAAATATTAACAACAAAATCAATGTAAAGTATAAACATAATATAGACAAACCTTTGTTGTGGCAGTCTAATAGAATGTTGGGGAACATGTAGGTATGGCACATTGTGGAATCAACCTCTTTGATGACAAAAGCAGGGCCAATAACCTGGTTTTGAGGCTGATTTGGATCTATCCCTTCCAACTCTGGGCATAACAACTCAGGCTTTATCTTCTTTAATTTTTGATCTTTTAGATTTTTGGGTGAGACACATTTTGCATAGTTTCCTAGGTTCCGATTGCTTGGGACTTGGAGCTTTCTGACCAGGCTGTCCAGCTCACAGCTACAATCCCAAGGGTTCTCATAGATGCGCATGTACTTGAGCTGAGGTAGGAAGATAAACACCTCCTCAGTAACCACCTGCAGCCGGTTATGTTGAAGCAACAGCGTTGTCAATTTATTTAAACCTGCAAAGGCACGCTCTTCAATCACGGAGATGTCGTTCTGCTGCAGATCCAAGCTTTTTAAATGTTTAAACTTTGCAAACATATCATCCTCCAGCCTTCGCATCCTGTTTCTTGCCAGCAACATGTGGAGAATGTCCTCAGGCCAGTGAGTTGAAACCTGAGTCAGCTTTCTGTCTTGGCAGTCCAGGTATTTTTCACTGAGCTCAGAATACTCTTTGCACTCAGCTGCAGCAAACCGCTTGACCGTACTCCTCCTAAGGGCCCTGGGCACTGCCATGTTCACTCTGCTTTTCAACCCACCATTTTTTGCCCTCCTGAATTCAGCAGACCCGCAGAAGAACAGGATCAGTAACACAGTAACCACTTGCATCCTGATATCCAGCTGCTCTGGTTAACTGTGACCGATGGAATGGCAAAGGAAACCCTCTGAAATGTGAGACCAGATAACCTAAAGTAATTGTCTTAAGAAATGACGAGATGCAGCTGCACTCCCTGTAAAGAAGAAACAGTTATGTTTAGAACAAATACTAATGCAGAGTTCTGACATCCTAATAGCATTTGGGATAAACCACATCAGAGAATCTTCTATTCAGTTTAATACTCTTTTTTGCTGATGGAACATGCTGATTTTGGTACTGGCACAGCCCAAGCCATGAGGAACACAGTGAGGCCGAAAGGAAAATTCTCCAAAAGGGGTGCTGTTGAAGCCAATATGTGCAAATTAACTATGAGCAGCTATAAAGCCAACATAGGTACAGCATCTGGCGATGTTCAATGCCTGTACCAAAATGCATCGTTCATCTAAACTATTAATTAAATATTAAAAATGTGTCAGTTAATTGAGCAGCAAACCTGTATAGGAACCCACCTGTATGACTTTTATTTTATAGTCCTGTATAACATAGTCAAATACGCATAACAAATTGTTAAGATTTACAATTAATAGACATGATTTCCTAGTTTAGGACATTTAATCTGAAACCACAAACCAAAACATTGTTAAAAACATGTGATTACATATAACTATAACATATAATCTGACTGCAGTTATCACTGTCATAAGATATACTGTTAACATATGCCATTTGAGAAATGTGCCCCCTGCACCAGACAACAAACCTTTTATTCCAGTTCCAAAAATCTCATTGCTTTTGAACTAAACACACAAAATATCATCTTATTGGATTAAAGGGGACATGTTCATTAAATATTATTGAAAATTAGGTCTAATTCAAAAAGGTTCACATTCCAGAGGCTGGTGTCTTGGGGGTGATTATTAATGGATAGCGTTTTGTAATTCCATTCCTGAATGCTGCCATCTATCCCAGCAAGGCCATTTTGGATAATTCAGGTGGAAGGATAACATGGCTTTTTTGTGTCTTGTGTCTTCTAGGTGAATGCAGAAATTTGCAGGACCTAAATCTTTCAGAGTGTGCAAGTATAAATGTAAGTACATTCTGTAATACGAATACCAAATACCAATTATTATTAAATGAGAAGCAAACCTGAGGTCCTGTTGTAAGTGACTCTGCAGCAGCAGTTGTGGTGCATAGTTCACCTTATAGTCTCTGTAAGTAGCTTTGGATAAAAGCATCTTCTAAATGACTAATTCTTACATGGCAAAAATGAAAAGCCAGTACAAGCAGACTGCTCCATATGTATGGCACATGGTAAAATAAATTATACACTATTCTTGTTAATTAAGAAAAAAGTTACTGTACTCCAGCTGGCAAATGTGTTCTATCAAATGGATGCAGTAAGGGATATTCATTATGCAATGCTATCTGGCCTTGAACACATCCAAGGCATGCTCCAGTGCATGTTACAGGAAAAAAAACTTGGGCAGCAGATCCAGAAGCCTTTATAAAGTTGCATAAAACACAACAGGAATTAAGTTTAATTATAATACTTAAAGATAAAATCTCCCTATCTATGGCATCAACTTTAATAAATGACATTGCAACATGTTTAAAATTCAAGAAACACTTAAGCGGAAAACTAATTGGAAATTTAAATTAAGGGAGTTTTGTGCAACCTGATCTGCAGGTTGCATTACAATGTCGCTCCATACCGTCTTTATTTGTATTTATCTAGATGTGTCGGAATAAAACAGCACCAGTACAGTACAATTTTTTTTTTTTTGTGTATTACTTGCTGCTGAGCACATACCATTTTTAAGGGATGTAATAACAATCATTGGTTTTATTTGGTAAGTGAAAAGGTTAACATAGGCCTAATTTTAAATTATTGAAGGTTTAAATAACAATGCAGGACTGTCAGATTACTTACCAGTTTTAATCCCTGGTTTAAATTTACAATATTTCTCTTGACCTCAGGATGAAATCATGAGACTGATTTTGGAGGGCTGCCCCGCACTCCTGTACCTCAACTTGTCTTACACAAACGTGACTAACGGGACTCTCAGAATGCTGTCAAGGTATTAATGCACAGCAACAAAACCTGATCATTGTGTTTTCTTTCTTTTTAACAGTAATTTCACATTTACTGTCAGTTCTTTTTTCTGATAAACCAAAATGTGTCCGTTTATGAAAGTTTACTGACAGGTAACTTATTCATTTTATAAAATGTTAGCTTACAGAAAATGACACAATTACATACTAATCTCTGAGACACACCAAGGTTTATCCAATTGATCTAAACAGTGGTGGGTGTAAATGCTGCTGTTTTTTAAATAGTTTCAAATTTACTTTTGTCTTTAAAAGTAAGTAAAATTACAGGTTTGGTCCTAATTTAATTTAACCAATGATAGTTTAGATAATCTGAACATACCTCACTGAACTGGTTTAGTTTCGTCCCTGGGGCTATCAGTCTTTTTGGAGCATTGTTTGCTTTACATCCAAGTGAGTATACTCCTAGTGACTCACACTTAACTATGCAGTCTTCCATTGCTTTACCACCCCTAATTCCTGTCAGTAGCTCATTGGATTTATTTAATTAAAGCATTGGTGGCTATCCGGTGATTTGCTAGAACATTCTTATTAGGGTTTAACCATTAATAACGTTAGGTTACTTACTGTAACCCTGGTTCCCTGAAAGAGAAGATGACCACCAAAACATTACGTATGGGATGTGCCTGCGTTTTGGTAGGTATTTTCTGAGCTCTCTATACCAGAGCTACTGATAGGCCCCTTCATGGGATGGCGTCCTCTGTCCCGCCTACAGTGGGATTAAATATTCAAACCACGGAAGCCACGGATGCGACCTCGCTGGTTGGTGGTCATCTTCTCTTTCAGGGAACCAGGGTTATGGTATGTAACCTAATGTTCCCTTTCAATTCGAAGACGACCACCAAAACATTACATATGGGAAATGTTTACCAGAGCCATCGCGAGGGAGAAGGAACGGCAGCACACAAGGGACGCGTCAGAACCACTTAACCCTAGGTTAGCAGTGCAAGCGTGCAACCTCGAGGACCCTCGTGCCTATTGAAGGCAAAGAAGGAACTACCACATTCAAGCAGTAGAACCTGGAGAATGTATGCTGTGTAGCCCAGATAGCCACCGTACATACATAAGACAGTGAGGCCCCTCTGAAGAGGGCCCAAGATGTAGCCAACCCTCTAGTAGAGTGCCCAGGTGGTGGTAAACCAGCACTGTCATACACCGCAGAGACTGTATCCACAATCCAGCAGGACAGTCGCTGTTTTGAGAGGCGCTGGCCTAGGGTCCATAAACCGTGACTAACAAAGAGCTGGTCAGAATGACGCAGAGTTCTTGTTCTAGCCACGTAACATCTCAGTTCCCGCACTGGGCAGCGGAAGTTCAATCTCCTATTCTCCTCAGAAGAAAACGGAGGTGGATGGAAAGACTCCAGTTCCACAGACTGATTCATGTGGGGAGGAAGCAGAGTTTGTACGCAGTGACACCTTGCTGCCATCATCCCAAATCCGCATACAGGAGCTGTGCACAGACAGCGCCTGTAGCTCACTGACCCACTTTGCAGAGGTGATAGCCAAGAGGAAGGCTGTCTTCATAGACAAATGCTTCAACTCTATGGAGTGTATGGGCTCAAACGGGGCCTTCGTGAGAGCCTCCAGTACAACATCAAGACTCCCTTCAGGGAAAATGGCCCTCCTGTGAGGGTGTAACTGCCAAGCACCTTTAAGAAACCAGGTAGCCAAAAAATGAGCACCTGGAGATACTGAATCTACGGGGGCATGGCATGCAGAAATAGCTGCTAAATACACCTTCAAAGTGGAAGGTGACCTACCAGCATCAAGCAGCTCTTGCAGAAACTGCAAGATAACTGGCATGGGGCAAGAAACTGGATCATGACATTTAGTCAGACAATTCTGAAAATATTTCCACTTACAGGCGTACAGCGACCTAGTGGAGTCTGCCCTAGTGCTCTGCAGAGTACCCACAACCGTGTCTGATAGCCCTAGGTGCTGTCCAGCGGTCCCATTCAGGGGCCAGACCCATAAATGGAACCTGCCCGGTTCCAGATGCCAGAGAGTGCCTCTCGCCTGACTGCGGAGATCCAGGCGAAGCAGGATCTCCCAGGGCTGGCCTTGTATGAGCTGACTTAGGGTTGAGAACCAGATTCTCCTCGGCCACCGAGGGGCCACTAGGAGAACTGCTGCTTTCTCAAACCGGACCTTCTCCAACAAGGCCGGGTGCAGCGGTACTGGCGGGAATGTGTAAAGGAGCGTCCTGGGCCACTTGTGGGCTAGGGCGTCTACGCCGAGTAGACCGTCTAAGCAGTGGAGGGAATACCACAGAGGGCAATGTGTCGTCTCCACCGAGGCGAAGAGATTGACCTGCGCCTTCCCAAACTCCAGGGAGATGCGCGCCCGTAGGGACAGCAGGTTCCATTGTGCCCAATTCAGGAGCCGGAAGGTGATGCAATGCACCCCCAGGCACCGGAGGCCACCCTGGTGTTTTCCATGCAACACTGGGAGAAAGTGCTGGAGAGCCAGGAAAACAGCCTGCAGCTCCAGCATATTTATGTGCAGGACTATCCAATGGCCTGACCAGTTGCCGCAGACTCCTCTGCCTTCCCAGACCGCCCCCCAACCCAAGTTGGAGGCGTCCGTCATCACCACTCCCATCCGCACGCTCCCTCGCGCAGGTGAGAGGGCATCCTCCACCATCACAGGGCCGCGGAGCACGTGTGAGACAGTGTCAGCCGGGGGGCCAGGATAGCGTCCACGCACTTTGAGAGCGTACGAGTAGCTAGGGAGAGGCTGAACGGCAGCACGGAGAACTCGTAAACGCTTCCCTGAAAGGCGAAGCAGAGGTGCTTTCTGTGCTCTGGACGAATAGGAACGTGAAAATACGGTGAGTCAACATTTGGAACCTCCTCTCCTTCAAGAACTTGTTTAGGAATCTCATGTCTAGGATGAGGCGAAAGCCGCCGTCCTTCTTGGGTACCAGAAAATATCTCGAGTAGAACCCCTCTCCGCAGGAAGTGGGGTCTACGAGACGAATGGCTCCCTTGCACAGCAAGGTGGCCACTTCTTTCTGGAGTACCGATACTTGAAGAGTGTCCATCCCGGATGTGTGTGTGACTCCTCGGAAGGGGGGAGGTCCCAAGCGGAACGCCACTACCGAGTGGCGAGTGCACCAGGCAATGTGCGCACCAAGCACCCCGAGCACCAAGGTGCTATGCGTGCCGAGTGCACTGAGCACCATGTGCACCGAGCACAACGTGCACCAAGCACCATGTGCACCAGGTAGTGTATGCACCAGGGCGCTATGCGCACTGAGGGCACCGAGCACCCTGCGCAACGAGTGCAGTAAGCAACATGCGCACCGAGTACTGAGCACCGTGTGCACCATGGTACCGCATGCACCAAAGCGCTATGCTCACCGAGCGCCATGCACAACGAGTGCACTAAGAACCGTGCACACAAGCACTGCGTGCACTGAGTGAACCGACCACCACATGCACTAAGTGCACCAAGCACCTTGCGTACCAAGGCACCGAAGTACCATGGTCTGAGCGTGCATTGAGGTACCGCACCAGGGGCGTAGCATGCACCAGGGGAGACACACAGGCCGAAGCCGCGGCGGGTCCGTGTGCACCGAGCACCATGCACACCAAGGCATAGAAGTACCAAGGGCTGAGCGTGCACCGAGGTACCGAAGCACCAGGGGGCAGCTGAAGCAGCGCTGCCTACCCTAACCACATGTAGTCACATGGAGGACGTGCTCTCACACGAGTGAAGGCTGGAAAAAACAACAACACGCACTCCTTTAACTCAATACTGCACAGGCAGTTGACTCACGTACCACATATAGGGAAGCAGCAGCCTGCAACGAGAGTGTGCACAGGTTGCTGACGAAGAAAGAAGAAAAAGGCTGAATCAGGAGTTACTGATTCCGTGAAAGCGGCAAGCCAGCTTTCAGCCTGAAAGGCAAGGGAACTGCAGTTGACTCAAAAGTTATTTTTCACAATACGCTCAGATACCAACACAGAGGGTCTTACCTTACCATTTTGAGAGGCAAAAAGAGAACATGGCTTCTGTGGTTTGACTGTTTAATCCCTCTGTAGGCGGGACAGAGGGCGTCATCCCAGGAAGGGGCTTATCGGCAGCCCTGGTATAGAGAGCTCAGAAAATACCTACCAATAGGCAGTCATATCCCAAACGTAATGTTTTGGTAGTCGTCTTCGAATTGAACTAAATTAATATAGCTCTCCCAACTGTGCTAAATTCAGTTCACCTACCAGCATCTACCACTAGGAGGCATAGCAGCTTTAGACTACATACAAAACTTCATTGGTCAGGAGTTAACAAACCAAAAAGAAAAAGCAACTTTTTATTTAATTTTATCATGATTGGACTAAAAATAAGCTCTTACCTAACACCAGAAAGCCAATTTAATGAGCAGTGTCTCAGATTATTTTTAAAATAATGTTACACTGTGCTTACATTGCTCTGCAGCTCTGCTCAGTTTCTGTAGAACTCCCTTGCTTACAGAGTCTGCATTAATTACAGGCATTTGCGATTGTAAGAAAAAAAACTTTCCACTGACTCCAGGAATTCTTTTGAATTTTTTAGTATCCTTATTTATTAGAACATAAAAAAAGAAACATGGACAGTGGAAAAAAATACTGGAAAAGAACACCAAGAAAAATAGTATTTTTTGCTTCTGGTGTGCATAACAACTTTAAACACTTCACAGACCAGATGCAGCTCTCTCTTCCAGTTAATTGCCTGTCTAATCTGAAGCGGTTTCCTTGATCCTTGATACAGAAGGGTCCTGTTCTCTGTTAACCCTCATTTCAAACTGCTGCTTGTAAAAACGTCAACAAGAAGTATCTTCAGCAAAAAAAACTGAACAAAATAAACTGCCTGCTTTCTTTGATATTCTGCCTATAAGCTTAAAACACCATTCCATGCAAAAGCCAGTTTGCAAATTATTGAAAGGAATACAAACATGCAGATTAAGTATGTTTTCTGAGATTTTCTGACTTATCATTTACAGTATGCTATACTTTTACCATACTCTCTTCCCTGCACGACAAAGCATTACCAAAAATACAGTAGATTAATTTCTTCTCATGTCTGCAGCTTTTGAAAACCATAGACTTCAAACGTGTTTGACCTGAACATCCTACCTTAAACATGTATTCTTTTCCCTTGTTGAAGGTGTTGCCTAAATTTACAGTACCTCAGCCTAGCCTACTGCAGGAAGTTCACAGATAAAGGGTTACAGTACCTGGCCACAGGGAAAGGCTGCCACAAACTCATCTACTTGGACCTCTCTGGCTGCACTCAGGTTGGTCCCTCTTCCCTGCTCTTTGTTTGGTCATGAGAGACGTTCTCCTTCAGCTTGCACTGGAGCAGGGGGGGAGGCAGATGGTTTTAAATTACAGCAGCACAAGATTTGTCATGAAGGCAGTCTACTATAAGGCCTTTGGATTGGCTCCAGGGTAATGTCATGTATCCAGACGTTCAGGCCTTCATGAATGATAAACAGGCTTCAGGACCAGTGGTTTTAAAACATGAAGGTATTCCCTTCTTTGTCAACCTAGGAGGAAAGTTCATGTTTAAACTCCTGCATGAGTAGTCAGATTCAAATCTGTATGTTTTTAGCAGATAACTTTAATGAATACCCTAGGCAGATTTTGTGGGCCATATTCCATTATTCCATTATTTAAAGAATGTTTTTAAAGATTTTTAAAATAAATAAATAGTCTGATGTTTTAATGAATTAAACCAGACTTTAAAAAAAAAAACACAACATAAAGCTTGGTGAATGGGCCCTTTTATATATGAAAGTGAACTATAAGGTAGTGTTGAAATGTAAAATGTAAAACAGTGTTTTTATTGTTTTAAAAGCACCTAATATATATATATATATATATATATATATATATATATATATATATATATATATATATATATATATATATATATAATATATTTTAAAGCTTTCATATTCAGAAAATGCAACTAGATTAGGCATAAAGCCTTCTAGTGCTATATTTATAACAAACCATTCAGGGGTTGCCGAACCTCAATCATCATTTCTTTATAATACATGATGACAAAAATGATTCATTTACAGTTGTAAACCAGTAGTGATTGAGTAGTGTCACAATATGTGCTTAAATATAAACTTGGTGTAACTTCTGAACTGCACATACCCACTTGGAGTCTAACAAGCAATCAAGTTGATTTAAATAGCTGTAGGTATATTTCTTATCAGCATAAAGGTGAATCAAACATATGTAAAGTGGTGTTTAATGGGCACAAACAGGGCAATCAGACAGTGCTCTTTTAGGTGATTTTGATACCATGTTTTGCACTGAGGTTCCACGCCAGCATCACTGCAAGCTGTCGGCCAAGCATCCAGGGTGTGGCCTCATTAACATTTTCACCTGATCGATGTTAAAGACACAGCAAAGGTTTGCCTTCAAGTTTCAGGCTTAACAAAGATTAAACACTTTTGCATGGCCAAACCAAGGATACAACAGATAGAGATAACTCAGACAAACAAACAAGAAACTTTTGTTTATCATTTGTTTTACCATAATTAAAAAAAGAAAGGTATAACAGAAAAGAAAGTTACCCTCTTTATTAAATAAAAAGTGTATTGTATTGTGCATGTATCAATAACCACAATATTAAGAACAGAAGTTAAAGCAAAAATATACTGTAAGCTGTTTATTTAAGAATCTAAATTGGCCTCATTTGAATGCACCCTCATTGCATCAATCACAATATAGAATACACAATTTAGAAAAGTACTGATTCCGTACCATAGTTACAAACACAGTTTTTTGTCTTTGCATCCATATTAATAACAATTTTTTTGTTTTTAAAAGGTCAGTACTGTATATTTATGTGACAGGGCAGAGGCCCTGCACAGTTAAAACTGTGTGTTTTTGTGGCTGGCAGCTATCTTGACTGAAGAGTAGGGGAACAGCCTGGTGCCAAGAAGGCAATTTTTACACAGCTACACGGTATGCATTAATTCAAAAAGTGTGGAATGTAGCCAGGTGGTAATTTGATTTATTGATTGCCAATTAACCCCTGGTCCCATACCATGAAAGAGAACAAAGAAATGTTTGTTTGGGCAGCAGGCAGAGTTAGGAGAGATAGGGCAGTGCAGCGCAGCGAAGGTGTCGCCAAGCTTGAACAAGTGTAGAAAGAGAGATAGAGGTTAGTTTATGGACTAAGATAGCCATAGTCTGGGTGCAGTTTTGTTTAAATGATTTGTTTTGTTTGTTTTAACCTTTTGTTGTTAAAAAGGTGTGCTAAAGAGTTGAACTGCAGTTTACTGAGTCTGGGTTTGCTGTTCCTGCTGTTGACCAGCCTTAACTGCCACCCTACCACAAGCCTATATATACAGTACTGTGCAAAAGTTTTAGGCAGGTGTGAAAAAATGTTGTAAAGTAAGAATGCTTTCAAAAATAGACATGTTAATAGATTATATTTATCAATTAACTAAATGCAAAGTGAGTGAACAGAAGAAAAATCTAAATCAAATCCATATTTGGTGTGACAACCCTTTGCCTTCAAAACAGCATCAATTCTTCTAGGTACACTTGCACAAAGTCAGGGATTTTGTAGGCATATAGTCAGGTGTATGATTAAACAATTATACCATACAGGTGCTAATGATCATCAATTCAATATGTAGGTTGAAACACAATGATTAACTGAAACAGAAACAGCTGTGTAGGAGGAATAAAACTGGGTGAGGAACAGCCAAACTCAGCTAACAAGGTGAGGTTGCTGAAGACAGTTTACTGTCAAAAGTCATACACCATGGCAAGACTGAGCACAGCAACATGACACAAGATAGTTATACTGCATCAGCAAGGTCTCTCCCAGGCAGAAATTTCAAGGCAGACAGGGGTTTCCAGATGTGCTGTCCAAGCTCTTTTGATGAAGCACAAAGAAACAGGCAACGTTGAGGACCGTAGACGCAGTGGTCGGCCAAGGAAACTTACTGCAGCAGATGAAAGACTCATCATGCTTACTTCCCTTCGCAATCGGAAGATGTCCAGCAGTGCCATCAGCTCAGAATTGGCAGAAAACAGTGGGACCCTGGTACACCCATCTACTGTCCGGAGGAGTCTGGTCAGAAGTGGCCTTCATGGAAGACTTGCGGCCAAAAAGCCATACCTCCGACGTGGAAACAAGGCCAAGCGACTCAACTATGCACGAAAACACAGGAACTGGGGTGCAGAAAAATGGCAGCAGGTGCTCTGGACTGATGAGTCAAAATTTGAAATATTTGGCTGTAGCAGAAGGCAGTTTGTTCGCCGAAGGGCTGGAGAGCGTACGAATGAGTGTCTGCAGGCAACAGTGAAGCATGGTGGAGGTTCCTTGCAAGTTTGGGGCTGCATTTCTGCAAATGGAGTTGGGGATTTGGTCAAAATTAATGGTCTCCTCAATGCTGAGAAGTACAGGCAGATACTTATCCATCATGCAATACCATCAGGGAGGCATCTGATTTGCCCCAAATTTATTCTGCAGCATGACAACGACCCAAACATACAGCGAAAGTCATTAAGAACTATCTTCAGTGTAAAGAAGAACAAGGAGTCCTGGAAGTGATGGTATGGCCCCCACAGAGCCCTGATCTCAACATCATCGAGTCTGACTGGGATTACATGAAGAGAGAGAAGCAACTGAGGCTGCCTAAATCCACAGAAGAACTGTGGTTAGTTCTCCAAGATGTTTGGGCCAACCTGCCTGCCGAGTTCCTTCAAAAACTGTGTGCAAGTGTACCTAGAAGAATTGATGCTTGATGCTGTTTTGAAGGCAAAGGGTGGTCACACCAAATATGGATTTGATTTAGATTTTTCTTCTGTTCACTCACTTTGCATTTAGTTAATTGATAAATATAATCTATTAACATGTCTATTTTTGAAAGCATTCTTACTTTACAGCATTTTTTCACACCTGCCTAAAACTTTTGCACAGTACTGTAAATCAATCTTAAAGTGAATATTTATAGGTGTGGAAGTTAAACAAAATAGAGCTTACCTTGGTTCTGTTAAACATTCCTATTACTTTCTCATATTCATTTCTCATATATGCAGTTTTAGCATGAACATTATTTTAAGCATCTCTCCTCAGATATTGTAAACAAAATCCCTTCAAGCATGGCTACACAAGCTATGTAAAGTATTGTTTGTTTTTTATAATGCATCATAAAATTTGAGTCGTGGCTCTGCAACGGTATGGTGGAACTTATATCAAATCATATTTAAATATGTTTAGCTTTTGTTACATGTTGGTACATGTATAGGTCTTAAAATACATTTTGAAAATTGATGACACCTCATGTCACAAAGACACGTTATTCCTTCTGTTAAAAGGCTTGCAATAAGATTAAGATTTTAACTTTACATAAAGTTTCTTTACATATTCATAATATTCAGTTAATTTGTCATCCAGTCGTAGTTATTCTGGTAGACTGCAAATAATTCGATATAGTTCCTTATTTTTGTATTCGTCAATGAACTTATTTTTCCATATAAAATACTCGATTTGTTGCATATTTTGTTAGCTAGAGACTAAATACAGTACAATGTAAATATTTATTCAAGAAGTTACGGCACAATGTATTTATTGAGCCCTAGTAAGCATGTGACATGTTGTCTCACTGGCCTGTGCTTTACTGCTTTTGGTCTTACGTTCTACAGATTTTCTGTAACCATGACTACAGTAATGAAACTATTGAAGAACATGTTTTAACTCTGGATAAAACTAAGGTTGAAACAGCTTTTGTCGATAAAAGTGGTGTAAATTGTCCAGGTCCCGGGCTGAATGCCTGCGGGACGGCATTTGTCCCGGATTCCCTCGACACAGTTCAAACTTACCACTTAGCCAACGTTCAAACCATAGGGGAGACCGGGGATGGTTGTCACACTTTTTACTCTTTATTATTTTCGTCAATCTGGTGACATTCTGCGAGGTTCTGTTCCTTGTTATATTGAAGAATAACTCTTCACGCACAAACGGATGTTTTTTATTTCAGCATAACTTTATTCCAAATATGATATTTAGACGGTTGAAAATGCAGCGGTCACCTATGACAACCTGCCTCATAGCGAAATGAAATATGTGCTAACCATTATTGAATTGACCTACAATTACAAGATGGTTGCGTTCCACACAATAAAGCACACATTTCAGTGTTAGTATCTCCCTGCGCCATCTAGTTTCATAGTTATGAGCACTGTGACAACCAACCTGTGTGACAACCAATCCCGGTCTCCCCTAGCAACCACACCGGAGTGCAAAGTCCTGTCCTACAGCGTCATTCACAATGCTTTACACAGCCCCAGAATGACTGACACATTGTGTAGCCAATCTAAGAACATATTGTCGCAGTATCATCTAACTTGTTATCCCCCATGTTCCCCAATGGCTGACACTGCTGTGTAAATCATTTATACACAGCAGTGTATTATTATTTTAATTTCAAAGCAGACAGTGTTTTTTTAAATGAGAAATGACCGACTCCGTAAGTGGAAGAGACACTGATACCGATAGTGAAACATCAGACTCGGAGAAAGAAGGACCCTCAGCCTCGGCCTCTTCCACAACCCCACCAAATAAAAAAAGCAAGCGCCTGTGTAAATTTAGAGAGGAGTGGGTTAGTGCAAACACATGGATTCGGAAAAATCCAAAAGATTTTTGTACATTATGTCGAAGAGAGTTTGGAATTGGACACGATTTCAAGAAGAATTCAAAGTCAGACGGACACAAAGCGAATGTTGTTTCTGATACCAGACAGACACTGATGACTGCATTTGCTGTGAAATCAAATGATGTAGACTGGATAAAGAAATGTACAGCAGTAGAGATAACCATGGTTTACCACACAAACCAACATCACCATTCTTATCAATCTTTAGACTGCACAAACAAGCTAGTTAGCAGTGTGTTTAGTGATTCAGTCACGGCAACGAAAATATTGTGCAGACAGACAAAAGCTGTGGCCATAACTGAAAATGTACTTGCCCCATACAGCGTAGAGCTTATGCTAAACGAATGAAAGAAGCCCTACATGTTTTCCAGTGTATGTTCTGATGCATCAAATAAAAGAAACACTAAGCTCTTCCCCATTGCGCTGAGGTATTTTGTACCAACACAGGGTATTCAGACAGGTCTGTTGGATTTTTACAGTGACCACGATGAGACAACAGTTGCGATTTCAGAGACGCTCAAGCATGTGCTAGATTCTAGGGCTCGTAGCTGCCAACTGCCCAGCACACATAACCCACAACAGTGCAAAGTTTGCTGCTGATAAACTGGAATATGATGTGGAGACAGTGATCATTAAAATTTTCAACCACTTTTCAGTTTCAGCAAAGAGAGCAGAGAACTTAAGGGAAACTTTTGAATTTGTTGACATAGAGTGGGTCAAGATACTAAGACACAACTCGATGGCTTTCCCTTGCACCAGCTGTAGACAAGATGTTGAAGACCTTGCCAGCGATCATATCATATTTCCAGTCACTGGAAGTTCATAGCAGATGAAACTGGTGAGCAAGCTACTGCTACAGTGCCTTGCATAAGTATTCACCCCCTTGGACTTTTCCACATTTTGTAGTGGTACAACCTGGAATTAAAATGGATTTAATTAGGATTTTTTGTCACGGATCTACACAAAATAGTGTATAATGTCGAAGTGGGGAAATAAATCAACATATTTTTCAAAATTATTTACAAATAAAAAACTGAAAAGTCTTGATTGCATAAGTATTCACCCCCTTTGCTATGACACCCTGTGACGGATGTGAGTGGTGTGTGAATAAATAACAGTCCTGAAACAGTATTTCTCCCACAAAAACAACTGTGTTTATTAAAATAAACCTCCCCTTTACCTGCAAGGGTATTGGGGGGAACACAGCTGGCTGACAAACAAAAATACAAAAACAAACAGAAAGTGTCCACAATGAAATCCCGAGTGTCCTGTGCATGAAAGTGCTTTGTAATCCACACGGGGTGTGCTGATGTTGGTGAAGGGAAGGTAGTGCTCTGTGATCTGGAACTGGCTCCGTGGCTGCAGTCCCGCGCTCCTACTCCGCCTCTGAAAACACACAACAAACATCACTTAATCCAAAAAACACAACGCTCCGGCTGGTGGCTCAGTTTCTCAGCGCAAGAGGAGGAACTGACGTAGCTGCTTCCCCTTTGTACCCAGCAAACTCCTCCCTGCAATCAACGTGTCGCCATGGTTTCTCCAATAGAGGGCTGCCCCGCAGCTGACTGCAATGGAATTGTCCAGAGTACTTGCAGCTACACGCCCCTCCTAATATGGTCACCTTCCGGTTTCCACCTACCACCGAGGTGGCAGATCTAGGAGGCAGCTTACCTTCCCCCTTACACAGCGCCTTTTCTAATCGGGAGGGAGATTTACAGCATCGATCCTTTCTCTCTCTATCACATATCTCACCCCTCAGAGTGATGCCGAAGGAACGCTCGGCCAACTCTACATTGCCCAAATGTCCTCCCTCCCTTGAAAAAAAATCTGCATTTTGATGCTCCTTACCCGCACGATGTTTCACAGTATAGTGGAAGGGTTGCAGCACCAGATACCACCGAGTTATCCGAGCGTTATTGTCCTTCATCGTGTGTAACCACCTTAAAGGAGCATGATCAGTCATGAGAGAGAAAGAACACCCCAATAAGTAATAGCGAAGAGCGTGAGTAGCCCATTTAATAGCTAAACATTCCTTCTCAATGACGGAGTAGTTAATTTCCCTAGGAGCCATTTTTTTGCTCAGGTAAATAATAGGGTGTTCTACCCCGTCAACTTGTTGGGACAGGACTGCCCCAGACCAATGTGGGAGGCATCAGTCTGCAGGATGAACTCTTTGCTGAAATCTGGTGAAATTAGAGCGGGAGCTTGACAGAGTTGCTTCTTAATCATATCAAATGCTTCCTGACACTGTCCTGTCCATTTAACTAATTTTGGAGCAGCCTTTCGGGTGAGATCGACCAGGGGGTTGACTATGGTGGCACACTCAGGGATAAAACGGCGATAATAACCGGCTAACCCCAATAGTGATCTCACCTGTGACTTGGTTCTCGGGATTGCCATCTCCACCAGCGCCTGGACTTTGGAGGCGATCGGCTTCACCCAACCATTACCCATAATGTAGCCAAGATATTGGGTCTCTTGTTTGCCAAATGCACACTTGCCCAGTTTGGCTGTTACCTTGCCTCTCTCAGAGACTGAAGGACGGCTAAAAGTCTAACAATATGCTCTTCCCAGGTGGAGCTAAAAATCACCACATCATCAATGTACGCGGCTGCATACTGATGATGGGGAGCTAAGACCTGGTCCATCAGTCTCTGAAAAGTGGCTGGAGCTCCATGCAACCTGAAGGGCATGGTCCGTAAATGGAACAAGCCATCTGGGGTAGAGAAAGCAGTTTTCTCTCTTGAGCTCTGAGTGAGTGGAATCTGCCAGTATCCCTTCATCAGATCCAAGGTCAAAATTAACTGCGCCTTACCCAGTCGGTCAAGGAGCTCATCCACCCGGGGTATTGGATATGCATCGAACTTGGAGATGGCATTAACCTTTCGAAAGTCCACGCAGAACCGAGTGGAGCCGTCCTTCTTTCCCACCATCACAATTGGATTGCACCACTCGCTGCGGGAAGGTTCAGTGACTCCAAGCTTGAGCATATCCTCCACCTCCTTGTGGACAGGGCCCCTGCGACTCTCCGGGATCCGGTACGGTCTCTCTCGGACCTTGACACCTGGTGGAGTAATAATAGCATGAGAAATAACATTAGTTCTGCCGGGCAAGTCAGAAAAAACATCACTAAACCTTTCCACCACCAGGTGGAGCTCACGTTTCTGATCCGGAAGTAACTGTTCCCCCATCGGAATATGAGTTGTAGCTGGTGGATTGACAGTGGGACCAAAATCCTCTTCTACACTGTCGCCTGCTACAAATAGAGCCTCCCTTTCATTCCAGGGTTTTAGCAAATTAATGTGATAAATTTCAGTCTTGTTCCGGCGATCGGGTTGTCTAATTTCATAATTCACGCTACCAATTCCCCGTATCACCTCATATGGCCCCTGCCACTTAGCATACAACTTAGATTCCGATGTGGGAAGTAGCAACAGTACTTTATCACCTGGCCGAAAGGTCAGAATTCTTGATTGTTTGTTGTACTGCTGCTCTTGGCGATGCTGAGCTAGTTTTAGGTTTTCTTGTGCCAAACGACCAACCAATTCCAGGCTGTCTCTTAACATGATTACATACTTGACTATGTTTTTGGAAGTTTTTGTTTGCTCCTCCCACCCTTCTTTTACAAGATCAAGAATGCCTCGTGGTTGCCTCCCATACAGGAGCTCAAAGGGAGAAAACCCAGTTGAGCTCTGAGGCACCTCTCTTACTGCAAACATTAGGTAGGGGAGGAGTTTAGCCCAGTGTTTCTGTTCTTGGTTAACAAACCGCTTCAGCATCTGTTTTAAAGTCTGATTAAAACGTTCCACCAAACCGTCCATCTGTGGATGATAAACAGAGGTTCGAATGGACTTAATTTGCAATAATTTATATAATTCTTTCAAAAATTGTGACATGAAGTTCGTTCCGTGATCAGTGAGGATTTCTTTTGGAATCCCTACTCTCGTTATAATCTGTACTAACTCTCGAGCAACTACTGCGGCACTAGTGGATCTCAATGGTACTGCCTCTGGATATCTAGTCGCGTAGTCCACCACTACCAAAATGTGCGTATATCCAGAGTCAGACTGGCTCAATGGACCCACTATGTCCATAGCAATGCGTTCAAAGGGAACTGAGATCAGGGCAGTGGGACCAGTTGGGCGGGCGAACTTCGCCCGCGCTACTTGCTGGCATTCCGGACACTCCGCTATGTATCGCGCCACATCACTAAACACTCCCACCCAATAAAATCGAGCCAATATTCGTTCCCGAGTCTTTTCGATCCCTAAATGGCCCGAACAGGGGACATTGTGCGCCAACCGCATGATCTCACGTCGAAAAGACTGGGGAACAAGTAATTGTGTTACAATCTGACTTGTGCTCGTGGCTTGGGATACTCTATATAGTAAATGCCCGACAATAATGTTGTGGGGATATGTAGCTGACGGCTATCCTCTACATCCTTCCCCTCGATAGACCGAACCTGCCCCCAGATGTGTACCAGCAAGGGTTCGTTCTTTTGCTCCAATGCTAGGTCCACATCTCGGTCCGAGAATTTCGGGATATCGAGCGGAGCTAAAGTAGCCTCAGCACTGGGTGTCTCAGTAACCTTCCCCGCAGATCACACTGAGTCACAACCCCTTTCCCTACATTTGATTGATTGAGCAGTATCCCCACCAAGCTCCATCCTTGTCTTATTAATGTTCCTTCCCATTTTTCAACCCTTTGCTCTCTTTTTGTTTTTTCGGGCAAAATCGGGAATGGAACAGGTCAGTGTGCAGCGGAAAAATATTCCCAATAGCTTCCCCTGCTGCTCCCATGGCCTTACGGAGACTGGTTTTACCGTTTTATAAATCATACTATCAAAATGTGGCCAGTCTCGACCCAAAATAACTGGATAGGGCAACTTTTCAGCCACCGCCACGATTGCTGGCGGGTATGACTTCCAATGGTCAAATCTAATTTGGTGAGGGGGTAGTCTTTGTTATCCCCATGAATGCAGGACATGACCACAACCCCGCGTGACCACCAAGGTACCCCCTTCAACAGAGCTTTCAAAATTAAAGTTTGCCCACACCCTGAGTCCACTAATGCATGGGTGCTCACATCACGAACCCGCTGATTTGACAACGGGGAGGGTTGCTCTACTCTTACCCCGCTGGGGGTCGCCCTCGGTCTCCATTTGTTGGAGTGAGGCCGCCCATAGGGTGACGCTGTAGTGCTGGTCCGGGGGTGGTGGTGGTGAGGTATGGAGGAGGTCCCGCCGCCCGGGGCTTGCTGGAGGCTGGAGCCAGGGTGGCAACCGCTGGAGAGGAAGGCATAGCATCCTCGAACCCTTCAGCCAATCTGACTGCTCCATTCAGCGTGGTGGGACGGTGGCGGCCGACCCAGTTTTGCGTGTCTGGCCCCAGCACCTTTATGAATTGTTCGATTGCTATTAGTTCAGTCACTTTTTCAGCGCTATTGGTGCTGGGGCAGAGCCACCGGGTCACATGGTCCATCAGCTGTTGCGCCACCACGCGAGGTCGCAGTCCTGGGGGTCGCTGGTATTCCCGGAACCGACGGCGGTGCGTTTTTTCAGTGATATCAAGTCGCTGGAGAATGGCCTGCCTCACCCGATCATAATTCTGGGCGTCTTCGTCGGTCAGGGCTTGGTAGGCTGCCTGGGCCTCCCCAATCAAGTTGGGTCCCAGCTGGATAGCCCACCAATCCCGAGGCCACTGGGCTGCTGTTGCCTGCCTCTCAAAAGCAACTAAATAGGCCTCGGGATCATCCTCCGGCGACATTTTCACTACTTTTATCCGTGGTAGGGGAACCGTTGGTTCGGCCGCCGGTTCTCTCCCCCGATTGGCTTCCAGGAACATAGCGTGCATCCTCTCCATCATAGCTGCCATACCCTCCTGATGTCTCTGCTCCTGCGCCTCCAATATTGCTCCCAATGCGGCCGCGTCCATGATAAATCCCTCTTTTGACTCCAATTGTGACGGATGCGAGTGGTGTTGTGAATAAATAACAGTCCTGAAACAGTATTTCTCCCACAAAAACAACTGTGTTTATTAAAATAAACCTCCCCTTTACCTGCAAGGGTATTGGGGGGAACACAGCTGGCTGACAAACAAAAATACAAAAACAAACAGAAAGTGTCCACAATGAAATCCAGAGTGTCCTGTGCATGAAAGTGCTTTGTAATCCACACAGGGTGTGCTGATGTTGGTGAAGGGAAGGTAGTGCTCTGTGATCTGGAACTGGCTCCGTGGCTGCAGTCCCGCGCTCCTACTCCGCCTCTGAAAACACACAACAAACAACACGTAATCCAAAAAACACAACGCTCCGGCTGGTGGCTCAGTTTCTCAGCGCAAAAGGTGGAACTGACGTAGCTGCTTCCCCGTTGTACCCAGCAAACTCCTCTCTGCAGTCAACACGTCGCCATGGTTTCTCCAATAGAGGGCTGCCCCGCAGCTGACTGCAATGGAATCGTCCGGAGTACCTTCCGGTTTCCACCTACCACCGAGGTGGCAGATCTAGGACGCAGCTTACCTTCCCCCTTACACAGCGCCCTTTCTAATCGGGAGGGAGATTTACAGCATCGATCCTTTCTCTCTCTATCACACACCCCTAAATAAGCTCTGGTGCAACCAATTGCCTTCAGAAGTCACATAATTAGTTGAATGGAGTCCACCTGTGCGCAATTAAAGTGTCACATGATCTCAGATTAAATACACCTGTTTCTGGAAGGCCCCAGAGTTTGTTAGAGAGCATATCTAAACAAACAGCATCATGAAGACCAAGGAGCTATCAAAACATGTCCGGGATAAAGTTCTGGAGAAGCACCAATCAGGGTTGGGTTATAAAAAAATATCCCAAACTTTGAACATCCCCCGGAGCACCGTTAAATCCATTATTAAAAAATGGAAAGAATATGGCACAGCCGTGACTCTGCCTAGAGAAGGCCGTCCACCAAAACTCAGTAACCAGGTAAGGAGGGCATTAGTCAGAGAAGCAACCAAGAGGCCAATGGTAACACTGAAGGAGCTGGAGAGATCCACAGCTGAGATGGGAGAAACCGTCCATGGGACAACTATAACCCGGATGCTCCACAAAGCTGGGCTTTATGGAAGAGTGGTGAGAAGAAGGCCATTGCTGAAAAATACCCATATCAAATCCCATTTGTTTTGCCAAAAAGCATGTGGGAGACACAGCAAACATGTGGAAAAAGGTTCTCTGGTCTGATGAGACCAAAATTGAACTTTTTGGCCTTAGCGCAAAATGCTATGTGTGGCGCAAAGCCAACACTGCTCATCACCCTGAGAACACCATCCCCACGGTGAAGCATGGTGGTGGCAACATCATGTTATGGGGATGCTTTTCATCGGCAGGGACTGGGAAACTGGTCAGGATTGAGGGCAAGATGGATGGAGCCAAATACAGGGAAATTCTAGAGGAAAACCTGTTTCAGTCTGCAAGAGACCTGGGACTGGGGCGGAGGTTCACCTTCCAGCAGGACAATGACCCTAAACACACAGCCAAAGCTACACTGGAGTGGTTTAAAAACAATAACCCGAATGTCTTCGAATGGCCCAGTCAAAGCCCAGACCTCAATCCAATTGAGAATCTGTGGCAAGACTTGAAAATTGCTGTTCACCAACAGTCCCCATCCAACCTGACAGAGCTTGAGCAATTTTGCCAAAAAGAATGGGCAAAAATTGCAGGATCCAGATGTGCAAAGCTGGTAGATTTACCCAAAAAGACTCACAGCTGTAATTGCTGCCAAAGGTGCTTCTACCAAGTATTGACTCAGGGGGGTGAATGCTTATGCAACCAACAAATGTCTTTTTTTTGTTTAATTAACTTTTGTGTCACAATAAAAAATATTTTGAACCTTCAAAGTGTTAAGTATGCTGTGTAAATGAAATGGTAAAAATCCCAATTAAATCCATTTTAATTCCACGTTGTAACACTACAAAATGTGGAAAAGTCCAAGGGGGGTGAATACTTATGCAAGGCACTGTACATCCATTCCAGAGCTCTACATTCTGTTTCTACAGAATGTGTTGCAAATTTTCCAAGAAACAGTTCTTAAACTTGAAAAACAGGATCTGCCCATCACTGGTTTGTACCGTCATTAAGAAACAAACTACAGAGAAGGAAAAAAGACAAATTCTTTGGCTATTTGGTGAATACAGGTCTGAAAAACCTGACAGTCAATGATGCAAAGAAGACGGAACAGGATCTGCTCTGTTTTTACGACAGAGCGCTAAACTATCTTCAAAAGTGGTTTGACTTCTCAGATGCCAATCTTTTAAAAACATTTGAAGTACTGTCACTGGTTTGATTTCCATTACATGAGAGTAGATGTTAAAACTTCATGCTGATTTGAACTTGGCTCTCGCCAAGATAAGCACCAACTAAGACGTAGCTTCACAGTAAACTAATGTGATCCATATGTGTCTCCATCCATTTGCGCTTCCTTCCATATGATGATGTAGATATCCTTCTGTCTGGTGTTGATGGCTGAAGTGTAATGCTGGCTCCAGGGATCAGCTTATTTTGCCTCCCTAGCGCATCAGCACACACAACGGCTGCGATGCTGGCTCCGGGATCAACCATAGTGCGGTCTCCCCAGCGCATCAGCATGACAACCGTCTGGATTGAGCTAAGTAGGGTACATCTCTGGGGTCTTCAAGTGGGCACCTTCCATCCTCGGTGTTTCGTCGACTAGCCCACGACACCTCAAGAGGGCTCGGCGGTGATTCTGGCGTCCCAGCATCACCCCCTCCGTCCCCCACTCAACTCAGCCCAGCTTACTTACCTGTACATCAGCCTTTCTTTCTTTCTATTGTGCTTGAGATCCCCAGCCAGAATCTTTCCGTCTCAACCACAGCCAGTTGCTGCTCCTCTCTGCTGCTTCAGATAAGTTCTTCACTGTGCAACGCAACTCTTGGCCATTGAATCCGACATCTCTGAGAAACCGGGTTGTAGAGTGTGCCACAAATCCTCGACATCCCACTTCCACTGGGTAAACCCAGACTCTCACTGTTCCGCTTCAGTGGCTAGTTGAGCATACCGCAATTTCTTCCTCTCATACGCCTCATCTACAGCATCCTCCCATGGCACTGTTAACTCTACCAGGTGAACAAGGCGTGCTGATCCAGACCACAAGACAATATCTGGTCGAAGGTTTGTGGTGGCAATCTCAGGTGGAAAAATAAGCCGCTGACCAACATCTGCCAGCATTTTCCAGTCTCTAGCAGCTTCCAGTTGTCCTGGGCGAGGATTGGTTTTAACACCTTTTCTTGGTGGTTGCTCTCCTGGGGAGGAATGTTGTCATTTGTGTGTAATGTTTTGATGGAACAGGTGGCAACTTATTGGTCATGTTACGCTTGTCTTCCAATGCTAAGGCCAAACATCGCAGCACCTGGTCATGGCGCCAAGTAAACCGTCCTTGGCTAAGAGCCACCTTACATCCTGTCAAAATGTGCCTTAATGTTGCAGGTGATGAACACAAAGGACATGAGGGATCCTCTCCTACCCAGAGGTTTAGGTTCTGTGGTGATGGGAGAACATCATATGTTGACCTTATAAGGAAACTGATCCTGCTCTGTTCCATTGACCATAGGTCTTGCCAGCCAATCTTGCGTTGTTCCACACTCAAGACTGCCGTTGGAGCTGGGAAGGCTTGTGCAAAGTTGCAGAGATCTTGAATTTGGCAGATTCCTTAAAGATTGATTTTAATTAACTATATGAAGAATTTTCAAGCATTGCTCCAATACTTAGCTGTGTTACAGAGACCAGTCTGACCACTGACCTTAAATGGAATAATATGTTTGACAAGGCAGGCCCTGCTGCTGAGCAGAATTTGAAACATCTTTTGAAAATGGTTTCATTTGTACTCCGCATACCTTGCTCAAATGCCTACGCTGAGAGGGCATTCAGCTTGATGAACATGATATGGACGGATCAAAGAAACCGGTGTTCTGTGGATCTGGTAAAAGCTGAACTGCAAGTAAAGTTAAACTACCGGTTCTCTTGCCTTGAGTTCTACCAATCTGTCAACTTGCCAAACTCTTGCAATCTGCAAGATCTGATAGGAAGTGCACATTTAAATCGAAATGAACACTGATGGTTTTATTTTAATTTTATTGTTATTTTCAAATTTTCTGGAAAACTGTACCTTATATTTAAAAAAAAAAAAAAAAAAAAAAAAAATCCACAAACTTTTGAAAAACAATCTGAAGGATTAAAGTCCAGGAAAGTATGACACATTGGTAAGTTGACATATTTTTTTAATTACCTTTATTAAATATAAAATGTGTACATATACAATACCCTACCACCGCCCACTCATTTTTTTTTTTAAATGCCAGGTGTCCCGTTTTTGTATTTTGAAAAGGTGGTCACCCTACCTCCAGGACAACTTAAATGTATTGTAATGATCTTGAGAGGTGGCGGGCCCCTTTAAGATTCTTGGAGGACCTCCGTGATGGACAGGAGGCGAGAGTGCTGATTGCATGGGAGGCGGAGGCTACCGAGATGTCTCCTCGAAACGTATTCTCAGGAGTAAGAGGGGTGTGGCAGTATAAAAGGGCTGCGGGCTGGATACGAGGGCGAATGGATAAACAGCAACAGTGACACAGAGAAAGGACCAACCAGCATCCTATGACTACAGTCGGCCACAACACAGGCTGCTTATCTGCAGTGGTACGAATTTCCCCGGGACCTTGCTGAGAGCGAGCGACTGAGAGAAAGAAGGGAAGTCGGACGGGAGTCCGAGGGACAGGTCCTGAGGAACGACAGCTACAGTCCAGTGCGTGTGTGTCTCGATCCTCCCCCCACCCTTTTGCCTACCCTGTGCTCTTTCACCCCTCTATCCTTCTATTCTAAATAAACACGGGCTGTTATCCCCATTTTTGCTACAATCACTGCATCCGTCTGATTCAATAAGGGCATAACCCAAAAACGTTACAGTATGTTATTGCACTCCCACTTATAATTACATTTGGATCTGTAAGCAAAATTATTTAACATATACAAGAATCCCAGCTGTGTGTTTGGCTTAGTGTGTGAAGGCCTTTTGCTGAGAATCCCCAAATGCTGAATTTCTCACTACATTGGAATGGGATATGGAGCCTTTGATCCATAGTTTTTTCTGGTTAGATTCCATAATGGGTCAGTGGTAATCAAAATCCATTTGCTATAATTGTGAAATAAAGCATTGTGTTCTCATCTAAGTTGCAGGGGAATTGATTTCTCATAAATTCCACATAACAACATTGTGGCAAAGTGGCTGATTGTGTACAGGTGCAGGAGTGATGCAGTGTGTATTGAACGAATTCTAATCCCGGTGTGGTGACCAAACAATAACTCCAGGCAATACACAACAATGTGTAATGCACTGGAAGTAAATAAACGGGTTACAGTCCCAAATAATAAACACACGTATCTTTCCCACAATGTACAAACACGGTCACCAGTCCTGGGTACGTGCTGTAGTGCTCGTGGTGGCTGATACAAGTTTATTCATGACAAAAGTGAAGTGCTGTTCCGTGTTCCTTGGCGACAGCTCTGGAACGTGTTAGCCATCTAATAATAACAAGCAAACAATTATAGACAAACAAAACAAAACACTCACAGTACTTTTCTCACTGGGTCTCCCACGGGTTCTTACAGGTTTAATATGCAAACCAAACGAAGGAACAGATTACGATTCTCCGTCCCCTTTTATGCCGTCACTCATGACCCTTTGGTAAACGGGTGAAACCGCCTCTCCAATCTGCAGCTGCCACATCGTTTCCCTTCCGGGTCAATGCGTTCTTGCAACGGAGTCTCACCTTCATCCAGACTGGCCGACTTCCCGACCCTGGGAAAGAACTGTCAGACCAGCCCGTCTCTCTGCTTAGCGCCCTCACAGGCGCTAATCATTGTATTTCTGTCACAAAAATCTCTCAATTGGAACAGCTATTTTTACAAATAGGCATTTTTTTGTATGTGTTCACTTCACAGATCTACTAGCTCTATTGTCATGTGTTCATTGTAAATGAGAATTTGTTCTCAATTGACTCATCTGGATAAATAAAGGTTTTGATTGATTTTCAAATGTTATTATTATAAATGAGATGTTACTTTATAGAAATTGTCCTCGCCCTTAATGACTCTCAAATCAGTATGCTTCTGCATGAATATTAATTTCTGTGTGGAGATAGCCAAAAAGGAACTAACTACGGGAATCCTTTGCATTTCGGGTGGCCAATAACGTCAATGTAATTATAATGTCTGAAGATAGTAACATTAATTCTGATTTCTGTGGACATTTATTAAATGAAGACTAAGCAGCACAGGTTATGAAAAAAAACAAAAACAGATAAGTTGCAAGTAGAGTAAGATTCTGTTGGCCGATCCTCATACACCTAACAGTCACTGGACACAAGCGAGGGCTGCGGGAAGAAAGAAACCTCAAGAAATGTTAATGAGATCTGCTTTGTGACTTAGAGATGAGTGGGGAGATTCCCCTTGGCTCGCAGAGAACCGCCCTCGCGGAGGTGAGAACGAACCGATCGGTCTCCAAGGCTGGGAAGCAACCGATACTTCCCCCAAGGGTAACCTAGAGGAGAGAAAATGGAAAGATAACAGAGTTAGTTAGATTTGGCCGGGGGGCCCTCTTGGCATGCTGAGAACCTTCCTGGAGGAGGACGAAGCCAGCGGCGGCTGGGCTTCTAAGGTTGGGAAGTGAGCCTCACTTACCCCCAGAGGGAGACCGTTGCAGACAGTTGCAGAGGTGGAGTGGCAGTTTCTAAAAAAGGGTTTAGCAGATGTTATTGGTAGGAAGGAAATAGGGGGGAGGAGCCCTCGCTCATGCCCCCCAAACAACACACCAAGGTTACAAAAATAAAAAAACAGGGAGCATCTAAAAACGTCATTTTCTTCTGCCTGTCACAGTACTGTAAAGAGTAAGAAGATTCACATATTTGTATTTTTGTTATGGTGTTTGCAATGTCTGGTTCCTAAAAAATGTTTTTGATAAGATGTTTTTGACAGTAAGTTCTTAAATTAACTATTTTTCTGCAAAAAAAAAAGCCCAATGAAGGAAAAGTATTTTGCTGTAAGTCTGACCAATACAGTAATACAGAGATACCATTTATGGCACTGTCATGGATTGAAAAAAAGTATTTCAGCAGCTTCAACCTCCTAAAAAAAACACATGCTATTAAAGAATATAATTGTATGTATTTTAGTACTTGTTAAAGTCCTAAAAAGAAACAAACCTCTATAATAAAATAAAAAAAAACATGCAAGAAGATACAGAATTGTTAAAGTGTTGTGTTTCTTGCAAACATAGCAGGATATAACCCTTTAAAAACAGCATTTCATTACTGGCAGTCAGATTTTAAATTACTGTATTGTATTTATGGCCATATTTACAGAAAGTAAAAAAAAAAGTTCATTTAAGTCAGACACGAAAAACACATTCTTATTAAAACATAATCTTAATTTGATCTTAATTTGTATTTGAATAAGTTCTCTGCACAGTGACTAACAGAGCTTGTCTGCATAACATATGTTACTGTTTACTCCAGTATTATAGCAACATTCTGGTTTTGGAAAATTGTGCCAGTTACTGTTCTGCCAAGCAAACAGTTCATTCTTATAACCAAACTCTTCTAAATTTTTATGTCTGTATTTACAATATATGTTGGAGAGGATGGGCTACAAATTATACTTGTAAGTTTTCAGAACTTATTCCTACATTTTATCAAACTGTATATAAAGGAATCCCTATTTCTCAAAACAAGTTATGAAAGGTAGCACTAGAACAGTGGTCTTCCACATGCACATACAGTGTAAGAGGCCCTCAGTCTAATAGTCCATAAACAGATCCTCATTAAAGGTTATAACTTCTCTTTATAAAAATCTATAGATTCCCCCTACTGAGCTAACATGTATATTATTTATGTAAAAGAATAAAGCATTCACGTAGCATGCTTCCTTCATTGTTTAAAATACAGATGTATAGAGTATATCAAGTACACTGTGTAAAATGTTCCCCCTTTGGAAACTTAAACGATAAATCTTAATAATTACATTTCCAGAGCATGTAGCTTTGGATTAGGCAGTGGTGGAAAAAAAAACAACTTAGCCACAACTTATTTTTTTAAAAAGAGTGTACCAATTAATCAATGTGCAAGTTGAGGTAGTCAGAGATTCAATAAATTGAACTTTAAGCAGCACGGCTAATTGAAGAGCCTTTTCCCATTCTGTCATTAATGATAATAGCTTATACATTTTTACAAACTTTTAAAGTCATTTTAATGATTACTTTAAAAAGCAGTGATAAAAATAAGTATAAAAATAATAATAAATAAAACAAGTAGTGTAAAATTAGATAATACAATGTTCCCTTCAAAATACATATGTCAAATTATAAAAATGTGTTTTCAATCTTAATTTAAAAGCAGCAAGAGATGGTGCCTCCCTTACAAATCGTGGCAGATCATTCCACAACTTTGGGGCTCTAAAGCTGAATGCTCTGCCACCTGCCTTCTTTCTCTGTGTCCATGGAATACTGAGAAAAACCATCCTGTGATCTAAGAGAGCAATTACGGACATACAGAGTCAGCAAATCTTTTAGATATAAGGGAGTAAGGCCATTTAATGCTGTACAAGTTAAAAGCAAAACCTTAAAATCAATCCTAAACTGTACAAGAAGCCAGTGTAAGGCTAGCACAGGGGTAATGTGTTCATACTATTTAAAACTCTGGCAGCAGGATTTTATACACGCTGCAATCAAGATAAAACACAACTTGAAATACCAGGAAAAAAGCATTGCAACAATCAATCCTAGATGTTATAAAAGAATGCATCTGTCTCTCAGCATCCTGCAGCGAAAGAGAACATCTTAGTTTATCAATATTTCTTAAATGAAAAAAAGACACTCTATAGTTGCATTCCTAATGTGTGGCTCGAATGAAAGATCTGGATAAAAAACTACACCAACATTTTTTTCATTTCAGCATTCAACTCAAAGGAGAATCTACCAAATGTAAAATCAGATGGATTTATATTATTTAGTTGATTCTGTGATCCCAAAAGCATCATTTCTGTTTTATCAGAGTTTAACATTAAAAGTGTTTTGACATCCATTGCTTAATGTCAGAAAGATAGGTAGTCAGGCTATTTTCAGCTGAGGTGTCACCCAGTTTCAGAGATAAATATAAATGAGAAACATCAGCATAACAATGAAAATGTAACTCATGTCTATGGACAGTATCGCCCAAGGGTAGCTGTAACAGTGTTACGTGTGTGGGTCATCACTGAATAATACTGAGGGAGACACAGAGCAGTGGGTGTTGACACAGAGCAGTGGGTATTGACACAGAGCAGTGAGTGTTGACACAGAGCAGTGAGTGTTGACACAGAGCAGTGAGTGTTGACACAGAGCAGTGGGTGTTGACACAGAGCAGTGGGTGTTGACACAGAGCAGTGGGTGTTGACACGCCACGCAGGCCCCGATGCTAGGGTACCGACAATGGTGATCCTAGTGCCGGATTTAATAAAGAAAAGAAAACAAAGCTAAAATATAAAAGGTTTTTTAGAGTGGAAGGGTTTTGTGTAGTACTCTCCATTTAGTGGATGCTTTCTTTCTCGTTGTAAACTCAGCGCCTGCCTGTGAAGCAATGGCCAGGCAGTAGCCCTGAGCTGTGGTGTAGATGCTTTTTGAGCTCCACGCAGCCTCCTTGGGCCAATCCGGACCTCCCGATCAGCTCAGCGCCAGATGAGCCTACCTGCTCAAATGGTTGCATAGTAACACGTCTCCTATTGCATGTCCCAGCTGCTTCCATAAAGACACACATCCACGAACCAGCAACAGAGAGCATATACAGGGAAAACAAAATTGGACCAAGAACAGAGCCCTGTGGGACACCACAGGTAACATCAGATAAATAAATAGGATTATTCCTCAATTTTAACAAATTGAAACCTATTTGAAAGATAAGATTTAAACCAAGACAGGACACAACCTGACAATCCCACTTGATTCTCAAAACAATCAATCAAAATAGGATGATCAATAGTGTCAAATGCTGCACTTAGATCTAGAAGTATAAGAACTGAGGGTGAGCCCATACCAGAAGATAAGAGCACATCATTTACCCCTCTCACGAGTGCAGTTTCAGTACTATGACCCGGGTTGCTGATGATAAAGTATGATAAAGTATTTAAGTAAGGTGCCCTCTGCAGATTTGTTAATTTAGCTATAGTCTCAAAAATAAATCAAAGATTATCATTTTTTGTTTCTAGAAGTAACACCATCCTGTTAGTTTTATTGAAAGACATGCTCATATAAACAGGAGCAAGCACCATAACAGGTTATTGGAGTTTGCATGGTCTGGCATTCTGACTCCAGGCTAGCTCTAAGTGTAATTTTTTTTTTTTGTTTTACAGATGTCAGTGGATGGATTCAAAAACATAGCAGTGGGCTGCAGTGAGCTTCAACACCTGGAAATCAATGACATGCCTACCCTCACAGACAGATGTATTCTGGTAAGTATGGCTTGGTAGTTAAAATTGTAATAATAATTATTATACAAGTTATCTTCAAGACGTATGAGTCATGTTTTTTTTTTTAACACTTCTAAATGTGGATCATGCCTGGTTGCCATACTGACATCTTTCTGATCTAATGTTGCTAAGGGGCCACAAATGCATCAGCCTTAATTAACTGCAAATTATTATTATTATTGGTCGTATGTCAGTATTGAACAATGGAACACTGGTGCTCGTAACAGGTCCATCCTCATAACTTCATTTTGTTTCGAGGACACCTGTGATAAAGCTACTAATGCAGGATCTTGTCCTTTTTCATAAAAAGATGATGAATAAAATGTTGTATTTCCATAACTTGCAATAGGGTATATTTTCAGCAAATAGTTTCAGCTCAGTATTTGGTTTGGGTTGAGGGTTGAGTTTTTGAGCAAATGAACAGGAATGCTTGCTACTGTTCAACAGAATCTCACAGCAAGCAGATGCTGTACAACTCAAATTGTGTTTTTCTTATTCAACAATCAATCTTTTATGTTCTGTTTAGTCCATCTGTTTCCATCTGGAATTTTGCTAATTAGTTGAGTTAGGAATTAAACCACCAAACTGCATTGTATGTTTGTTTTTTTTGCTATGTGAACCCCAGGTGTCTAGGATGTGGAAACAAAGGGAAACTGAAAATGAATAATAATAGAAGTCAAGTAAACATTCAGACACGTTTTATTAGGTTTTGTAACTTGACTCTCCATCAAATACGTCCTCTTTTAGTCATTTAAAAAGCTAAATTGAGTTAGACAGTTTGGCAGCTTTGATATAACAGGAATAGTAATTAATTTAACTAGACTTTTTATAAATGTTGTTGCTTACAGAATTATGAAATGTTTTGCAATATACAATGTATTTATCTACAATTAACAAATTATTGTAGTCTGTGTTCAATTTAGAAATTGTCTGCTAATGTTTCTCCATGGCTTGTCTGAACAGACAAGCCACGACACAGTAGCTGAAAAAAAGTCCCAGATTTTTAGTTTAAATTTAAGGAAGATATTTTAGTGAAAGCACATTTTTTAAACTTTTAAAGTTACATATCAACTTTGAAGGTAAGGTGCAGCCACCTTACTCATCTGTTGTCTATAATCTGAAGCTTGTTATCAATCTGCAAATTTATATGCTTGCTCATATGAATATAAGAAATATTTAAAGTTCCCTTTCAAGTACGAAATGTAACCATTACTTAATGGGTATTTACCTCCTAAAGACCCAGATCCTGAATATTGCATACCAAAGCTGCTCACCGAGTCTGTGACAGAGTCATGGCCCGCCCCTGAGGGCACAAAAGGACTGCACTCACAGATCACAGATCGCTATTTTTCCTTTCAAGACTGAGCCTTGTTCAGATAAGAACATTGTTGCTTCTATCTGTATATATTTCGCATTTATTGTGTTTTTACACAAATCTGTGATATTTAAACTAATCGCTATAATAGTTTTTATTAATTACATGTATTGTGTGCACTACAGCCTGTTGCTTGTTACATCCCACTGCGGCCTTGTGCCCCGTGTGAAGCCAGTGGCTCGAGTCGCTCCTTCCTTGCGATCCAGCAGCATAAGTCAGCTGACTTATGCTTTCCCCCCTTTGTGTGCTTTTTGTTTTTTTACAGATACTACAGTACTGTGCAAAAGTTTTAGGCAGGTGTGAAAAAATGCTGTAAAGTAAGAATGCTTTCAAAAATAGACATGTTAATAGATTATATTTATCAATTAACTAAATGCAAAGTGAGTGAACAGAAGAAAAATCTAAATCAAATCCATATTTGGTGTGACCACCCTTTGCCTTCAAAACAGCATCAAGCATCAATTCTTCTAGGTACACTTGCACACAGTTTTTGAAGGAACTCGGCAGGTAGGTTGGCCCAAACATCTTGGAGAACTAACCACAGTTCTTCTGTGGATTTAGGCAGCCTCATTTGCTTCTCTCTTCATGTAATCCCAGACAGACTCGATGATGTTGAGATCAGGGCTCTGTGGGGGCCATACCATCACTTCCAGGACTCCTTGTTCTTCTTTACGCTGAAGATAGTTCTTAATGACTTTCGCTGTATGTTTGGGGTCGTTGTCATGCTGCAGAATAAATTTGGGGCCAATCAGATGCCTCCCTGATGGTATTGCATGATGGATAAGTATCTGCCTATACTTCTCAGCATTGAGGAGACCATTAATTCTGACCAAATCCCCAACTCCATTTGCAGAAATGCAGCCCCAAACTTGCAAGGAACCTCCACCATGCTTCACTGTTGCCTGCAGATACTCATTCGTGTATGCTCTCCAGCCCTTCGGCGAACAAACTGCCTTCTGCTACAGCCAAATATTTCAAATTTTGACTCATCAGTCCAGAGCACCTGCTGCCATTTTTCTGCACCCCAGTTCCTGTGTTTTCGTGCATAGTTGAGTCGCTTGGCCTTGTTTCCACGCCGGAGGTATGGCTTTTGGCCGCAAGTCTTCCATGAAGGCCACTTCTGACCAGACTTCTCCGGACAGTAGATGGGTGTACCAGGGTCCCACTGTTTTCTGCCAGTTCTGAGCTGATGGCACTGCTGGACATCTTCCGATTGCGAAGGGAAGTAAGCATGATGTGTCTTTCATCTGCTGCAGTAAGTTTCCTTGGCCGACCACTGCGTCTACGGTCCTCAGCGTTGCCCGTTTCTTTGTGCTTCTTCAAAGAGCTTGGACAGCACATCTGGAAACCCCTGTCTGCCTTGAAATCTCTGCTTGGGAGAGACCTTGCTGATGCATTATAACTACCTTGTGTCTTGTTGCTGTGCTCAGTCTTGCCATGGTGTATGACTTTTGACAGTAAACTGTCTTCAGCAACCTCACCTTGTTAGCTGAGTTTGGCTGTTCCTCACCCAGTTTTATTCCTCCTACACAGCTGTTTCTGTTTCAGTTAATGATTGTGTTTCAACCTACATATTGAATTGATGATCATTAGCACCTGTTTGGTATAATTGTTTAATCATACACCTGACTATATGCCTACAAAATCCCTGACTTTGTGCAAGTGTACCTAGAAGAATTGATGCTGTTTTGAAGGCAAAGGGTTGTCACACCAAATATGGATTTGATTTAGATTTTTCTTCTGTTCACTCACTTTGCATTTAGTTAATTGATAAATATAATCTATTAACATGTCTATTTTTGAAAGCATTCTTACTTTACAGCATTTTTTCACACCTGCCTAAAACTTTTGCACAGTACTGTATGTGCAGGCCTGTCTGCAATTTGGTGCTCAGCACATGTGCAGCAAGAGCAGCTGCTGGGCTCAGCAGCACTGCACAGGACCGAGGTATTCGCTTTGGTTGTTGTTGCTTTAAGCAATTTCAACCACAGTATCTTAATGCTGTTTTGGTGACAGCTTTAACGTCACCATTACGAAGGCTGTTAGTCCATTCTAACAAGCAGGCTTCCCTCAGTCTCAGTGACTGAGTGGTTTAGCCAACGGCTTGTACAGGTGGGCATCCCTGTACGTTACCACCCGCAGTGACTGCGAATCGGTGGATCCATACTGAACTGGTACCGAGGTCACCGACTCTTAAAGTCACTGAACTAGTACCGAACCAACCCGGTTCCGAACCGGTACCGTACCGACCTGGTGCTAAAGTCATCAAACCGGTACTGAACCAACCTGGTACCATCCCAGTACCGACCCGGTTCCTACCCAGTGGTACAGTCACCAAACCGGTACTGACCCAGTCCTACATGGTGCAAAAGCCACCGAACTGGTACAGACCCACCTTGGTGCCAACCAGGGCATACGTGTTGTCCCGCGGTGGACAAAACGCTTGAAATTCACTAAGGAGCTGGTTCACCTGCTTCCCAAGCGACGACCTCCAGTACGTAAACCAGCGACAAACTGGTGCCCTAGGCCTCAAAGACCGGCACAGTCGGCTGCGCCCGCTGCCAGAGCTGATATTTTGAACCATTCCGTGGCTGCTCACTGCAGAGGCTTTAATAGGTTCCGCCACCCTGCACAAAGACAGAAGCCGCAGGCTAAGCAGCAGCCCTAGGAATTTGTTGCCACAGGTCCAGGGCCCCTTCTCAGTGAGCCATCTGGACTATTGGCGTCAGTACACCACTTACATCTGGGTGTTTACTACTGTCCAGACCGGCTATTCACTGCAGTTCAAGCACAGCCCCTCTCCCTTTCGGGGCGTGACTGCACCATCAGTCACGGACCCACAGGACGCTGTGTGGCATCTCAGGAGGTAGCAGCTCTGCTTCAAAAACGGGCTATTCACAGGATACACCACCTCCAGGTAATTCCTATTGCAAAAGCGGGATGGTGGCCTCAGACTGATCCTCGACCTCAGACAGGTCAGCCTGTATCTGAGCCGAAGGAGGTTCAAATGTTGATAATGTAACAGCTGTTGCAGTCAATCATGCCAGGCGACTGGTTCACCACGGTGGACCTCAAAGATGCCTATTTTCACATCCCCATTGAACCAGCACACAGGAAGTACCTGCGGTTCGCATTTCAGGGAACAGCTGGCAGTGGGGTCGCTGTGTGGAATGTCCGGGGTGTGCAAGGTGTGTGGAACCCCTCTTGGCAGGGTCTCCACCTCAATGTTTTAGAGCTGCTGGCAGTTTACCTGGCCTTGCAGAATTTTTTGAAGGAGGTTCGAGGGAGACATGTGCTTCTCCGTACAGACCACAACAGTGGTGGCTTACATCAACCACCAGGGCGGCCTCAGGTCGCCAAGTCTCCATCGTGTGGCCCTCAAGCTTTTGCTCTGGGTGCATGAGAGCCTCCTCTCACTGTGGGCAGTGCATCTGCCCATGGTGACAAAATGGACGGCGGACCTCCTCTCAAGGGGAGTCCCCAGTAGCTCAGAGTAGCTTCACCCCAAGGTGGTGAGCTTCATCTGGGAGAGGATCGGGAGAGCAGAGAAAGATCTCTTTGCCTCCCAGGAATCAACCCACTGTCCCCTCTGGTTCGCCATAATATGAGGCAGGGACCCGCTGGCAATAGGTGCCTTTGTACATCTGTTATACACCTTTCCACCACTCGCCCTGCTTCCGCTGTGCCTGGAGAAAATCAAGCAGGACCAGGCCAAGGTGCTCTTAGTAGCCCCGCAACTTTGATGTAGCTCCTGAGCAGCCAGCCATGAAGTACTGAAGCTGCGCGACCTGCTCAGTCAGGCGCGGGGGACCTTATGGCATCCCAACCCATCAAGCTTCCAGCTCTGGGTCTGGCCGCTGAACGACGGCATTTGAGCCATCTGGGTCTGTCCAGCAGGGTTATTGACACCCTACAAAATGCCAGGGCAGCATCCACACGTTCCCAGTACACATACAAGTGGGGCGTCTTTCACACATGGTGTCTGCATCCTTTGGCTTAGTCTTGTAGCATTCCAATCGTCTACAATCTTGCCCTTGCAACGGGGCTTTGGTACACTCACCCATTCGGTAATGATTACATTTCGTACTTGAAAGGGAATGTTAGATTATTATCATAACCCTTGTTCCCTGAAATAGAAATGTAACCATTAACCTTCAAGGTCGCTGTGTCCATGATTGCAGCAGGCTTGAAGGAAAAATGACACTGAGATCTGTGAGCAAAAGCCGTTTGTGCCCTCGGGGGCGGTCCATGACTGCATCACAGGCTCGGTGAGCAGCTTTGGTAAATAATACTCAGGATTCGAGTCTTTAGGAGGTAAATACCCATTCGGTAGTGGTTACATTTCTATTTCAGGGAACCAGGGTTATGATAATAACCTAACATTTTCTGTTTGGAGAAGTGGCTGCTGATCAGATGCATATAAGGATGATTGTTTGTCCTATTATTTTTACAGGCTATAGTTTCTGAGTGTCAGAATCTGCAGACGGTTTCTCTTCAAGACTCCACTCACCTTTCAGATTCTGCATTTAAGGCCTTGGCAGATGCAGCCAAGCTTACAAAAATCAAGATTAGAGGTCTGTGAAATGATCTGATATTTATGATATTGTCTTATTTTCTGAGGACCCAGAATGCAAGGACATGAATTATAAAGTGCTGTATTATGTATTGCATATTTTCTATCTGACCATGTTTTATGCATGACCTGATCACAGCGCAAATGCTAGTGTAACCGCAAATGGCTTACACTTGCATTTGTCTTGCGGCGTTATAGAGCGCCTGCCCCATCGCCAAAGCCATAAATTTCGGGGTGTGGTATCATTAACATATTCGCCGAAGCAATTCTCACGACAGCGCAATGGGGTCTCAAAAAGACAACTGAGCACTGCGTTAAGACCCGCTGAAACCAGGTTTATTTAGTGGCGCAATCAGGAACTTTAACAATTGAACACACTATAAAAAAGCAAAGAAGTCCTAAGTAGCAACTGTGTGCGTTTGGACTGACATAGAAAGAGGAAATCAAAGAAATAAAAGTAAAAGAAAAAAAGAAACAAACCATATTATTCATAAATTAATAATAAACAAATATATTAATTTTAAAAAATGCCGATACAGTGGAGTACTACATTTATTTTCACGAGGACTGTAGCAATTTATTTTCATGGCAATTATTACAAGTGAAAATATTTACGTATAGTATATGGAGAGCAGCATAACAGGAGCGCCGCTTTTGTATCTGTATGTGTATGTCTGTCCTTCCTTTCACTGGTTGTTGCTAGTGCTGTGTGTGCGTGCGTGTATCATGTGCAACTTGCTATGTAAACTTGACAGAATGTATTTGCTTTGTTTCCGTGATTGAAATAAGTCACTACTATTTCCGTGATTGAAATAAGTCACTACGACTGAAACAAGATATCAGTTTGGTTGCCTGATAATGTATGAGCTTAAGTAATTTGAAACATTATAATGAATTAGAAAATGGATCGGAGAGTTCCTTTAACCTGATTGGTCAATAAGAGGGCTTAAATCTCTGATAAAGGACCTTGCATGTTGTCTTTCAAACTGTTTAATCACTTTTCCAAATCAATCCGCCTGAAAATACGAAAATACAGTATTTGTGTATTTTAACTTTTGCCTGCTTGTTGAAAGAAAGTCTCCGCTCTTGAAGTGCACAGCTGCTGCTACTGATAGACAGATCAGGGAGGGTAGTAAGTATTTTACACTTTACATGTACTAATGTCAATGCCATGAAATAATGTACCTTGTATAATTATCATAAATAATAAATTATTGCCCTACATGCCTCTACCTCTTCTATTAATATAGCAATATCCTGTGTAGCGTGGGACCACTTACTGTTCTGATTTGCGTTGTTTTTTGTTGCTCTGTGCTACTGCCGTTCGACATGATCACCACTTCTACATTCAAAATCGGAGCCTTGCGGTGACGCAAGCGCATTCTGTCTCTTAAAGGGATTGTTGCCTGTCCCTGATTGGTTAGCAGATTCCACAACCTACTCAGCATTGATTGGCTGGACGCTGTCAGTGCGCCACTAAACGCGCTTGCGCTGGGTTTTTATTTGGATCAGAATCGCACTTTTGGAGAAGCCATTCCCTGCGGGGTAGACGTGATTGACTTTAACCACTGCGTTTGCATTTGCACTCATTTCATCAGAATAGAGTCCTAGGACTTTAAAAAGATCATAGCTGAATATGTGAAATTGGTTTGCACCTGTTTTTTAAGTTTTCAGAATTAATCCAAGTTTCATTTGTGCATTAAATGTAAAGCACAGCTTTGTATCCAACAGAATGAAATCATCAGTCACACCCACACAAAATACGCTAGTGTGTGATTATCATATGGTACTGTACCTTATAAATCTAGTTCCTCCTTAATGTTTGTCTTTAGATATCCTAGAACATATGTAAGCTACCACAATGCCAAAATCATTTTAATCATCATTAATCTGATTCATGTTTTTGGTATCAGTCACCTAGACAATCATATTTTAACATTTGAAATCTTGTCCACTATAATTTTATAAACAGGTAATAATCGTATGACTGATGCGAGCTGGAAGTCCTTTTGCAAGAGTTCCCCCAGCCTGTGCCACATCTATGCTGCTGACTGCCAAAAAATCACTGACATTAGTCTAAAAGCGATAGGATCCCTCAAGAATCTGACTGTGCTGAACGTAGCCGACTGCATTAGGTAAGAGTTAGCTTTCCTTTGTATTGGTATGAAATATCAGAGTTACCCAGCAACACTCTACTGGATGTAAGAAATACAACATTTGTTCAACTTGTGTGTGGCGTTTGTTATTGTGCCCCACCAGGGATAAAGTCCCCTGCAAAAGGGATATAGCGGAGGAGTATGTATATATGTCACACTTCACACATTTTTGCATATATCGCATATCCAAATTGTCACTAAAATTGGCAGTGACATTATTTAGCATTAGTTATTGAGAATATCAGATCCTGGGAATATATGAGGGTCTCTCCGTCCATCAGTCCATCTGTCACCCTTACATTTTTGTGTGCATCTGGAGAACCACATATCCAATTGTCATGAACCTTGGTATTAACATTTGTTAGTTTAAGTTATTGAGAATATATCGTTTCTGGAGATAGAGGTGGGTGTCTGTCAGTCCATTTATCCAAGAGAATCGCTTATCAAATTGTAATTAAACATTTCATTATACTGATGGTTTTTATTACATGAGAGTCACTGTTATTGAATTCATGCTAATATCTGACTCGGCTTTCGCTAAGGCAAAGTTAAATAGTAGTGGTGGGGACCAAGCAAGATGTAGTTTTGCTGCAGTATCTGCACACATTGAAGGAAGATATGAGCCTCCAGTGCTTTTCCCTTTCCAGCTAACATGGATTTCCTATTGGCCTGGTTTTGATGGCTGACAAGGATCAGCCAATTTGCGGCCTCCCTGGTGCATCAGCACACACACAACTGTGCCAATGCTGGCTCCAGGGATCAACCAAAGTGCTGCCTCCCTAGTGCCTCAGCATGGCAACTGTCTGGAATGGGCTGGGTGGGGTACTTTGTTGGGGTTATCAGGTGGGCACCTCCCATCTCCGCTTTTTCGTCATCTAGCCCACGACACCTCGGGAACGCTCGACAGTGATGCTGGCATCCCCCCACCCACCCACTCATCCATTGCTGCTTAGCCTGGGACTCCACCTTAACACACCTCATCCTCTACTTGTGCTTTTGCACTTCAGTGACTGCCAAATTCCTCCTTTCAGCTGGAGCTGCTTTGTACCATCTCCGGAGAGCCAAACTGAGACCATGGCCTTCTCTTTTCTGTTGTACTTGGGGCTGTCTCCAGCATCTCGTTCAGTCTGAAAACGCGAAGCCAGATACGGCCAATGGGGCTGATAACTCTTTAGAATTTACACCTGTGGCAGGAGGTTATACTGTGTGTTACTGACATACTTGTTGACGTATTTCTTACATCCAGGCAGTGTTGCAGGGGGACAGGTTAATGGTTACACTCTAGTGTACCAGAGCTACTTGGAGGTTAGACATGATTCTTAGAGCTCTGTTGAGGCTACAGGGGTGATTTAAACTTCTGAGGATGAGATGACTGAAACCGAGTGCACTTTTTCAGTGACATGCTTGCACTTGTACACGGCCTTCAAGTTTTTTCCCTGCAACATTGAAAGTAAATAGATTGTTATTTATGCAGTACTATAAAATAAAACAGATCAGCTGACATTTATTCTACATTATATGATTTATAGTTCAGAAGAAATCGGAAAACCAATGTTTACGACTGTATAACCAATGAAAATGATGGCTTATAATTTACTGTTCATCTCAAAATCCCAGCTATATATTTTTTGTTTATGCATGTATCCAAATCAGTGTTTCATTTCATTACATTTGATACTCACCATACGTTATTCTTTGGTTTATAATTTTGGAAACATGCTGCTCCATCAACTACATATTTATCTAACAAACTCAATTACAGTGTAAAGTGAGACTGTTTACATCTGTGAAACTCATCGATGTAAACTAGTATGTGATCAAAAACTGTACACTGTATGGCCCAATTTTATCAGGTCCGTCTGAGATCACCTCAACAAAAATTGAGAACATAGCTTTATTACATTTAAATTTTACCAGAAATACCTTTATTTAATGATTGACTAAAAATAATTATTAAAGCATCTATAAAACATCAAGTCAATGTAATTATAATCTTGGTTATAACATTTGTTAATTCACATTCTCTAAGACAATTATGTGTTATACTTTTGAGTGACATCATTCATATATGGTGTCACATGTTACAGGTTGAGTGATCCAGGAATTAAATATCTTGTGGAAGGCCCTTCTGCTGGGAAGCTCAGAGAAGTGAACCTGACAAACTGTGTCCGTGTCAGTGACATGTCCCTGTTGAGAATATCACAAAGGTATGAGAAAAAGATAAACTGGGCTAAACTAAATACAAAAAGTAAGTAATAGAATCAGCTGAATGTGCATGTAAAATACTCTCGGATTACAGAATGTTATGTCAATACCTCTATAGCAACAGTTGTTGTAGACCCATTTCAGAGACAATTTCTGGGTGGCTGAAGGTATTAATTTTTGTTATTTTAATTTTTTTTTTATAGGTGTCTTAAACTAACTTATCTGAGTCTATGTTACTGTGAACACCTGACCGATTCAGGACTTGAGCTGTTGGCAGGCTTGCCATCACTGACCTCGCTTGATTTAACAGGAACTAACATCCAGGACCAGGTAGACCCAGGGGGAATGCAGTTTAATACATTTGGTTTGCACGTTTTAATGTTTTAGCAATCTGGTTAATGATCGTCTAAAAGATCCTTTTAGAAAATAGGGCAGAAACTTGTTTGCCATTATTGAACATACCATAGCAAGATACAATGTAAACCCATCCTCTATTAAAATGCTTTGTGTGCAGCTGTATTAATCAGTTGCCTTAGATTGGTCTCTGATAACCATTTCATTACAAAATGGAAACTGTCTAATGTTTAAAACCGTTTGATTCAGAAAATGATTTATTTCTAGGTCATTCAGACCTGGTCTGTCACATGTGCACAGGTAGGAGCATGCAGGTGGTACTTGGCTTAACAGTTATAAGGATATCATTTCATCTAATAAATTGTTTAATGTTGGGTTCAGTAAACATGTACTTCGACATACAATAGCAGAAATGATCAGGAATTATCCTTTTTTTTTCTTCTTATTTGTTGGAATCTTATTTTCAGCCCAGCAAGTCTGTTTGTAGAAGGGAGGGTAAACCTTGTATGGACTTGTCCAACTTTTTTTTTTTCAGTATGTTATTTGTGGTTGCACAAAAAAAGGGAAAAAAAAATAATATGTAGCTGCAGTTAAGCAAGACTTGGCAAAAACTGGTTTAAGTCAGACACCTATTATTATCCACCTCAAGGAATGCATATATCCAGTGACGGGAATAATTTGAAAGTAACCATACATACTCATGTCACACTTACATTTTAACATGTATCTACATGTATATAGAGAACCATATAGAGAGCAGTGAATATTATTATTTATTTATTTATTTCTTAGCAGAAGCCCTTATCCAGGGCGACTTACAATTGTTACAAAATACAAAGTATCACATTGTAAAGTATCACATTTCAGAATATCACATTACAGAATATCATATTACAGGTAAGAGCAGTTATAAAAGTAGCACATAAGATTCAAATAAGAGCAAAATAAAGAATACAGTAAATAATTGCATTTAAGAGCGAGTTTGACTAAGAGCAGTTAACTTACAGTAAACATATTTGTTTAAACAAGTAAAGTCCAGTAAGAACATGTAGTAGTACAATAAAAGGATGAGAATGATATTCAAATAACATGCAAGTCACTGACAAGTCAATCGCTGTTTTCTCGGCAGGGTTTGGCATCTCTTGGCACCAACACTGGCATAAAAAAGCTCACCTTGTCTGAATGCTTATGGATCACTGATTTGGGAATTCAGGTCTGTTTACTAAATTACTATGTGGGCTTTAAATAAAGAGGTTTGTTTTAAAGAGACTATACCTTTAAAGGGTGATTATAAATTTGAAATAATGACCATATGTATATCAATCATGACCAGCATAGCAACATAGCAAAACACAACGTAAACCCATCCTCTATTAAAATGCTTTGTGTGCAGCTGTATTAAACAGTTGCTTTAGATTGGTCAATGATAATCATTTCATTACAAAACGGAAACGGTCTAATGTTTAAAACAGTTTGATTCAGATTTTGTTTTTATTTCCAGGTCATTCAGACCTGGTCTGTCACATGTGCATAGGTATGAGCATGCAGGTGATACTTGGCTTAACCGTTACAGGGGTATAATTACATCTAATAAAAAAAAAAAAAAAAAAACAGGTGCATTGTAATTAAACCCAAATATTAGATTTGACCTAATTTAAGAAAGTGCCAACACTATCATAGACACATATTTGACTGTTATGACATTGACCAAAAGGTAAAACCTGCAGAGAGCTGTAAAACACCTGTAAATCCAGAGCTTGACAAAATAACCACTAGGGAGTGGATTTCCATGTGTAGTTTATTCAAGAACTAAGTTGTTTAGGGCATCAAGGTTGTGGAATTGATGAGTTGTTTGACAGGACCTAAGTTTAATGAATCGCATCTCCAACAGAATCCCCTTTCCCCCCTAACTCTTTGCTGTGGGTATTGCTTGAGTTTTGGCCCAAAGGGAAGTAACCTTGCCCAATTCTGAGGTACTACCACCACCATCTAACACCTTTCATATAGATTTTATTATGTAATTCTGGAGGAATTATAATAATAAAAAATACCTTAAATTTTAATTTTCTGTTTGAAAACACTTTCAAAACTCACAGCAAAATTGTGCTAAAGTGTGCATGCCTTTGGGTGTTGATATTTTCATTCCATCTGGTTTTGTAAGCTATAGTTTCAGTAAAATAATTTGACCACCGAATAATAGTGGAGGTCTTTAATACTTAACTGACTTCACCTCCTAGTGTACTTGCACACTATTACAAATACTTGTGGTAAGGAAAGAATGGCTTATTAAAAAAAAAAAAAAACCTAGAGGTTAACTGTATAGATACAGCATTTTTTGTTTTATTTTTTTTATTCTTTCAGAAATTGTGCCAAAAGTCTAGGGATCTGGAACACCTTGACATCTCTCATTGCCTTTCACTGACAGATAAGACGATTAAAAGCTTAGCCTTTTACTGCCAGACACTCACCTCACTCAGCATTGCTGGATGTCCAAAAGTATGTATACGTGCATCATGAGATCAAATGTTGGGAAGCACTCTGTTAGTCTTATGCATTGGGTAATCTACCATGAATGTAATTTGTCAGCATTGCAGCGGTGCATTTAAGGTTTGGGAAAAGTATTAGCTGAAGATTGAAATTGTGATTGGTTTCCAAACTTCAAGAATCTGGCAAAGCTGGTAGAGAATATATATATATATTTGTTGTACAATATATAAATAAACAAAATGCATAAATGTGAGTGAGTTTCAAAACTATTTGCAGTATACTTTGCAATCTCTTGGTAATATCAAACACATAGGAGAACAAAGGACAGTAACTCTCCAAAGTACTGTACAGTTTGAAAGAAATGCTAAATTGATTATGTAAAAACTCCAAACTTTTGAGAGATATTAATATCTGTATTCTTTTTAATTAGATGACAGATCTGTACATGCAGTATTTAACAGGAGTGTGTCAGTACCTCCATGAGCTGGATATCTCTGGTTGTGTTCATATTACTGACAAGACAACCAAGTATTTGCAGAACAGCTGTAAACAGCTGCGTGTTCTCAACATGCTCTACTGCAAAAACATCACCAGGTAAGTTCTTTACTCTTTCAAATAAAATCTTCTCAGGATATTCAGATTTTCAGAGATTAAACATAATGATTATGGTACTGGTTAAAATATGTAAATCTTATTCAAGACATGGCTGGTGTCATGCCCAGTTCTTTATTCTCGTAAAGTATAATATACAAACTTTTGCTGTCAGAGGTCAAGGAATGATAACTGCACTTAAAACTAAAAATACTGCTACTGGATACTATAAAAAAAAAAGAACAGCTGGTCAGTAAACGATGAATAGATGATATAGCTTGTATTGTAGTTTTCTGATAATCATACAGTATGACTTGCCTTCCCTAGACAAGCTGCTCTGAAAGTAACAGCCAGGGTTCAGTGTTGGGAATACAGTAATGAAGACCCCCCTGCTTGGTTTGGGTACGATTCCCTGGGTAGCATCTCGGATTCCATCCCTCAAGAAAATCAAGAGCAGGATTAATAATCAAAAACAGTGAAAGCTAAAAACAGATTGGATTGTTTGGTCACCCCTTTTTGTTACTGGAAACAAAATGTAAACAAGAAAAGAAAAAAAAATCTTCCAAAGATTGAAGTGCAAGAATTTAGCATTTTCCATAATATACTGTATTTTTGCAATTTTTATTATTAAAAGGTTAATACATAATTGTGTTTCATACTGTGCCTTGTCTTTTCTATTACATACTGTTGACAGTTCTACAAGTCCCTTATTGTTGTAACCTAGAAAAATGCATGCTGATTTCTGTAACAAAGACAGCTCTGGTTTTACATTTTGACCCTTGTGCCTATGTCCAAGTAAAAGCGTTCTGACAAAATGTTGCCAGCACCATCAGAAACGACAACAAAGCCGTCAAAAAACTGCCAGATGTCTCAACAAAAGGTGTTTTTTTCTGACCATACAAGTGTAACAAGCCTTGGAGGTGGACTTGATCTTCTTCTATCTGTTCTACTCTCTAGAAAACTGTTCCGAATACAAGCCCCAGATATAAATACCCTTCCCTACACCCCATACATAAAACTGATATTCCAAAAATACAGAAACATGCTTATGAAGAACAAATAAATACTCTTTGTAACACATTCCATTGTTTAATGTTGTGTTCATGTACTTATACATACAATAACAGAAACCATACACTGTACATTGTTTATTTTTCAAAGAAAACTTTCAAAAAACAATTCCATGTTAAACCGCATGCAGTTAAAAATAGCTAGTTAATATGAACAAATAAAAATTAATGATATTCTAATTACAATAAGTGTAAGTGTTCATCCATATATTCACATATTCTGATTATCTCAAAAGCTTGTCATAAAGAAAGTTGTAACCAAGTTCTATAAGCCTTTCCTTATATCCCCAGATTCTGATAATATTAACAGTGTGTTCTAAAAAATACCCTGTCCATGTTTCACTACAAATGGGTAAGCAATTTTCTATTATATAAAGTATAATATACGTATGTATGGATGTCTCCAATATAACCATTTGAACTTCTGCAAAATGCAATCTTTTTTGGCTAAAACTGAAGAAGTGTTTTTAACTTTTAAATTTCTTTCAGTCCAAACATTTCTCATTTACATTTGTTACATATACATATTCATTTTTATTGGTCAAACCTTAACACTAACTCCCAAATATTGAAAAACAGCCCCACTAGCGTACGGGTGGGCAATACAACTTGATTAAACTACAGACGAAATTAACAAAACACCTAGGGCCCTATTTAGCAACATTCGCAAACCCCTAAGGCAATCGCAAAACACTTTTGTGAACAGTTAGCGCACCAGAATTTGCCCACATATGTGATTTAGCAAACGTGTTTTAGTGTCCACTCGGCAAGTCAGCGTTAGCGCTGGACATGGGCTGAACTTTAGAGGAGTGTCCTCATTTACATACAAATGTAGCAATTTAGCAAACCATCAACACTGTTGGCGTTTGTGTTTCAATTGACATGTGAAAACCAGGTCTAAACTGTGCACAAACTACATTGTCGACTACAAATACAGCTGAAACTACCAGGGAAGCAGGTAAAGAAAAGAGAGAGAAAAAAGAGAAATAAAAATATAAATACCGGTGAAACTACCAGGGAAGCAGGTGAAGAAAAGAAAGAGAAAAAAAGAAGTAAAAGAAAAATGGTGTGTGCACTGGATTAATGTGATACTGTGATTTTGTAACAATTGTAAGTCACCCTAGATAAGGGCGTCTGCTAAGAAATTAATAATAATAATAATAATAATAATAATAATAATTTCTATGTGGCCAGACAAAGAGAGGAGGAGACATCTCCAAATACTTAGAAGTGATCTGTCTTTTCTGCACCTGTCTGACACACAATGTATGCAGCAATTTCACCGCAACAGACAAACAATCACTGACATCTGCCAACTGCTTCAGGCTGACCTGGAAGGAGACATGCGGAGAGCACACTGTTTGCTTGTAGCACTAAGGTACGCGCACCAACACAGAATTGGCAACTCTACGTAAATCGTAAGGGGACCCATTCTGTCAAAGTGCAAGTAGTGTGTGTTTATGTGATGCCAATGACTACATCACAAATGTGTATGCAAACTATCCTGGCTCATGATGTTTATCCTCACTAATTCGCAGGTGGCAGCTGCGTTTCAGCGGGATGAAAGTCTGAGAGGCTGGTTGATAGGGGACAACGGGTATCCACTGAAGCGGTGGCTACTGACACTGCTGCTCAACCCCACAACCCCTGTCAAACAGAGGTATAACCGTACCTTTAAATGTGCTTGTACTGTAATTGAGCGAATATTTGGAATCCTCAAAATTTGATTCCGATGTTTCGATGTCTCTGGGGGAACACTACAGTACACTCCACAGAATGGGCGCAATATTATCCTGGCTTGTGTTTTACACAACATAGCTTTCTGTAATGGATGTTACAGAGGAAAGATTGCCGGGTTTGAGGGAAGCAGATGCTGAACCTGAAGCCCCAGTGTTGGATGTTGCAGATGCTGCAAATGCCAGGCATTTCAGACAAAGCCTTATAGACGGGTTCACATAACTGTTACACATGTATGCACGAGGACCAATAAAAAAAATGCAGACTGGTATTTGTGTTTAAGACTGAAATGCGTACCATCGGTATATTTTTTAATAGGAAAGCATTTATAATAAAGGCAGCGACGGTGCTGCCAGTTCAAAGGTGAGCTATACATGCCTAACTTAAGGGAAAGTCCTGATTCTAAATCACTCGCTCGCTCACTCAGCAAGTGAAACAGAAGAAAAAAATATGTAACTCGATTTTGCTTATAGATCACTTTTTTTAAATGTCATATTCACTCTCCTCTCCAGGCTACTAAAAAAAATGTGTAGCCTTGCTTGAGGGGCTTGGCAATCCTCTTCACTTCGGCTTCTGGACATTTTAAAACAGTTAGCACTTTTGTCTTCCTTCTTTTTTTTTGGTTTCAAAATACCCTCCGTTCGCTATTGCAGATGCACAGGCGCTCTTAAAGGAAGTGTTGTAGCCTTACTCCCCACACTGCGCTTTGATTGGCTGGGTGGATGATTCGCAACTTGATGTACGTTAGCCCACGCATGAGACACGTTTTTGTGCGCTATCACAGCGGTTCGCTAACACTGTCATTTTTGCCCTAGCGATAGAGGCTGTGCACATATTTGCTAAATTGGGCCCCTAATATTCAGCAAAGCACATATCTGGTCCTTAATGGATTTGGCAAACACAGTTCAACACCACTTTAAAATACACAGTTCAACACCACTTTAAAATACAGCTGGACTCAAGTTAATTTCCTTCAGAACACTACAAAAATTTGGATTTTAGGACTACTTTCTAATTATTAAAAATAAGTACATACTTTGTCATATTTCTAAAACCCTATTCGTATCTCTAAAGACTGCAGTTTTCAATGACAACATTATTCTACATGGTTTAGCTAAAGAAACACTAAACCTTCCCAATCTTGAGTGATTCAAACCAGCTTTGGCTCTTCAGACTTACAGTCCCCTTTGCAGCCTGGGCCTTGATCCAGTTGTTCCCCTCAGCTTTTCCATTCAAATGAGCTACAAAAAGGAAATGATTAAACATGTATTACAAAACATTTAAAATAAAGCAGAACATACAGAAATGATCACCTTTGATGGGAACACCTTTGAAATGCCCCTTTTTTTCCATAAATCAGAAGCTTTGTTGTTGATATGGAGAAAAAACAAGTCTGGAGTGTTTTCCTATTTCCTTCTGAAACCAAGGTTTAGGTTCAAACCCTGGTTACTGGAAATCAATCAAACTCCATTTGCCAATATCATTTACTATTCTACAAAAGAACAAGCTGTTTATGGCAAGTCATGAAACAGACAGGTCCTGTTGAAGATGGTCTGATCTATTAAGGAACCTCAACTAATTTGATTCAAGGACCAACGTAGACTGGGGGTGGTTTTTAAAATCAGTGCATATCCAGTAAACACCAGAAAAACACTGGAAATGGTTACCTAATTCACACTGACTTCACCCCTTTCCCAGTGTAGTTAGGAAATGTCCCAGAAGAATGTGCCCCTGACCATAAGGATTTTGTTGTGGAAGACAGCAAAGGAAAGATGGTACAAGTGTGCAAGTACTGTCTAGTTACTATACATATTGTGACAGAAAAAAACGCCCATGTTTGGAAAGTAACTAAAAACAATAATTTCATACAGCATATAAAAATCGAAAGCCCTGGAGAGGAAAAAAAAAAAAAAAGATATCAGGGTACCTACATCAAACTTGAAAACAGCTACAAATAAGCACTGAAAAATGTAATTAATAAACATAGAAAACAGAAGCCCTAATTATGTGTTACTAGTTAAAAAAAAGTATGAGCTTTCATGTGAAAACTAAAGCATGAACTGACCAGTAACAGTAGTGTGACCATCTTCAGAAAAGGTATCGTCCTCCTGTAAGTGGATTTCTGGGCTGATATCTACCGCAACACCTGATAACTGGACATCAGCTTTGATTGAGGCTGGAACCCTGACTGATATAGCACCTGTGAGATGAAAGAAACAGCAATGCATATGATGAAGACAGACAAGCAAAAAGAAGGATAATAGAACATGAAACCTGCTGGCTCTGAAACCCACTACTGATCTCTGCTTTTAACAAGTCGAGATTTTCTACAACAGTTCAGTTGAATTTTACCTTGCTGACTATAAAGCTCTGCAGTTCCAAACTGGCTGATGTAAGCATCTATATCTCCTTCATTTGTGGAAGCTTTTAGACAGCCATCGGACCCATCTGCAAATAAATTAAAAATGAATAACTGGTGAAGAAACCTAAAACAGATTCCACATATTATCTTCTTATTAGTAACGTTGTCTTTTTTTAACAACGGGTTTACATTCATTTTGTGCATGCTTGTAGGATGTTGAAACAAATGTAACACAGTATGTTGTACATTTGACTTCATCTTTGTTAAACCTAAGCAATTCTTTAGATAAACTAAACGTAGCTAAACTTTTACAGAGACACATGCCAGTGGAGGTTTGTCTATAGGGAGAAATGCGGCTGTGGTAAAATTGGTCCAAAAAACTTGCCTGCACAAGTTTTTGATTTGGTGTTAGAATTTATTTAAAAAAATAAAAAAAAATAAAAAAAACATGCCTCTGGTTTAAGTGTTAAGACTTCTGACAGCCAGAATCCTTCTCTGGATACTTATGGAAAACACAGGAAGCATATGCGCTTCTCTGCATGAGAGGTATTATGGTTTCATTCCACTGCCTTAGAAATATACACAGGGTCCAGACAGAAACAGCTACACAAGTAGACTGCCTCAAGGGGCCCAACATCCATCACAAATATGATCAACTGGGACAGCAGTAAGACCATGTGCAATTTAGATTGCTGAGCTCTTTGACTCCCACTCATTTTGTGTGTTAGCTGCCATAGGGTTTTAAGGAATAGCAGCTATTAGTGCTGAGTCTGCATGTTGTTTTACCTTTATTGACCTGTCAGAACATGCAGCTGCATATTTATTTACAGTAGACGTTTTTTAAAAGTGGTCATTTTGGTTGATGCCTTCAAAAATATAGACTGTTAAATGTAATTGCTATCTGGTGGTCATTGGCGATAACTGATACAGGACTTTTCTTCCAGGAACAAATGAGCATGAGAATTCAAATACAGTATAATACACAGTGACATACCTATAATAATGTTTCCTGTTTCACTTTGAACAGTTACATCACCTGGTAACAAACAAACAAACAAAAAAAATAATAAATAATATTAATATAATTATGTACACAAATTAACATAATAATACTGAAGATATTTGTTTAGGCAATACTATTGTCTTAACATTAATAAAATACTTCAGGATAATGCAGCCTGCTGCAATAATTCGTCACTCCAATGTGTCAGGAACTTCATTCGAGTACTTAACAAACAGTTTGCCAATAACTGACTGACAAATGTCAATAACCCTGAAGGGTGTCACAGTATGTGTGGTCCAGTGGTTAAATAAACGGGCTTGTAACCACAAGGTCCCTGGTTCAAATCCCACCTCAGCCACTGACTCATTGTGTGACCCTGAGCAAGTCACTTAACCTCCTTGTGCTCCGTCTTTCGGGTGAGACGTAGTTGTAAGTGACTCTGCAGCTGATGCATAGTTCACACACCCTAGTCTCTGTAAGTTGCCTTGGATAAAGGGGTCTGTTAAATATTATATATTAGGGCTTCTGATGTTCGGTTTTAACTGATAAAAAACGATAATACACCCCCGATACAAACAAAAATGATATAGGTGTATAGCCAATAAACACCTGAAAAACAGTGGAAACGGTTACTCAATTCACATTGACCACCCCTTTCTCATTAAAAAAAAAGAAAACTACTATGTCCCTCCTGTAATGTACTTCAGACTCTGGGAAGTCTTTTAAACATGCTTTATTTCACTCTCTCACTGCTACAGTGCTTTTATAGTTATCTCACACACTATCAAAATGTTCTTCCTACCCCCAAACCTCATATCCACTTCCCGCTAGCATATGTCCTTTGTAAAAGTGTCCACTGGCACACTACACCTCCTTCCTGACTTGTATCTATCATTGATTCTTTCTGAATGCTTTAAACCCATCCCAAGTACTGAGTGGCACCACATGCCTACATTTCTATTGGAGACTCCGCTCACGAGATTTCAAACAAGATTACAATCAGGAATGGAGGCTTGTTCCCGGGATTTAAAGCTGTATTACAGTTAAGATACAGAGGATTTAAAACAGAATTGCAAATTGTGGTGAAATGTAAAAAAATGCCTGAACACACAAAACCCTCAGAAGACTGTGCCCGTGACCAGAAGGATTTAATTGTGGAAGACAGCAAAGGAAAGAAGGTACAACTTAAGTGTGCAAGTACTGTCGAGTTACTACATATTTTGACAGAAAAAAACATCCAACCATTGTGGAAACTAGCTGAAAACAATAACTGCATACAGTATATAAAAAGCAAAAGCCCCGTAAAACTGGTTCAAATTACATGAATATCCAGAGCTAAAAGAAGTGCCAAGTTCACACAGTATCACCAATACCGCTGCCAACACAGAGTTTCTCATACACTCATATCTAGAATTATACCCCTAGTTATTTTTAAAGACGAAATTCTTAAAACGTTGAATAGAATCCAGATGTTTTGCACCACAGAAAACTTAGAAACTATGAAAAACAAACACAGGAACTACACTTATAAAAGACACGTTTAATCTCTCTGCCACTCATTTTCACTGGCATTCCATATCCTGTTATTCTGTGATAACATGACACTGTACAGTTTCAATTAACACAAAAAAACCATCACAGACTGCCATTGAAAGCACAGCACAGCAGCCACAATAGCTGCTTGACCTCAAAACTGTCAAGTTGAGTATTCACGGTTCCCAATGACTCAGCATCAACAACATGGTAACACATTGCATACCCTCACTCCTCTCCGAGTAAAGAAGTGTCTCCTATCCTCTGTCTATCTCCACTTAATTTCCAACTGTGTTCTCTGGTCCTGGTTTCTTTGCTGCCCTTAATGTACTGGTTTGGGTTAACATTGCCTCATAAGGTAATTTTGTGTCAGCTTTTCCTACCCTGGAGGATTTTCCTTGCCCCCATAAGCACACAAATGTGTCAGCCACCACACGCATTCCCCATGAAATTGTAAAGCTGAGCAGATTTCTGTGGTTGTATTGAAATAAGACTGCTTTTAGGCAGGACCCACATGGTGTGTTTTTTTTTTTCTTCTTTTCAGTGTGTACTGTACATCTATAAAATACTTTATTTAGAGCAGTCTGTTCAAGAGTTCTGCCTCTGGTTCTGGCACACAGACACTTAACCAAAGGTAATTGTTTCCAGTCCCCTTTGCAGACACAGTGTCCAGTGTGGGGGATTCTGTTTCAATTTAAGATTCCACAAATAGTCATTCTGTGGCCTGTTTAACATCCAGCAATCTTCAAGCCATTTCCTTTAAGTCGAATGATCTATCTTTGCTTCAATGTCAATTCTGAAGGCATCCACCCTTTAGTGGATCAATAGTGCTGCCTGTTTTATGTAAAATGAGGGTCATGCTGCCCTACCAGGCATGCTTGGCAAAACGTTTCTTCACAAGGTCACATAATAATTAATTTTCATTAAAAATCGAAGAAACATGCAATATATAGAAACACACATACTCAAGACACAGTTTTGAATGAGCTGACTCACATTAATAGCCTACATTTCCAGCATGTATTCCTAAAATATATACTGTACATCATGCTTTAGTATTTTTTGGGGGCAAAAACAATCAAAGCCATTTTCTATGGATTTTATTCCCTTAGTTGAGCCTTTGAATTAGAATGTAATTGTAATTGCGTTTTCATTTACAGAAATACTCAACCAGTCTGACTTGTGACTTCTTTCAAAAGAAACAGCCAGCTCATCCGGGCCTAAATTGACAATGTATTTTGTGTCACACAAGACTTACCGTGTACATTCCCAAGCTCAATTTGACCAGATGTGGAAGAGACAGACGAAGACTCTGCATAAATGTATTTGGCTTTCAATGGCCCGTGCTCAGTTGAAATGTTCATCCTGGTCCCCTGCAGCTTAGTGATTTGCACAAGCTTTAAAAACAAATCAGAGTGGCATTGGTAAATCACATTGATTTGGTGGGTTTCACCACTAACTTACTTCCTGATTTCTTCATTATTTTCTAAAATGTCCATCTTTGTTCTCAGTGTATTGCCAATGGTATATCAAGTGTGGTAACCATGCCAATCACAGCTATGTTTCAAGTGAATCCTAACATACTGTACTTGTACTGTATGTTTATCATAGACAAACTTTAAGGTGTGGCGAATGGATTTTTTTTTGTTTGTTTTAATCAGACAATGTCCCAATAGTTATGTATAGTATTTGGAAGGTTCAGTAATTTAGGAATGTGACATCTACAAAGAGAATCAAGTTCGAAAATGAAAATGAAACAAGACACAACTGGGGCTACTTGTGTCCCCTTTTGACTGCCCATTTCTACTGATGTGTAACACATATGAAAATGCTATTTTTCATGTTCAGAAACATTGACTTGACATTCCAACATTGAGAACAGCTGTGAAAATACCCTTCAAAACGTTAGGTTCTGCATATAGTCACAGTATTTTTTTTCTCCAAACTTTATTGTAACTGCGATGACTTTTAATTGAAAAAAGGATATACAGCACAGTACAGTAGCACCCCTTCCAAACTGGAAGAGTGTCTTCCAACATTTTTCAACAGTAAGATAACTTTCCATTATCTTAACACTGGCAAATCTAGACCTTTCCCATGTCCCTGGAGGAGTTCTACTGTACATGAGAACACTTTTTTTTAATCAATCCCTGGCTCTTGTTCTCTTTTAGGAGCTAACCAGGGCTCTCTTGGTAATTTTTGTTTGTTTGTTTGTTTGTTTTACACAAAAAAGGAAAACTACATTTGAAAAATGCAAAAGGATTGATGAACATCTTACTTAAGTTATATTAATACAGACCAAACTATCAGCACTTATATTGTGTACAGTAAGAGAACAAAGGAAACCAATATAGTACTGCATTCCAATCATGTATCAACAAGAAACAAATGCTCACACTGTTCCTGGATGTATGAACATCTACGTTTCCATGGATGGTTCCCAAGCAGATGATATTTCCTTCCTTAGAATGTACAAGCACTTTGTGACCCTACAAAAACACATAATTAGAGTGCTTCATACACTTTTAAAAACAGATTCCTACGAAGGTTGTTATCTTTTAAGTCTACTGTATGTGGATTTCCTCTGCTCCAGTAAAAAGTCATCTTTATAAACAGTCTTTTGAAAAAAAAAAAAAAAAAAGCAGGTTCTCTAGAACTAAACTTACCTTTGAGGGCTGAAAATAAAGACATATCATACATCATACACAAAAGAGTTATATTTCAGTGTTAAAGTGAACAGGATTGTGGGACATATATTCTTACTTCATCTTAACTCTAGATAGTGTCACATTCTTAACATTTTTAAAAACACAGTTTTCCTTTTTATCGTTGAAGTTTATCAAACAGTCTGAAACTTGAATAGAATGGAAAAGGACCAGTGCTCCACATAGCTGTGTACTGGCTGTTTCACGCACTGAAGAAATATGAATTACATATGATATTTCAATTTAATGTGTGACGAATACGCATAGCAATTTTGATGCACAGCTTGAGTTTGTATGTTATCATACTTCTTGTACTTCGTTGGTTCCCGGCATCTTAATGGTCAATTGTGAATATACTGCATGCACCTAGGTAGCGAACAGATCATAGAAATGACGGGACAGCTAATTGTATCCTGCCTGGGAATTGCCAGAAACACGAGACCAATAAAGTCTGAGTTTTTAATAATACAATAATAAAAAATTTTTTTTAAAAACATACGGTTAAATTCACTCACTTGCGATACATGTTTGTGACTGGTCAATAAGCGACTGGATTCTCGATCCTTAGGATTTCTCGGCACCGTCTTTGTCCCCCTGAACCTAAACTACCAATTTAACTATCCGTCAACTGAATTTTTGGAAGATAAAACTATACAATAAATACAATATTCTGTGTTTTGGAGATACTTTATATTGCTATAGCAAGGCGATCAGTAAGGAATACAATATAATTATTTCTTTATTTGTATTTGTGCAGTATCAGTACAGTTTAAAATATATATATAAATATATATTTTTAATTTTTAAATTTATTTTTTATAGAGAGCGTGTCTGTCAACTTGGAAAGGGAGAGCACAAGAGACTGAGAAAGCAAGATTTACAGAAAACAGCTAGTGGGAGAAGACTTGGTGGACGCAGTAGCTAACTACATCGAGACTAGCAACTTCCGGGACTATGATATATTATTAAGCCAGGGCTAAATATCTGGAAAAAATACATTGTTTGATTTTTTTTCATGACTTCAAGGTAATGTTGCGTTTTACTCACCCAAAATGCATTTTATACTCACACAGGGAGGGGGTGATGTAAGGATACGCGCAAAGTGATTTGCGGGTGCAAAACCCCCATAATGCTGCCTTAAATCGTGTTTAGCAGCTGTAATCTGATTTTACCGGTCACTAAAAATGCAGCGTATGTAAAGAATGGTGTTCACATGCCATCAAATTTGCACTTTGCCATCATTAATCCATTAAAATTATATAGAAATGCATTCAAATGAAGGAATTGGGCTGGATCTGGATACTAAGCGGCCGTTAATATTATAATGTGATGTAAGGATTTAGCCTTACACTTAGGCAATTGCTGACCCTCCAAAAACTTTACACCTCTTCTTACAAGGTGCAAACCATTGTACCATTGGCTGCTGTGGTACACTTTCTGATTTAGCGACACTTGGCTCTTGTTGAGGAGAGGCAGGAACACGTTCGGAGAAGGGCAAGATGAAGGGTCACTTTGTTCGGGATGCCAGAGGATGCAATTCTAAAGCGTTATCGTCTCTGCAGATCATCCTAGACCTAACTGAAGTGTGGGATGAGCTAGACCCCAGCGTCAATCTAGGGACTGCTATCCCTGCACATGTGAAAGTGCTGTGTTCTCTGCACTACTTAGCCTCTGGCAGTGTTGTAATTGAGCCACAAAAATTGGGACTCGAATCGAGTCAAGGCACTAGGGGGTAAGACTCGAGTCGAGTCTTTGACATGCCAAGCTCGAGTTGAGTTACAGAGTTTGCTCGAGTCGAGTCACCTATCTGGCTCGAGTCAATTTGAGTCATTAGTTCTGACAGTTCTAGACAGTTTGATTTAATCAGAGTCATTTTACAGGAGATTAGCAATCTACAAGTAAAAAGAAAAGCACATTTCAATTAAATACAAAACTGAGATGCACAACAATGTGCTCATACTTGCCCCTCTGATGTTCACCATTACAGGTACAAGGTTTCTGCCTCGTGTTTTGTCTCCATTTTAGTGAATTCACGATTCCTTGGCTTGTTTATAAACAGGTTTTGTTATTGACCATACAGAGGCCCTTTTACCTATGCTCGATTGGGTAGGATGTACAGTAATGGATACCACAAAAAAAAGAATGCATTTAACCATTTATTTACAATTTTACTGATGGCAGCCCAAGTGTTTTTCACCTTTCTCAGATACCTTAACCATATGAAAGGAAATTTTGTGGCATTTAATTTGATATTTGATATAGAGGTCTTCCTTCCAAGCTTAAAACGTAGTAGCTACAAAGGATAACAGTCCAAGTAATGCAATTGAGGTGAAATCAGAGTTTTAAAACCATTGCATACTCGCACATATATGCTCCAGTTCAAAATCAATAAACTCAACCTAATTTGCTTAATATTACAGAAAGAAATGTATCTTGAAATGCTAACAGTTAAGAATAATAATGCTTGTAAGGGGCTCCCGAGTGGCGCATCCGGTAAAGGCGCTCCGCGTGGTGTGCAGGATGCGCTCTATAGCCTGGACGTCGCCGGTTCGAATCTACGCTATTCCACAGCCGACCGTGGACGGGAGCTCCCAGGGGGCGGCGCACAATTAGCCAAACGACGCCCGGGGGGGGGAGGGTTTAGGTCGGCCAGGGTGTCCTCGGCTCACCGTGCACCAGCGACCCCTGTAGTCTGGCCGGGCGCCTGCGGGCTTGCCTGTAAGCTGCCCAAGAGCTGCGTTGTCCTCTGATGCTGTAGCTCTTGGGTGGCTGCATGGTGAGTCCGCAGTGTGAAAAAAAGTGGTTGGCTGACGGCACACGCTTCGGAGGACAGCGTGTGTTTGTCTTCGCCCTCCCGAGTCAGTGCAGGGGTGGTAGCAGTGAGCTGAGCTTCAAAATAATAATTGGCCATTCCAAAATGGGAGAAAATAATAAAAAAATAATTGGCAACGACTAAATTTCTATTAAAAAAAAAAAATAATGCTTGTTACAAAATACCATTAAGTCATTTTTGTTATTATCAGATAAAAAAAGGGTTGTTCACTAATGCACATAAAAAAGTTGTTTGTCAAAATTAAATCATCAATGTAGTAAAAATGCACAAACGTACAGTAATACTAAGAGGTTAATTGTATTTTGAATAATCTACTAATGTAAAAGACTGGTATTGTAGCTTTTGTTCAGAAACACATGCAAAATACACTAGAAGTGCAAACCAACAATTTTTTTGTTTTTTTACCCAGTGTAATAATTGATCTGTTCACCCACTATGACAAAATCCACAGACCACTTCTTAACAATGTATTGAAAACAATACAGTTCTGTCCTCAACCTCCTTTCGTCTGGCAAAGTTGATTGTGCATATTGCCAAAATCAGACTGCTGTGGTCTGGTCTGCCCATTTTTGTTTTTATGAATGTATCCATTAAAAAAGCAAAATGTTTTTTTTAATCAAACTAACTCTAAAACATCTATCCAGGATGCAAATCCTGATGTATTAAATTAACCAAACCCGATTTAGCTAATTAAGTCAATTCGGGAATTCTGGAAAATAGAGAGGAGTGTACTACGTTCCCTTGAAGACTTTCATTTAGTTAGCCACTATGGCTAAAGCAACTTAACTTTTTTTAGCCACACTGGAAAAACTTTAACCACTTAACAAAACTGTAAACAAGTTAAACACTGTTTCACAAGGCAAAAAGACATGTATTTTATTTGAAAACACGTATATATTTAAATGCCAGACCTTACCCTTTACAAATACAATACACATAAACAGTATATTTAAAGTGCACTATAACTCTGATTCCCATTTAATAAATGTCAAACTTAGTTCCACATGAAAAAACGTCATTACAGATGTCATAAATTCTGAATAGGTTTGCAGAGATATTCATGTACATTTTTTGGACTGTGACGTGGTTTTCTTTCCACTGCAGGACAGTGCTAGTGTATGTTAATATTATTATTATTTTTTTTTACCATGATCTTTCACTTCGGACTACTGACAGTAATATTGCACCGATTCTTCTGACATTCAAACTCAATATATCATGGTGAAACGAAACCTTCTTTTTAAAATAATAAATGTGTTTATTTTGGTATTAAATTGTTCCTCTTTCGAATCCACTCTATTACTATTTCCAAAATATATTGCAACACATTTTAAAGAGATAGCAAACAACGGGGGGAAAAAAAAACAAAAAAAAAACTTAGCTGTGATCTTTTGAAGCTGTGTGTTTCTGGCTTGCCGTCTGTGACCAGATGGTATGTTTCGGGAACAGAGGGTATGTTTGAAACCATGACTGCTTCACCTCCCTGTGACTATCACGGTCATATTTTAGTGTTTAGTGTTTACATGGTTGGTATTCCTTGGGCTACATGTTTCGGAACATGATTCTGATAATTTGTCTGTACAACTTTAATATATTAATAATATATTTTAAAGTCAAACCCTTTTACTGAAAAAAAATGTGACAAACAACACAGGTTGATTTTACCAGTAACCTGGTTTTAAGAGTCAAAACACAAAATAATGGTTGAAACAGCAGGCATGCCTCTTATGTGAAACTCTACATACATGGCCCTCCTACATTTAAAATAGATGTGGCCTGGATTTTCCCCAAAAAATGATACCTGTACATCTAGGGTCACAGTAGTTTGTGTCTTAAGATACAAAGTGATATTACCTGTTTTCATTACAGCTCAGACTGAAACTAAAGGTGTTCCACTCGTTGGCAATACATCAGACTCGATAAAAATAAAACATTTTGTATGCCCCAGCAAAGCCAAGGTCCCTGGGCCATTTGCCACTATACTGCTTTTATAGGCCTATTTGCTTCTAATTAAACCAAGCATGAATGTACTAATAGTGTCTTACATAAATATATTCTGACCCCCAAGTCATAGAGTTCCTTTGGTGATTTGACTACAAAGCCGAATTTCAGACAATCCTGCAGGCTAAATCACTAGTAAAGTCAGGTCCCCTACAGGTTTCAAGCAAAACCACGTTCAGTGTTGAACGTGTTGAACGATTCTGGCATTAAAACCCTCCTGGGGTGCCTTTCTGCATAAGAAAGAGGAAATAAACAGTACTTTATAGGAAAGGCTGTTAAAGAAAACATTCTACTCATGCATTATTTGTGGCGATTAAAATACTACAAATAAAAAGTGTTGCAGTTTTGATTGAAACTGTTAGTTCTAGCCCTCTCTAGACCCCTCCCAAATTAGCTAGTTCACCTTTAAGTTCCTAAATTAGTTAACTGAACTTAATAAGTGCAATATAACTATTTTAGGATTTGACTGGGCTGGAATCTATCCCTGGATTAAATAAACAACCACAGCTCTGTTGGTTGCCTAGATAAAGTTGCAGTTATCTAATGCTTTTAAGTGAATACATTTCATTAATCACAATGCAGGTAAATCAAACCAAATCAAGGTGCATTTCAGTCTTCATGGAGTACCTTTATAGACTGCAGAACGCTATGTCCTCTTTCTGTTAGCACGCTGCAGTTATCACATTCCATTCTTTGGATCTTCACATTCCCCTCTCCTAATGTTTTAATGTCCAGATCTGTGGGAAAACATAATGGGGTTTTCAGTTTGCTATGTTTAATTCTGTTGCTTTAAAAACAATTCAATTATTGTGTTCTATCGAAATAGGGGACACATTTTGAATTTTATATAGAAGGAAATACTGCCCTCTGCTGTTGGCATTGAATTCTGAAAATATTACATTACCCAATTCCAATAAAATGATTGATTTTAATACTTTGAGAATAGTTCTTCAAATAATTTAACTGATTTAATGTGCAAAACAAGCCCGAGAATCTCTCTAGCCTTGTTTTCACTTGCATGACCCCCTTGACCTTGTCTGCATCTATACTTGTGTTAGCTTGTCTATCTTGTTGTGATGCACACAATAGAGACATAATGCCATACACTGGAAGAAATTACCTGAGATTATAAACTGTTTTTTGCCTAATCTGCACTGTCACTGAACACAGCTTTATTGTTAGTTATAAGGCTAGCAAGATACATATACATATACATATAGATCCAAATTTCAAGCTTCTTGGACCACAACATATTCTCACATAATTCTGAACAACGCTAAAAAAATACAAACTTTCTATGCTGAACTGATTTTAACGGTGGGACATGGGAGCAAGAGAGATCACAAAAAAACACCACAAAAAGCCAGTGACACTCAGAAAAATAGTGCTTCAATCACATCTTTCATTGCCAAAGGAAGAACAGAGATCAAGAAAATTACAGCAGACCTGTTGTGACTAGTGCAGCGAATCTGTAATAGACATGTTCCCAGACTCACACATTGCAAAGTATTCTGCAGGAAAGTCTAAAGTCACACAAATAGTGAAAGAGCATTTCTATTACAATTTCAGCATCAACACTGCTTTAGAAATTCAGATTGATTGATAATAGTGTGTTCATTTAAAACAGAAGATAATTGACAATGAAATGTTACTGACAGAACTGTTTTTCCATTCACAGTATGTTAACTACTTGTAGACAATCCATTAAGTATTAACTAAAGAGTAAAGCTTCCCCATGTTTTGTTCGTTTTTTTAAAGAAATTTGAGAGAGTGATCTGTAAATGTAATATAAACTGGATTTGTAGTTTAATGAATTCCAGTCTCAGCTGAAAAAAAACATGCCCTGTCCTAGGAGAACTTTTTAAACCAGACAACAAACACTCTCTATAGCAGCGGTTCTCAAACTTTGCAGTACTGTGACCCCCTTCTACCAATAAAAATTACTTTGCGACCCCACTGCCCTGTGTTACTGCAGAATAGTTTGTATTGATAAGGAAAACATGCATTACAAGGCAATATCAACACAACTAATATAGTAATTGCTTATTTTTACAGCCAACAGTATACATATATATATATATATATATATATATATATATATATATATATATATATATATATATATATATATATATATTAAAATTACATTACTTAGCTAATGGGAGGTGTGAGCTTGCATGGATGAACACAAACGCTTCAATTTGGGACATGATACGAAGTTTACAAAAACAATCATTGCAGTGGTAAGTAGATTTTATTTTATAAAACAAAATGATTATCTCTACTACGAATAGTGCGCAATGTATCAGATTCTGTGACTGATATTTGTGGTAAGACTCCATGATTGATACACTAAAGCTGTGGGATCAGTAATATCTTACTATATTATCTCCTGTGTGTTCTGAATTTATATAAGCTTAAAGATAAGGTTTTATTTGGTACTGGGTCTGCACGCCACAGTTGCAGACTGCTTAGCTTTACAAGTTGCCTGCTTTTCCTGCGTTGGTCATTTTGTTATCGTATGATTTATAAAAAATATAGGAAGTAATCAGAGAAATTGCACCCCTGTGAAGAGCTACATGACTCTTCAAATACAGGACATTTTTTTTAGAACTGATTGAACTTTTAGCCAAGTGTGATTCTTGTTTAGCTTCAAAAGTAGGCAATGGAAATACAAAATATACCAGCAAAGAAATACAGATCTTATTGAAGCTACAGCATCTGTACTGATTGAAGAAAATGCTGATAAAGTCAGGAGAACTGAGTTATTTTGCTGTTTTGGCTGATGAGAGTAGAGACAACTAAATGTCAAAAAAAAAAAAAAGCCTGTCCTTTGAGCATGAAGATCTCACTTCAGACACTAAGCGTATTACCAACAGGCTCCACAGCCTTGAATTGGATCAAGCAAATGTTGTAGCACAATGCTATGATGGGGCTTCTGTCATGTCAGGCAAGTGTAATGGAATACAGGCCAGGATGGCCTAGGTTCATCTTCATGTGCATTACATTCATTGCCAGGTACAACCTTGCTCTAGTTGACAGTGAGTGATGTCAAAGCCAGCCTTCAGTTCATGAAACACTTGTGACATTGCAACAGACAAAATGTACGAGTTAGAAAACTTTCACGCACTTCAGAAACAAGATGGGCCTGTCAGTGGAGAGCTGTTTAGAGCATAAGGAAAGGTTTCAATGTATAGCACAGTGTTAGGCGAAAATTGCAAAGGGGGATGCCCCACACATGTAAATAGTGTGCACAGTAGTCTCCGCTTATAGGACCAACTCCTAAGAGAACACTTCTGCTTAGGGAACCACCTTGTGGTGAAACAGAATTTTCCCATTGTAAAAGCTCCACCTAAAGGAACAGGAACTTCTCTTAAAAGAACATCTTTTTGGCACCGATAGCGATTTGTTGCAAACCAAACCAAAACCGATACAGTACTGTTTTCTAACCTGATAACTCATCATCAAAGTCAAATTCTAATGCTATCTCTTACTTATTCTGCTCATTTCATATGTTGATGCACGTGCATCATGACATAGGCTATGTCATTTATTGATTAATAACGTGATTGGCCTTTACATATTGTGTCTGGTGGTCAAGTCTGTCTTAAAGAACACTTCAGCTAAGAGAACACTTCGCTTGCTTCCCGAGGGGTGTTCTCTTAGACAGAGACTACTGTATTTTGTATTAAAATACACGTGTGGAATGTGTCTGGATCTTGATTGGATAATTGATCATCAATCACATCCCAGGCACATGCTATATAAAATAAGTCAAGGCCTTGTTTGGTGGTGGTGTTTATGGAGAGAAGCCAGTAAATGAGTGGCTCAGCCTGGCATTAGTAATTGTATTGTATTGTATTGTATTGTATTGTTTTGTATTGTATTCCTTGTTGCAAGTTTTTTGTTTAACTTTATTTTAGCTCATGTGGCATGTTTGTTTATTGTTCTGTTTGCTCCCATTTGGGATTAATAAATGTGTGCTTTTGGGGCTCCCAAGTGGCGCACCCAGTAAAGGCGCTCCGCGTGGAGTGCAAGATGTGCCCTATAGCGTGGACGTCGCAGGTTTGAGTCCAGGCTATTCCACAGTGGACCGTGGACGGGAACTCCCAGGGGGCGGAGCACAATTGGCCGAGGGTCGCCCCGGGGGTTAGGTCGGCCAGGGTGTCCTCAGCTCACCGCGCACCAGCGACCCCTGTAGTCTGGCCGGACACCTGCGGACTTGCCTGTAAGTTGCCTGAGAGCTGCGTTGTCCTCCGACGCTGTAGCTCTTGGGTGACTGCATGGTGAGTCTGCAGTGTGAAAGCGGTCGGCTGATGGCACACGCTTCGGAGGACAGCGTGTGTTCGTCTTCGCCGCTTCCGAGTCACCGCGGGGGTGGCAGGGGTGGTAGCGGTGAGCTGAGCCTAAAAAAATAATTGACCATTCCAAATTGGGAGAAAATAATAAAAAGAATTGGCAACGACTAAATAAAAAATAAATAAAATAAAAAAATAAATAAATGTGTGCTTTCACTGCAACTTCCCTATCTCGAGTCTCCCTTCCTCACGGCAACATCTTTGGCCACAGCGCTACGCTGCTACATTAACATTGACATTTCCAGTTACAACTGTGTAAATTGTAAATGCTCCTCTTCTGTATTAAGGAAATGAAGCAACAAAGACTGTCAATTCAAGCAAAAGTTTTTTGTTATTGAAAAATAACTGGTCAAAGACCATAACCAAGGTCTGATTCTGCTTCCAGGTGAATGACTTTGTTCTAATTAGTTTTTCAGTATGGAAACTGTTTATTTAACTATCCTAGGGTTGGGTAATTCCTTAGTACTGAACGACTTACTGTAATAGTGCCTTGAGTTTTTATCAGTAGTAGTGGGCAAGCAGTATGATAAATGTTATTAAAACGTATCTCTTTTTTTTTTAAAATTCCCATTACATAATGATGTTGTAGCTGGAATGTTTAAAAAAAGATTATATGAAATTTTGCAGTGAAAAATCTTATACGTGTTAAACACAACAAATGTGTTTTGTTAATTTAATTATGGTTTAAGAAGGCAAGTAACTTTTAAAATAAATGCTGTCTTTTTATTTCTCGTATGTACCTGTGTGGCATATGTTGATTTTATGAAAGTTATTGCTCATATAAAACACTGATGAATACAGCACAATATACAGGTTACGCAATGTATGTATTTACTGTATTACAGCTCAGACAATGACTTCAAAGATAACAACTGCTACAAAAGCAAAAATAAATAAATAAATAAATTCTGGTTTGTCAAACCTTATTAACCCAACTACGGTACTAGCTACAATCTTTGCAAAGCATCTTGCTGTGTAACAACATTAAACATGTGTTACTCACCGCATTTTAGTGGAGCTATTACCTCTACAGACACGTTGCTGTTCACTTTTTCTGAAAGGATCACCAGTTCCTTGCTTTTCTCGTTATACTTCACATGGAAATTGTCTAGCTTTAGTCCTTGGTCAGCACTGGTGCCATTAACAGTTACAAAAGCTCGATCAGCCTTTGGGAATATGTGGGGATCCAGGGGTCGCACCGACACATTGCAGGGCAGTTGAACTTTCACAATCGTGAAAGGGTTAACTATCAGAGTCCATTGCTTCAAGGGCTTGTTTAACTCGCGGAAACAAGGTGTTGTTGACAGCCCTCTGAAAGAATGCAAAGACAAAGCATAACGAAAGCAATTTGTTGTTTTACAACCCGTTAAGGCTTTCCAGCACATCATGTCCATGCACAGTCCCCGATAAAGGCTCTTCTTGATCACAGTAACCATCATGTTGTTGTTGTTTTGTTTTTAAAAAAAAAAAAGAAGTCAAGAAAATTCTGAAGCTCTTTGGAGTTGTTTGTAAGCTTTGCATACACCACATTACACAAACGAGTACTGCAGCCCTTCCTACACATGCGGCGTGTTGATCTCTGGGAGTTGGAGTTTCACATGTCATAAACATGCTGACATCCAACGTATTAGAAGTTGTAAAACAATCCATGACATGAAATGTTGACGCAGTCCTAAATACTATTTACATGTTTTAATCTACAGTCAAGAAAACAAAATCCAAATTGGGGCTAGCGTTTTTTTTTTTTAAAAGGACAAATATTGAGTGTCACAGATAAGGACTACATTAACCACACTGCGCCAATACGATGCGAAGGTTTAGCCAAATAGCAACTTTAACACGGTAAACAGAACTGTCTCTGATTTTGTGTTCGAGTCTGACTGTGACGGGATATGATAGGATATTGTGACATTTCATGAACATTTATAATACAGTTGTTTGTAAATAATAATAATAACAATAATAATAATAATAATAATAATAATAATAATAATAATAATAATAATAATAAATAAATAAATAAATAAATAAATAAACAAACAAATACAAAATTGTTTGCCAGCTTTTATGAATGTGGAATTTAGCCATTAAATATATGATTTAAAACAACATTAAAAAATTAATCTCAGTTTATAACGTGAACCCGAACAGTACACAACCAAATTAACAAACGTGTACCTTCCCAAACTAATCTAGTACAGTCCCAGAACATATTTCAGTATATTTATTACAAAAATGAAATGTTAAATGTTATATTTAAGTTTTGTTGGCTTGTTTTTGAGAGGATTGCACTTAATGTAGGACTACAAAATGCACGTCGAAATCTCATTAATGTTTCATTTCTGTGTCAGCGCTCCCTTGTGGTTTGTTGTATATAACTATATGTTCGTTTTTTACTGACGGTAACCTAGATTTTACCAGATACATATTACAAAAGAGTATTATCTAATTGTTTACATATTTACTAAAAATGCTTTTTTTATTTAGCTGAAAATAAATGGCATCGCAAAAACGTTTCAGTGCATAAAAAAAACTCAAACTATGTGGTGTAAAAAACAAAATCAGAACCATGTGAAGGCTGTGATTCTTGGTTGTCATGGGAACATTTTTGCAGCTTGCAACAAACAACTATACAAACAACAGCAAATGCTGGTAAAAAGACATCGTGCAGAATTACAATGTTTTTATTGAACCCAAAAAGCGACATTCTTTTAATAACATAGATATTTCGGTGTTTGTTTCTTCTGGTTGCACTTTCTGACGTTTTTCGAGGTAAGACGTGCAAGAAAAGTTTACGGGTACATGTATTTATTTTCTCAACATAACATTTTGTTGGTTATTCCTTCATAGGTTCCTGGTTTGTTACGGTATCTATATGTTGTTTATTTGTTGGCGATTAAATGCACTTCTCAAACACTAATTTTTCAATCCATCTTTAGTCTACTACAAGTACATTTTTTAACTGTTTTTATTTTTTATTATTTTATTACGAAACACTGTACCGTAGGCTTTATTGATAACCAATATTACTGTAATTGAAATGCATTATTTTTGTTAGCTTGTAATGTATTAGTATTTATAATTCGTCTCAATTTACATTGAGGTTCACATCCGTTCTTATACAGTTTTATTTGTATGTTCTCTGACATCTCTCGAACCAGCTACATGTATTTGAGTACCCGATACAGTACTTGATTTATATGACTGGTTCTGTTTTATTTAGTGATTATGGGAAAAAGTTGCTACAACTTAATGTATTATTGACCTTTATTTTCCAAAAGGTTACATTAAGATTACAGTAAAACACAATTATCATTTAAAACCCGCCAAACAACTGAAAAAAGAGCATGTATTCATCAATTATACATTTGAAGTAGTGCAAACGTTTTTATCTATTAATTGTCTGATATATATTTATATTTATATGTATATGTATATAAGAATATGCAAACATTTCAAGTATATGTATAGATAAACTGTTGCATCCTGGTACCTGTCTGATTGCAGCTAGACCATTACTGCATTTGAATTTTAGCACCAGGAAGAAGGAGCAGAAACCTTTCATCTATAGCGTTAGGTTTTTTGTTTGTTTGTTTGTTTGTTTTTTTAATTTATTTTTTGAGATATCATCAATACAAATCCATCTATAGTAAACTGTGTAAAGAATTATCTCCTCCCATTAATCTTGGCAGCAACATTAGTATTACAGTAGCAATTTGGTCCCAGGACGTAGTTACTGTAAAACCTCTGCATAAGGAATCTAAAATCTAGGTCTCATGAACATCTTGTAGATTAGGATGACCTTGTTTATTTGGAAAACAATCGTTGGATGGAGACCTGGTAGTTGGAGAACATCAATGGCAGTTTTTATTCATTGCTACATCCTCTCAATAAGAAATGTTCAGATTAGTATTAGTAATTATTTTTTTCTCCGTAAGATGGCAGCAAATACCAAATTTTCCCTTAGCACTGTACTGTCAAATGTGTAAAATCTACTGTATTGGGAATTACGTTTTTTTTTTTTGTTTTGTTTTTTAATTGGCATAACTCTTCTGCGCTGAGACACCTATTTTCACAGTAGGTGAAATTATTCTGACCTTGAGTTTCATAGTTTTATTTAAACCTAAATTCCACAGTTATAGCTTATACTAAGGGAATATTTGAACAACTGCTTACTTTAAAGCTCATGATGTTTATATCTTGCATGATCGAAAACCTAACTTAAAATGGTAGAAAAAGTTCAATATAGTCTATTGGGCATTCTTTACTGTAACAACTTGCAACTTTTAAGTTTAAAAATCCACTTGCAAAAAATGCCTAAGATTAAATTGCAAAAAAAAAAAAAAAAAAAAAAACACCTTTATTTCTGTTCATTACTGGCTCATGTGTTTTTGTTACATTAAAAACAATGCTAATAACTTTTGAATGATGATGTATAGAATTAATCATTTTCTTCATTTTTAATCTGTTATATACCAAGTGACCCACCTCAGAAATTTGATGGCTTTGCATTAAGATTATCTTTGTAAAATATGGATGTCGGGCTAACTACTGTAGAGGTTTAAAAAATGTACAGAAACCCAACCAGATATGAATGAGTTATTTCAGCTGCTCAGAAATGTAATTGCTTGTAACAAGACTTGAAGCACAGTATTTGAAATCATTAGTAATATACCAAGGGACACAAGACTTCCTCCTCAAAGCAAAATCATTAGCTTTTTGCAGTTTATCAATGTTAGCAGTCAGAGCTTGCCAGATCCTGAATTATTTCAATAGCATCTGTGTTTTCCTGTATTACTCTCACACTGTATCTTTTTATTTATTATGTTATGTTATTTCATATGCATAGTTGTGATATAGTGACACCTTGCGAGAAAGTGACATAGAACCACAGTCTGGCTTGCCAAATGAATTAATTCTGTACTTAATGTACCATATCATAACTGCCCTTTAGGAACCTGTTACATTATTAATGTCTCCCTCTGGATTATTCCTCTGTATGTTTAGTATATGTTAACATTTATAGAAGACTTCTTCAACTTTTATTGAAAAGACTTGATGGACATGAATTGCTACTGTACTTTTAATTATGTATTGACATAGATCGTTTTTAAGATATTTATTAAGAATACAATAGACATCTTTCTACAAATGGGTTTAATGCAGCATTCTCTTATTTTCAGCAACCCGCTCTATAGGCCTATATGAGTATGTGTGTGAAGTTATCATGATTTGGAAACTATTTCTAACATGCTTGTTGCACTTTTGGATATTAGCAGTTTTCCATGAAGCCTCACATACTTTGAAAATCTAAGTTCTCTAATTAGCTACGCTGTCTTAAGGCTATGCAGCCATGAATAATTTCTTATTGAGCCTGGCCACCCGCCAGAAGTCAGTATTGTCCTTCCAGCCGGTGTCCAGCTGGGCACTGCTTACATATTCGTCCATTAATTGCTCCTACTTGAAGCCCAAAGCTGTTGTTCTTGTAAAGGTATTTCATTCTGGAGACCTTTTACACTAAGTTTGCCTCTTTTAGCTTTTCTAAAGACAAGACCTCTCTGATGTGCACTGTACTGCACTAGAGCCACGCGGAGAAAGCCACAAAGTATGTCAGCCTTGCTTCACTCCACATTCTCAGAATGACAATTCCAAGAGTTATTTTGCTTAAACTCTATGGAGCAGAGGAACAAAAGATGCTGATTTCTGGAATCTGAAGTTAAATGTATTATAAAGCAAAACAATCCTAATGTTTAAGACATTGATTTGTTAATTTGTTAATTTTTGCATTATAGAATTAATTGGCCATGAGTACCAATGATGAGAGCTCTCATTGCAGTGATGTTGAAGAGGAAAGCCAGGAAAAGCCCATTTCTGCACTTGCTCCCCAAGTGAACTTGCAAGAAGAAGTGCCAGCAGATGTCTCTGTAAGCCCTGCATTTCAGTGTGTAGATGAGGTAAAGTAGGGTTTTTTCACACTGTTGAGGTTCAGGTTTAGGGTTATATCTGTCTCTTACTTTAAATACATTAATTTGTTGGTGCACAGGCAGCCACCTGTAAATGTTTTTAACACAATGAACATCAACTGAGCATAGGGTTGCCCAATGTTGAAGAACAAACAAGGCAGGCTACTGCATAGATATGTTATAATGTTTATTTTATCACCTTAAAGAACAGGAACAGTTATAATGTTTTTGTTTTTTTTGTTTTTTAATAACAATCAGCAATATTTGTAGGCAGTATAAAAGCTCTGTACAAAATATAACCATCCACAGCATTTTTTCCAGTATCCAAAATATTCCTCACTGTTACTAGTGTACAGTATTCCCAACTCTACTCAGGTAAAGCTTTGCAAATGCAGATGTTTCTATTTTTTTTTTTTTTAGCATCCAGTATTTTTGCTCAATACTTATATTTATGAATCTGTATCTGTCCAGATTTTATGGTGCAGGTATTTTTATAGCAAATTAAAGGATAATGTAATAACAAAAAAAGAATAATTGCAACATACGTTTTGCTGAAACTGCCTTATTGCCCAAAAAACGTCAGTTACAGTATCCTTATAATAGTTTATTTATTTGCATGAAATAAGGATCACAACATCATAATTATGTAATACCAGCCTATCAGGAATACACAGTGTATTTTAATCTATAGTGATTTCCTGTTTGTTGCCAAAGATTATCAACCCAAGTAGCACATCACATTTAGTACTTTATATATTCTGTTATATCCCAGTCCTCCATCTAAAATAAATACTGTACATTTATTTTTTCTTTATCTCAACCCATCATTTTCAAAACATCATTTTAATCAAAAAAGGAACATTGCACAAAAAAACAGTAATAAAAGACTATAATAATATATTATTAGTTTACATTAGCATCATCTAATATACATAATTATGCACATGGAACTTTTTCTAGAAATATAGTAATACACGTGAATGTAATGGGCTGTGTTATGTAGCAGTGCTCTTTTGCTTTAAAATACTTATTAATATTTTCTGCCCTTTCAGTTTTTCTTCCGAATGCAGGCTTTGTTTCGAATGTAAAATAATATTACACAAACCTGGGCTATTCTTTTTGATTTTCTTAAACCACATAATGATCACTGTACAACCTTGCTGTGATATATGTAGTCATGGTGTCCTAGGATAACCTGAGGTCGGTTTATTTATTTGTTGGTTTTGCTATAAATGTTATATTTATGGCATGTGTCTGACCCATGCTAATCTAGGAATACATCAAAAAGCGATTCTGGTTAAAAAACCTGATATTTAATTTACACCTCACATTAAACCACCAGGTGTAATTGCTTAATTTTAATCCTAATTGAGTTCTTATGACTTTTAATAATAATTTTAGATATCTAGTGTGCATGAAAGCATGCACTTTTGACCTGTACATCCCTTGTATTTGTTCTCTGAAAGATTGTGGCATTCCTACAGTACAAAAACTATTTTGCATTCATCAGCATGCTAACGCTTTATTGAAATATTTGAAATCTAGGTGATGACTGGCAGCTATTGTAAGTTAATAGCAAAATGTTATTATTGTCTTTATTTATCTTTGAAGTCTTTCTGTCATAACTATTAAATTCAAACTTGGCAGATTTTTGAGAAAAATCCAAAGACTAAATGTCAGATAAACAAACAAACTTTTTAACTTTCTTTTCCTAACAAACATTCTTTGTTTCCACAATAGCCTATCAACAAAGCCAACATTTCTGAACTCTGGTGAACCAATTGTATATCAAAAAGGGGTATATTGCTAAAGTGTTTATCAAGGAAAGGCATTTTGTGTTGCTCTAGTACACCCTATATTTTGAGCTCTTGAGCGGATTGATTCTATGGTGCATAGTTTTTGGGTCGGATCATCATTTTCACAGTTTTGAAAGCTTGTCGGTAGCTAGATGGGTGTTCATCAGGCAGACTGTGCCAGGTGCCCCAGAAGATCCCATTCCGAACCCCCTTGTAGTTTTTGTGGTAGTATTTTCCATTGAGATTTGCAGACATGCAAGCGTCAAACCACCAGCCTGAACTGTAGTAGGCCCCGCAGTTCCCTGAAGGGTACATGTCATTGTCCTTGTCTGGGGTGGTGAACAGTTTTTGATCGTGGTTGTAACGCTTATTGAAATGCAATGCATCTCCAGCCGTACCGGAATAGCCACTCACAGACAGGCGGTACTGGAGATACTCATTTGAAACATAAAACTCTTCATACTTGGCATACTCCCGTATACCTTCAAAGTCCTCCAGCTCAATTCTGAGGATCATATCTTTGGCTTTGGTTAGCAGGTGAATGTTGTCATTCCCCAGCCAGAACTCTCCCTTGACGCTCCCAAAGCCCTTCTTGTACTCTTTCCAGGTACGGTTGAAGCTGACACTGCCGTTGTGACGATGCTGCAGCACAGTCCACCCACCTCCATAGGATTCCATGTCACAATAAACTTCAAAGGTGCCATTTCTAGGGTCAGGTGTGACTCTGTAGAGACCGTTCTTCTGCTCTCCCAACAAGAAATAATCAGAGCAATCTCGTGGTGCTATTATTGCAGCTGGGCAAACAGAAATACAAAAAAAAAGTTTATTATAGTTAATGTATTATAGGTAGACCACTCTAATGAACACCTTTCTCTACCCACTCCCAGGCTAAAACATCTATACATTTACATGCATTACATCTGCATTCTGTGGACAAAATTATTGTGTTCCTGACCTAGTTCTACAAGTATTATTTACTTTGGTCTCAACATTTCTTTATTGCCGTCAAGTAAACTTTTCTATAGCTTGTTACTGTAAAGTAAACTGTTATTAAAGCAGTGATGTATCTCTATTTGTATCTTGTAATGAGAATCTCTAGCCCTTTTGTACCTCCGTTCTTTGTAGAGTATGCGTTTTTTGACATAAGGCTTTCAAGGTTCAAATAGATAGTTTAATTACTGTATAATATAAATATATCACATTACATAAACCCATATGTTTTCTAGGTGGCTTCCTTTTTACTACTTCAAAGCACTTACAAGTCTGCTTATTATCAACTTATTTAAAAAGATTATGATTGAAATTGGAATATATTGTGTTGTGACTAATAAATTATTAAGTTTTTTCTGACAAGACATTCCTTTTAAATTTATTTTCTGATGTTTTGCACAGTCTCAAACTTCAGAAAAACATTTACTAACTCAATTTAGAACTTCCAGCAGCATTAACAAATTAATCCATTTTCCTTTGAGACACCAGATACCAACCCATTATTATTTTATCTACTATATATGACTCCTTCCATAGATTAAAAAAAACAAAAACAGACATTAACTTTATTTTTATTTTTTTGGTCTATAAATAATTACATAATAAAAATAATAACAGGCGGTATTTTGCCAGTTGGGTCGTGGCATTTTTCTGTTTAACATTATTTAAAACATTTTTTAAAATAATCTTACATGGTTCGGGGGTCTCTGCCGCACACTGGCTGGAACACTTGTTATTTAATTTGTTTACAACTCCAGTTAGATTTTTCACCTTGCCGTCTACCATAGCCTCCACATGCTTTATGTTCGAGAGGCTCATCTCTTCCATGCGACCCTGCAATATGATAATCTGGTTCCTTGCATTCTTTAAACTATTAGACATCTTGTACATTTTGTTTTGCAGCTCATGGATGTTAGGGTCATGCTTTTGCCCATGTCCCCCTGTGCTTGGTGTTTCATGTCCTGGCACTTCACTGCTGTCCTTTTGCAGACTCTCATCGGCTTGCTGCTTGCACTCCAGGCAGGAGCTCTTCAGCTTGTTCACAACTTCTTTAAGATTCTGCAGCTCTTTCATTGTCTTCTCTAGCATTTTTAACTGTTTGGGTAGCTCTATGGTCAGAGGTGGCAAGGTCACCTGGTATAGGCATTCCTCCCCATCCCCACACTGACCGCTGGGTCGGAGTTTAATGGGACAAAATACATTCCCTTTTGTTTCCTTGTTATTTTGTTCTTGTGAACTTGTAGAGTACTCTGTACTGACTAGCAATATAGTCTCAAACAGAAACAGCAGGGCAATCTTCATGTTTGCAGATATAGTATCTGATGCAAGGCTTTCCTTCTGGAGAAATATAAGAGGTGCCGTACTTCTACAGCAATCTCGTTAACATCAGGCAGAGAGAGCAGTCACTGTTGTAGGAAAGGGTGGGTGGGAACTTGTTGCATAAGTGAGACAGATACTAAAACTGCAGAATAAAAAGAGTAGGTAGGACTTGGCTGAATTTCAACAGCTGTCATCCAAACTTCCTTTTAATCATTGAACTGCCTGTTTTATAGAAATGGTTCACTTGAGGTCATCACAGCATTTAGCGAGTTCATTCTTTTAAATTACTTTTTAAACTTTTCTTTTGTTTTAATAAATTCATTACAGTGTATTAAATACAGTATATGAGACAAAATTATCTTATACCACTCATGTCGTAGAGAATTATCTACCTAATAAAAGACAAGGAGAACCACTCACTCATCCTTGGACTTCTTAAATCTATGTGTTTTGTTTTTTTTGAAAATTAAGTGTTTTCATTTTAACATCACATGATAAGTATAAGGAATTGTAAACGGACCGCTGCTACATGGGTTCGTTGCCCCTTTAAAAATACGACCCAACACACTTGAATGGATTTTTATGCACGGTTGCGCTATTTTTAATTACACACAAAATGAACAAACAAAAACAAACACCTAGCTCTTTACAAGCACTAACTAAACAGGACTTTCCCTGACTAACTCGCAGGACGGCTAAGCCGTTTACCTGGCACCACAAAACGCTCACGCCACGCTCACGCCACGCTCACACTCACAGCACTTACTTTTTAGACTGCTCGAAAGCAGAGCACCTCTCTTCTGCTTCCTTCTACTCAGCAGCCTTGAGCAGACTGACTGCTCCTCTTAAATACCCTGCACCTGGTCCCAATTTAACAATAGCTACCAGGTGCAGGGGATAATTAATAAAAAAACAATTAAATTAAACAATAAAACAATTAAACAAAACCAAAGGTGCATTTCCATTTTACTGTTCAGGGAGGTTTTAACCCCCTCCCTGCTGTCTCACTCAACCCGCTGCCTTACAGAATATACAGACATGGTTTCCTAGTCTGATTATTTTAGGCAGATTTGGACTTCTTTAGATGTTGTATTTTGGGGGGGGGGGCTTGTTTTCACATGGGTCCATTATTTGTATGCATATCCAAAAATATCCCTTGAAACCAATATTCTTGATATAATGTTATTCCAATCATAACATTTCTTATGGTCCACTGTCTCTTACACATAATGTACATGCCTTATACATAAGCAACAAAATAATAAAATGCATTATTAGTCACTATCAATTGAAAATGTAGTGTCATCTCACAGTGGCCTGTGGTTGAATGACCTATGAATGAATATAAATCTTTCAAAATTGGAACATCCTACAATATTTTCTGTTTGACTTCTATCCCATCAAAAACACTAACCATAAATAAATTGGTGACAACTTAAATTAATTTATAAAATACCAAAGTATGATTTTAATTGGTCAGCTGGTTAGAGCTGGCAAAGCATTTGAACATGTCAATTCCAGCAGTTTAAAGGACTGCCAGTTCCAGTCTACCATGACATCCCCTGGAGACCAAAAGCCTGTTTTGATTTGGCCTGCTGGTCAGTCAGTATCTAGAATAGTCAGTATCTAGAATCAAGCCAACGTTGGCTTGATTGCAGATAGCTGATTTCAGTATATTTCTTAACATTTTAATCCAGAGAACTAAACTTTTTCACTAAATGTATTGAATATAGTTTTGTTTTGTACTTGCATTTTAATACACTGTAAGTGCATTATTCTATAAATCCAAAAATGAGATGTATATCATAAAATATATATCAGTAAATTAAATCAAACAAACATATTTCCTTTTAATCTTTAGCTGTTTGCCATTGGAAAAATAAGAGGAACCAGAGTTGCTGAGCTGAAAGCTAGTTACAGCTTGCTGCATGAGACTTTAAAAAGGTATGTAAGATGCACTACAATAAAGGTTTTAGGACGGTAAAAGCAATGACATTATTTTCCCATTATTTTCCCAAAACTACGTTTATTTTGTGACAGAAAATTAATTTTACTGTAATCAAATTTTTAAAAAAAACTGGAACAGTGACATTTACATTTACAAGAATGTACCTTGTGTTATGACGACTGCTGATAAAAACAAATAATTTTATTGGGCCCTATGGATTATATAAAGTTTTATTTCTAGACTGTTGTTAAAAAACAGAAATGGTCAATAACAGATTGTTGGACAGAAACAGTCATTGATAGGAATTAATACTTAATAAGGTTATGGAATTTGTGAAATTTCAATACAGTACTGTGACCTTGTCTCTCCAACGAATAGTACGCAGCAGTCAGAGATCCAGATGCTGCAGGATGCTAAACACTTTACGGCAGAAATTGAGAGACAGAAACAGGAGCTGGAGCGGGCTGACCACTTTCCTGAAGGCTTTGACACTGAAGTCAGTAAGATGAGACAGCAACTCTTGAAGTTTCAGAATGACCTTAATGAGGCAGAGGAGATTGACTATAACCTGCAGTATAAGCTTGAGAGGTAAGTGGCCTCTTTCGACAATTTACCTGTAGCAGCGAGCATGTGTCTTTCAGGCTACTCATGAAGAGAGGAAGAAGGCCATCCCCACCATCTTGGCATCGTGATTGCTCTTCAATGGTACCAATTGTTAGAGCAAACAGTATCTTCCTTAAACTATTGAAATCCCAGTTGTTTACTACAGCCGGTTGAGGTAATAGTATTCCTGATTCTACACAGCTGCATATAAAGGCTCCCTTGGCTAGTTTTAGTCATGTTGTTTTTGTGTTATTTTTTATTTCAGTTTCAGGTAAGAGTTTAAATACAGACCACATTACCACTATCAAGACACACTGTAGCAGACAAGCAGACAAACATTTTGATGAGAAGGGGGGAGGGTGCTACATAAACCCTGAGGGCGTTTATACACAACCATAACCTCCAAGCATCCCACCCCAAAGGTGGGCATTAAATTCTCGTTTATCACACACTATCTCATGCAGTATTTTTTATAATCTGAGCAATTTTCTCTTGCCAGAGTTCAAAAGTTCTGTGTTGTTTATTGTGGAATTCCTTTCAGGTTGACAGCTCACACTGGGGTCGCTCTCTGTTGCTGGTATTAATGAGCGGTTATTTAAGCATTAATGTCTGACGCAGCAGTCATTAACTGCTACATAGTTGACCATGGTTGTCGTGTCCACACTCACCCATAGAAGGTATTACTTTTTATTGCTTTTAAGCAATTGAACAATCACATTCAAAATTAGTCAGCTGTTTACAACTGATACATGTTTTATTTACACTACATTTATTCTTACACTACACTACAGCAGTGACAGTTAGGCCTAGGTGTCCTGGGCCGAAAGGTCAATTACATTTTATTTTTATATTTGTCAGAGAAATCAACTTTACTTCTTTAAGACCAGTGAGTGTGTCAGTGTTGAAGTAATAAAAGGATGATTCTCGGTTCTATTTGTTTGTCTTTTTTTTTGTTTTGTTTAGTTTTTTTAATCGCTGTAGTAAAAATATTGTTCTCACATGTGGATTTGCCCTATATGAGAACAGTACCATGGGGTAACATCAAAATACTGAGTATAAACAAATATTGACAAGCAGGTAATTCTTGTAAACCCACAATTAGAAATAACACATTCTTGTGTATCGCCGAGCTAATAAATACGAGTTCAAACTTGGGGGCTTCCTGACACAACATCCAGTGCCTGAAAAGGTTGTACACCAAATTGTGTTCACTTAAATGTTGTACTGTATTTTCCTGTTGGCTTGCTGATTTAATAACTTAATAATGTAACTTATGAATATAATTTGCTTATGAATATAAGTTACAATGAGTTAAGAAATGTTTCCTGTTATCATAAAATGCCTCTACTGCAAACCTGTTTCAGTATAATAGGCAGAATGCTTTTTCAGCATTTGAGTAAAACAGAAATAATATTACATTGAAACCTTTTTATTTCTGGGAAATTCCATTAAAAACTAAAAATGACTTTTGCATAGGCGCAAGTGTTTGACCTTATTGTAGCTGCTTGCAACTCAGTATTCATAGTATGTACTGTTAACACTGACTGCCTGTGGCAAAGTGGTTAACAGTGTGCAGGTGCAGGCGATCAGTAATCAGACAGGCAACAACAATCCAGGTGCAATGGTAGTTTATTTTTAAATCCAATTGCCTGATGACAAACAGCAGTAAATAATAAGCAATGATAATGATAAGCAATACAGCGGCGTGTATTGATTGATTTGTAATCCACAGGTTGGCCCCAAAATAATAGAGCGACACGTAACACAAACACAATCACATAATACAGCGACACGTAACACAAACACAATCACCAGTCCACAGTGTGTGCTCTAGTGCTTGTAGTGCAAATACAGTTTATCATGAAAACAAGTGTAGTAATGTCCGGTGAAGTGCTGGCCTTTGGCGACAGCTCTGGATCGTATTGAGCTGTCTAATAATAACAAACAGTATATTTTAGACACAACAATAAACAAACAAAACACTCACAATATAAATTCACGTCCTCCTTTCGGTTCACCTTTAACCATACCAAGGAACAGATCACATTGCTGCGTCCCGTTTTGTACCATCTATCATGAGCCCTTGGTTAACGAGTGCAACAGCTCCTCCAATCCGCAGGTGCCACATCGTTTCCCTTCCGAGTCGATGATTTAGTGTACCGGAGCTCCGCCCCCTTTCTAGATGACCAACATCCGCCTAACTCTGGGAATGAATTGTCTGGCCATCCAGTCCAGGGTGCTCTGTTCCGTTTACAAACCGCCCTCACAGGTCAGGAGGGAGGTGTATCACCAAGAATGACTTTGTCTCTGTCACACTGCCACAAACACAGGTGTACATAAAGCACTTTATTTAATATACACTGAGGGCATTTGTATTTTACACGAGAAGAGGTTTTAAAAAAAGACATTTGCTTCATTTGCTTTTGGACACACATTGGGAAAAGTTAAGTGCAAAATAATGGGGAATATATTATTAAAATTCAAGTAAAGGTTTAACTGTGCCACCTTGTATATGTTGTTTTAATACTTTAAGTGCTAGTTGAACATTAGTTAGTATGATCTAAAATAGTAAAGGTTTACTATTTTAAAACAGTTTTCTTAAATAATATAAAGCCCATTTTTCATATCTGAGTTTAGTAATTTATTCCAGATCACTTCATGTTTTTAAGTGCACCTTTTCTGTGTGTGTCGGGTTTGAAACATATACACGGATATTAGGAAGACTGACAGCAAAGTAATAAGTGCATATTCAAATTTAAAAACAGGTTGGACTAAATTACTTCCTGAAATTATTGAGTATGAGATGTAGACCTATGTATTAATTTGTTTTTTTAATAGAAATCTTTATTTTTCACAGAAGCTCTAAAGTTGATGAAGCCATGTTCCATCACAGTTCCATAGAAATCTTAAATAAGCTCTATATTGTAAAGGCTGTATATAGCACAATTCTTATGAATATAAGGAAACACTGCAGTTACATGTGTCACAATTGTTCAGTGAATGTAAATATTTATAAATACTACAGCACATGATGCAAGACATTTAGCCATTCTCCGTGTTCACCAAGAAAGACTGGCCCTTGATAATCTTGAGATAAGCAGCAGAATTCATACAAACTCTAGTACTTGCAGTGCTGTAATTGGGACATTTTTACTTTACTGCGAAGGTGTATAATACCATCAAAAAAAGCTAAGATGGCCTGGTCCTGCTGTAGAAATGTTAATGTTCCTATATTCAAATTGAACAGTCCAATTTTTTTAATTCAATTTTTCTCTTCTTCTAGCACCATAAAAAGTATTATGAGTTTCATGACCATTTTGAAATGTTGTCTTTTTAAAAGATATAATAATATAGCTTTTAATGTAAGTGTTTTATTGAGGACATTCATTTACAGAATGTTACTTTGATATTTTTACTCCCAGGGTACACTGGGAGGCCACATAGTCCTATGAAAAATGGCCATACATATTTTCAACACACAGGACTTGATCCTTGTCTCCCACTCCCCAACATTTTAGCCGTGGTCTTTTGTGAACAATAGCATACTGTCCATTGGTATATTATTTATGTTTGGGATCATTTAGGTCAAGGTTAGTACCTGGATTTAGCAGGGTATCTATTGTAATATTTCCAGAACTATGGCACAATAGTGTTTGTAGTCTGGGACTCTATAAGTCTATCACATGTGTTTTTATTCAGTACTGACAATTACATTGTAGTAACTAAATTAAACCAATCCTGCCACATTTCTAAAAGCTAGACAACAATGATTTTAGTTTGCAACATTCTCTTTCATTGCATTGCAAGGATTTCTTAGCTTTTTATTCTCAGAGAGAGATTGTATGCCTTTCAAGCATGCTGCAGATTTAGTTTTTTCAACTAGCTATGGAGATAGTACATAGTGCACAAGAAACATCAGCAATCAGTAGCTTTTAAGAAGTTGTGTGTTGGCTAATTTGTTAACCCTTGAAAACAGAGCTTACGTTAAATGTTTAAACTGGACCAAAGGCAAAATTATCAAACTGAATTTGTCATCACATAGTAGACACATAGTACTCCAAATAAAATCATTATACAGTACTTTGAAAAATACTGTTTTTATTTGATTGTATTCATTTGTAAAGCATTTGACGTAATACTACAACTTGGAAACACTTAAGGCGGGGGTATTTTTGGGGGGGTGTTGTTAAAAACAAATCATAAGCTGAGAGACCAGAATGTCAATCACTCCCCCAGTGCTGCCCCACAGCAGCGAGCACACAAAACTTTTACTTTGCATGTCATTAGACTAGCATTCAAGAAATTTGTAGTGCTTGATTACCCAAATATGGTTTTATTCGAAAATCTTTTTATGTAGGCCATAAAATGATAAACTGTTTAGGAATTCTTGTCATTCTACCTAATGAAGTGGCTATTCAATATTAGTCTTAGATATAGCATACCTCAGTTTAGAAACTTAGAAACACAAGCAATCGATCATTGTGTTTTAGTTTGTATAATTTCTAAGACATTAGCATACCATTTGTGACTGATATTGTAGCTTCAAGACTAAAAAATAAGGTAGGAATAGATTCACATTTTCCATCAAACTGAAGTGATCTTTGTTGTCTAAAGCAGATCAGCATACGGTAACATTTTACGCTGCCAGACAGCTATGGAACATAGCAGCCAGGTTTTCTCTCCTGTTACTATTTTTAAGTATAAGGTAAAAAAAAGTGTTGGTTTAGAATTAATTTAAGCTTCACTAAAATTGATGAATGTTGTAACTAAGCAGATCAGGGGTCTAAGAACAACAACTTTGAATATTTTAAAAGTTGTGAAGCATCTAAAAAGGAATGAGTATCCATTATTTTATGTGATAGGGTGACATTGAAGCTACAGTGTCTGATCATGAAAAAAACTGTGATGCATTTTAATTAGAGTACATCTTGTCGATCAGAAAAACAAGATTATCACAATGTGCTTTACATAAAAAAATGTATCTCATACTGTATGTGCAATCAGGTTAAGTGTTTGAATATAAGGTGAAGGTTGTAAAATAATGTGATGGATACTTTAAAGGATACATACATGTGGTGTTCTTTTCCATTTGATTGTAGGTATCCAAAATGTCGTCTGAGAGGGCAATATCACAAAAAGTTATTGAAACCTAAATGTAATAAATAAATACAAATACCAGTTATCATGAGTCACATTTACTGTAACCAGTGAAAACATTTTAATTAAGGACATATTAATGAAATACCCTACTGATATTGTAATCCATGACTCTTTCACATTAAACATTAAAAGTGTTGGAATTTGAAAGTTATTTTCTTTATTTGAATTGTATAGCCATGTGATAGACAGATGTGCCAGTTGTAAGACTTCCAAGATGGATGTGGTGGTGCTTTTTTATTACTCATTGGTATCATGTTTAACATTTTAAAAATACAGTATATACCCACAAACCCACAAACAGGCTTGAGTTTTACCTCAAAAGCTCTATCCCATTGCAAACCGGCTCTTTTTGACTTCAATGGGGATTTGAGTTTAAAAACGGACAACAAACACCCCTCATTCCACTGCAGTGGTTTAAACCATGTGGGGTTGGATAATTTAAGGAATTGATTCCAGCACCTCTGAGTCCACACCACACTGATTACTTTTCTCACTGTATACCACAAAAATTGACCAATATCACTTCCCGTCTCAATATTACAAACTGTTTCTTCTCCATTACATTGCTCAGGCAAACAAATATTTTTAATTGCTCACCAAATAAGCCACTTACTTATTATTTACACTTCGTAAGGAATAACAAAAAAATGAAAAAATGTGGAGAAATTATTGTAGACATCTTGGGCACATTTCTCTAATACAATGTCATGGTGTACACGTCAGGAGCAGAATATACATTAGAAATAGTATTTCTCCACGTAGTCCCCTTGTGCCTTACTGGGTACCGACTAATTTAATTATTGATAGTTTTACCCACCTGTGTGTGGTGAGTTTGCCTGCATGTATGGAGGACAAGACTTTTTGACTGGACTTTTTGTGAGAGAGAGCTAATAAAAGAGTGATTTTAACTGCTATTAAAACCAGCCCTGGTGTCCACCTTTTTCAACACAGATGAAACTAGACTCACTCAAATTAATGGCATGGGCAAATCAGATTCACTTAGCATCGATTTTTGAAGCGTTGGACGAAACTAGACTCGCCTGGGCTAGTACTGAAATTCAGTGAAAACTGTTGAAAAAACGGGTTTTGCGCAGTCATCTTTTTCAAGTTCTGGGCCAATCTAGATTCGCCCGATTGGACGCGGGCGAGTGCTGAAAAAAAGTGGTAACTTCAGGATTCGCCCAGAAGCCTTTGGGGAAACAAGATTGGCCCGGCAAAACTAGACTCGCCAGACCACTGGGTTTCGCCTATAACATATATATACAGTCACCTCCAAAATTATTGGCACCCTTGGTAAAGATGAGCAAAAAAGACTGTATAAAATAAATAATACCAGTACTGAGCTATATTGTAATTTTCCAACATATGGAATATATTTGACGTTATTAATGATTAAATGAAATCAAACAAAATTACACATATCTCAAATTTGAAATTTATTTCCAAAAAATGAAGATTCACAATTATTGGCACTCTTGTTTTCAGTACTTTGTGCACCTTCCCCTTGCAAGGATAACAACACTGTGTCTTTTTCTATAATGTTTAATGAGATTGGAGAACACATTGGGAGGGATCTTAGACCATTCCTCCATACAGAATCTTTCCAGATCCTTGATATCCTTTGGTCTGCGCTTGCCCTCTTCAATTGAAACCACAGGTTTTCAATGGGGTTGAAGTCCGGAGACTGACATGACCATTGCAAAATGTTGATTTTGTGGTCAATTAACCATTTCTTTGTGGATTTTGATGAGTGCTTGGGGTCATTGTCTTGCTGGAAGATCCACTTGCGGCCAAGTTTCAGCCTCCTGGCAGAGGCAACCAGGTTTTTGGCTAAAATGTCCTGGTACTGGGTAGAGTTCATGATGCAGTTGACCTTAACCAGTGGAAGCAAAACAGCCCCATAACATCAAAGATCCACCACCATATTTTACAGTAGGTATGAAGTTCTTTTCTGCACACGCATCCTTCTTTTGACGCCAAACCCACTGCTGGTGTGCGTGGCCAAAGAGCTCTATTTTCGTCTCATCTGACCATAGCACCCAGTTCCAATCGAAGTGCCATTTCCATTTAGCAAACTCCAGGCGGTTTACATTTGTTGGTTGCTCTCAATAAAGGCTTTTTTTCTGGCAACCCTTCCAAATAGCCTATTGGCATGGAGGTGGCGTCTAATTGTAGATTTGGAGACTTGGTGACCCCGAGATGCAACCAAGTTCTGTAATTCTTCAACTGTGACCCTTGGATTTCCCTTTGCCTCCCGAACCATCTGCCTCACTGTGCGTGGGGGCAAGATACACTTGCGTCCTCTACCAGGCAAGTTTACCACTGTTCCAGTGGTTTTGAACTTCTTAATTATTGCCCTAATAGTGGTAAGTGGTATATTTAGTTTTTTAGCTATGGTTTTGTACCCATTGCCTGATTTATGAAGGTCAACAACCATTTGTCTCTTTTCATTTGTGAGTTCTTTGCCTTTCCCCATGGTGATGGATGACAAACGGTTTTCATATGCGTGTTACCTCATTTTTATACCCCAGTGAAACAGGAAGCCACGGAAGGCCACAATACAGTTCCTTAAGACTGAGATGAACTTAAAGAAGTAGAATGTTAATGCAGATTCAATTTAGTTTGATTTTATTTATAAGAATCTTTAGGGGTGCCAATAATTCTGAGACCTATCTTTTTGAGAAAAAATTATATTACTTGTTAATAAAAAAAATGTTCTATGAGGAATTGTATTAGAATAAAAGAATATGGTTTTCCCATATATTTGAGCATAAAATATAGCTCATTACCTGTGTTGTTTATTTTATACAGCTTTTTTTGCTCATCTTTATCAAGGGTGCCAATAATTTTGAAGGTGACTGTATATATATATATATACGTGCAGTATACAGTATACATCATTTATATACACATCATACACATGGGAGGAGTCATATGCAAAAAACATTAATTATCATATAATAGATGTATCCCCCCCAACTCAACACCACACGACCATCATGACAGTAAAAATAGATATAATGAAGCGTTCTTACCTGCTTTGTATAAGTTAGTGATCAGCAGATGTGTCAGCTGCACGAAGAGCACAGCGTGTGGTTTTCACTAACTACTGTGCAGAATAAATTGTTTTTTTTTTTGTTTATGGGTAAATATCGGGACTTTCTTCCTATGCATTGGGATGTGGGACATTTGCTAGGAAATCGTGACTGTCCCGACCATATAGGGACTGTTGGCATGTGTGGGAAAAGGGCGAATGAGTTATATGTTTAGATGATTTTAAATGCGTCTACTTTTTAATTTTAGTCTCTAAACACATATTTCAAAATTACATGAGTCGTCTGAGGCTAGATACAGCGAAAGTTCACGGTAAACCACGTCGATGAATACATTAATAACTTAAGTAATCACACGGACAAACTTCAGCGAAACAGTCACGCATGCGCATATCTCAAAGTAGTGCAAAATTCAGTAAGGGCCAGAATTCGGCACGACACCACCACTCTCAACTAAAATACAGTGCCTCTTAATACCGTATCATCTGAATGCGACTCAACACGTTCTTTGCATGCAACGTTCTTTGCATGCGACGTCAGTTGCGCGGCTCGGTCTCTGTAGTGGAAAAACACTGGCTCCTCCTAAGTGGCACGGCTCAGTTGTAAAGTGGAAAGAGGTATTACTTACCTCTCATATTACCTACCCTATAAACACCCACCCATAACCATGTGTCGCGAGATAAAGTTTGCTACCCCACCGTCACCACCACAGAAAACAAAATAAACTCACTTGTTGTTGTGTTGATGACAGAAAGTGACTGACAGACAATACTTTTTTAAAATATATTTTCTTTCCCCAGCATGCACTCATAAACATGTCTAGCAAATCTAGCAAATAAAATAATGGTAGAATCACGCACGGGAGCTCCCAGGGGGTGGCGCACAATTGGCCGAGCGTCGCCCGAGGGGAGGGAGGGTTAAGTCGGCCAGGGTGTCCTCGGCTCACCGCGCACCAGCGACCCCTGTAGTCTGGCCAGGCACCTGCGGGCTTGCCTGTAAGCTGCCCAAGAGCTGCGTTGTCCTCTGACGCTGTAGCTCTTGGGTGGCTGCATGGGAGGCTGTGTGGTCCAGTGGTTAAAGAAATGGGCTTGTAACCAGGAGGTCCCTGGTTCAAATCCCACCTCAGCCACTGACTCATTGTGTGACCCTGAGCAAGTCACTTAACCTCCTTGTGCTCCGTCTTCGAGTCAGCGAGGGGTGGTAGCGGTGAGCTGAGCCTAAAAAAAATAATTGGCCATTCCAAATTGGGAGAAAATAATAAAAAATAATTGGCAACGACTAAATTTAAAAATTTTTTTTTTTTTAAAAATCACATTGGGGTGTATTTTAACAAGCTAAAGAGTGACGGATCTAAATGGCACAGCCTTTTAAATGTAAATTAATTATCACACTTGTTTTCCCACAGGGTTGATTTATTGGCCCCTTATTCACATCACTTATTGCAATAAAAATATGATGGAAATGCATAAAGTTACATAAATTATAATAAATAAATGATTGTTTATTGATGATGATTACATGGCACAGAATGTGTCAAATTTTTATCCAAATACCAAGGGCCTTGGTCATGTTCAATTTTAGAAATGGATGAAATGCAGCTTTTACAAATGTTTATTTTTTTTTTGTTCACAGCAGCAATACAAAGTTGCCAACTGACATTAAATCTATGTATATAGCAGATTGATTTATATGTATTGAATTGACATACTGTAAATTTTTGATTTTATTAACTTTAGCTTACATGAGGAAAAGAAAATTCTGGAAAGAGAATATGGAAAGATGACAAAACCAGGTGTAAGTAATTAAATGTATACCTGATGCCTTTCTTACTTTACAGTATAAAACCAAGTAACTTGTATTCAAGGATTCCTAACAAAGGTTCCCTTTCAAGTACGTAATGTAACCATTACTGAATGGGTATTTATCTCCTAAAGACCGAATACTTTATACCAAAGCTGCCAAAGTTTTTTTCTGTGTTTTACAGATGCCACGTGCCCAGCACACATGTGGTAAGAGCAGCTGCTGGGCTCAGCAGCATTGCGCAGGATACCGATACTCGGTTTGTTGCTTGCAATTACAACCACAGTACCTCAATGCCGTTTTGGTGACCAGCTATTTTAGCATTGCCATTACGGCGGCTGTTAGTTCATTCTAACAAGCAGGCTTCCCTCAGTCTCGTGTTGGTAATGACTGAGTGGTTTTGCCAGTGGCTTTTACAGGTGGGCGTCCCTGTATGTTGAGGTTACCGCATCAGTGTTAAGTACACCAAACCAGTACTGAACCAAACCGGTGCCTACCCAGTTCATAACCGCCTATGAAAGATTGTCCCTCGCTGGAGACTAAACGTGGTGCTTAGTGCACTCATGAAGCCTCCATTTGAACCCATGCATTCAGCTGAGCTGAAATTGCTATTATTTAAAGCAGATTTCTTGCTTTCTATCACCTCTGCAGAGCGGGTGAGTGAGATGCAGGCATTCTCTATCGCGAAAGCCTGCATATTTTTTACAGATGGCCAGGACAAAGGTCACGCTCCATACCAATCCTGCCTTATGTCAACCAGTCTATGGAATTGGAGGCTTTCCAATCACCTCCTTTCCGGTCTGACAGGGAGTGACAGCTCCATACGCTCTGGCCCCGTTGGGGCCCTGGCGTATTATGTTGACACGACAAAAGGTTGGAGGCAGTCTAAACAGTTTTTTGTCTGCTATGGGGCAAAGTCCTGTGTTCAAGCCCTGTCTAAGCAGCGGCTGTCCAAGTGGATAGCAGACACAGTGAAGACTGCCTATGAGCTGGCTAACTTTCCCCCTCCAGAAAAGGTCACGGGCCATTCAGCCTTTTACCTTTACTAGGTTCTACAGACTTAATGTTGTGGATCCTCAAAAGCCTGGTTTTGGAACTAGTGTTAATGGCAGCTTCCCAATCGACCCTTACAACACAGACATAGAGGTGAAATTCTCCCTCAATTTTTTCACCCTAGCTACTTGTTACTGGGGTACCGAATGGTGACGCACAAGGCAGCCTCTCGGCATAGCCTTGTAGCATTCCGGTTGTTATGCAATTATTCAGAAATGGTTACATTTCGTACTTGAAAGGGTTATTATCATAACCCTGGTTCCCTGAAATAGAAATGTAACCATTAACCTTTAAGGTTGCTGCGTCCATTATTCGCAGCAGGCTTGAAGAAAAAAAGAGATCTGTGACAGCAGTCTTTTTGATCCCTTGGGGGCGGGGTTTTACTGAAAAGTGATTCCTGTTCAGGTATTTATGAATGTGAATAATGAGACATGCACTTCTTTCTTGTTTGATGAACAAGAAAAATAACTGCATTTCTAAAATTTTCAATTATACAAAGGTGCCTAATTTAAAGGTTTGATGTTTAGTTTTTGCAATTTATTTTATTTACTAAAATTAAAGTGTTTCAGAATGTATTTTCACTCAGTGCATATTCTATGTGATTTCCATCTTTCACAAAATTTTCTACAATGTCCCAGCCAAATTTGGAGCCCACCCAGGGAAGAAAAATGTGAATAAAACAAAACCGATACTGGGAAATGTATTAACATCCAGATTAGCGTCCCTGTACTGTATTTTAGTACTGTTTGGGGACTACAGATCCTATGATGCATTTTGAGTTGCCATAGTGCTCACAAAAAAGACATGCACTGTCTTTGCTGACAAAAGTGGAGGCATTGAAAGGTTTGGATAATGCACCACCATACAAGAAAAAGAAAGGTGCTGCTGCAGATTTCAGTATTCCAACACACTTTGTCAACCGTTCTGAAAAAACGGGATACAATAATACAGTCCTATGATCAGCAAAACTTGTGGATTTAAGTCGTCAGCGTTTCTGATTTGCCCAATACCCTGATGTTGAGAACGCATTGCTTTTGTGGTTTAAAAATCCCAGTAATCAGAATCGTACATACAGATTCCAAGTTGCAATGTATGCTTTTTAAAAGTTAAACACAAATGTATTTTAAATAAAATGCAAAGTAGGTATAATACTTTTCATTGTTCTGTGATTTAAATTTGATTTCAGTGTTACTGTAACTCCATTAAAAACTGACAGTATGCGTTTGGCTTAGACTCCTGATAATAAGAATGAGTGATAATACACATTTTTTTGCTGGTCCTTTGAAATTCTTATTAACGAGAATTGACTGTACATGTTTTCCCTATTCTAGGAATTAGAGAAGAAAACTAAGGTTTTAAAAGATAACTGTGAAGAGCTGCATAAAGAGATTGCCCAAAGGAAACTGGAAATTGAAGCATTGAAAGAAGATACGGAGGTCAAGCAGAGACAAATCCAACGTGAGCAAAAAGAGCTGGATGAGAGAAAGGATACCCAGGAAGATCTGAAGGTAAATAATATTGGAATATTTCCTCAGAACAGTCTTTTAGCAACTGACTGTTCATATCTTCCTATATTGTCCTTTACACTATTATGATTTATGTAGTATAAATGCACCAGAACACTGTAAAATTAGCAAATATGTGAGATGGAATATTATGTGAGTAGCAGAGACAGTGATTACAGGGTAACATCTGCACAACATCTTTTCATGGCTAAGAAAAATTGTAGTCAGTGGGCTGTGGAAATCTACATTAATCAATGATTTAAAAATAATTATTATTATTCAAAATGTAGTTGTGAATATTTATATGAAATATGTTTCAAATACAGTATATTTATAAATGTTTTACAATGATGTGAAACATAACTCATTTAAGTTTTATAAGAACATCTTTTTAGTATTATCTCATTAATAAGAACATAGGAGGCTGTGTGGTCCAGTGGTTAAAGAAAAGGGCTTGTAACCAGGAGGTCCCCAGTTAAAATCCCACCTCAGCCACTGACTGATTGTGTGACCCTGAGCAAGTCACTTCACCTCCTTGTGCTCCGTCTTCGGGTGAGACGTAATTGTAAGTGACTCTGCAGCTGATGCATAGTTCACACACCCTAGTCTCTGTAAGTCGCCTTGGATAAAGGCGTCTGCTAAATAAACAAATAATAATAATAATAATAACATAAGAAATTCAGGCAGCTAGCTAAAGGTCTTATTGTGATCAAAGAGAGGGTTATACAATATTGTTCATGACAGCATCCAGTCTATTATCCAGTATGCAGCATACCTATTTGCAATTTCAAAACATATATAACTTGAATCATAACACAATTGAACTATACTCTTTAAAATGTCATCTGATATGTTCAGTATGTCCTATTGTTTACCACAGTGTGTTTTAAAGACCCTCAGAAATGTTTATTGCGTAATAAGCACTTCACCTGCGATGCACAAGGAGGTTTGAGGGAGATTTCACTGAGATATCAACTTGTTGTTTACAATATTTACAAGTGACTTTGACTTTATCTGAGGCATGGTTTGGTATAATGAAATGCAAAGAAGCCTTAGATCTCGGAAATGACATGTTGGTAACATAAGCCAGTACTATGTGAGTGACATAAACCTGAACTGAAAACAGGCAGCTTATATATACCAAGCCCCCTTGATTGACTCAATAGAGATGTTTGAGAAGGTTTTCAAATGAGGATACTATAAGTTTATACAACTTAAAAGTAAACCAATTACCCAGGTGAAGAGACAAGAGCTATAAAGTGAGGACTTAAACCATTCTGCTACTGTTTGATAATGACTCTGTTAAACCTGATCAAAGATACATAACTGTTATAGGGTTCCAAGGAGATTTACTTAACTTTGAAAGTGTTATTTGTATAAAATGTAAAAATGATTTGAAAAGTTTCACCAATTATTTCAAATAATTATTTGTTTGGAGACAAAATATTTAAATATTTGATATTTGTAAATTAAATCTCAAATATAAATGTATTTGTCTCAGGTCTGATGTATGTATGTATAAACCGGATCCTGCCGAGTCAATGCCTTGTTGTAAATGATCGGCCCACCCCAACTTTTAGCTGAAGTGCATTGAATGATTCAGGGTTAGGGTTCGGGTTATCTTCGGTTCAGATAACGAAGACGTGGAGTTTGGTTGTTTTGGATCAGATGATACAGACTCCGCAGTCTGATACAGACTCCGAAGATCACGCTTTCCTGTTACGTTACAATCTATATTTTGGATTTTAATTGTATTTATTTATTTATTTATTTATTTATTTATTTATTTTTAGAAACACCAAGAGCTTGTAACTCAGTCACCATTTTTTTTGTATGGAACATTTTAATGCTATAGTGCTACTTTGGATGTTAATTTATTATTCTGTGTTGTGTTTTCACACTGAACACTGTAATTTCTTACTTGCAGAGATTATGTAAAGACCATTATTTCAGTGGACCGAAAATGTCATGTGTTTATATATTTTTTAAATTTAGTGACTTTTAGCGTTTTTCACCTACAAATGTGCTTTTGCACGGGACACTGCAGCTTTAAGGTTTGTTTTGTGAAAAGTTTTGAAATGACAAAGCGGTGGACATGCTGCAGCAACTTTGAATTGTATTTCACCAGTCATTAACTATGTTAACTGCTCTTGTTGATTCTTTATCGTGACTTGTGCTGTGCTGTACCTTTGAATTTTAAGCATGCCTAATCTTAAAAAACTAATCTTAAAAAAATCTCCCTGACACAAGAACTGTATAGTACTCATTGTTGTCTCAAGGAATAACTTGACTTTCCAATCCAAAGGCACAAACCATTTTGCTTGTAGGGTCCTTTAGGATTGAGTAAAGAAGAGTTTAATGCCCCCTGCAATGCTTAAGTACAGAATGTCTAGCCTTGACCTTTACTTTTTACATTAGAACTATTTATTGTTGCAAAGGTTAACTATAGTTCCCCAATTCCATTGCTTAAGAAGGCTGTTATTTGCAAACCAATTTGTCTTTTTCTGCAGTCTGAAGTTTCTGTTGTTGTAAACATTCTAAAAAATGAATGCCTTGATGAAGAAATGCACCCTTTTTCAGGCTGAACTAGTCCGACTGCAGTTCATTACAGTCCAACTTGGGAAGGAGATTGAGAGAATAAACCGAAAAAAGATGTAAGTTGTAAATGAGTCACAAAAAATACCTTAACTTTGTCCATGGCATAAAATACATTTAAATATTGTAAATGTTTTACCTGTTAAAGGCTCTTTTTGAAAATGTTTTAGGGATGTGCAAAAAAAGAAAACCGAGCTGGAAGAGCAGGTCTCTGAACTAAGTATTGCTCAGAAACAGACTGAGACCAAATGCAGGAAGATAGGGGATGAGAAACAAGAGGTCATGAAGGAGTTGGATGGGAAGAGGGCATTGCTGGAGGCCCAAGAGTGTGAGCTGAACAAACTGATGAAAGAACTGGAAACAGGAAAAGAGAATGAAGTACTAGTTATGGGAGAAAGGTGGGTTACAGGTTGCTTGTATTGCAATGCTTTATGTGCAAGGGAATTAGGTTATAAATGTAATTGAATGCAGCATATAAACAGAGCATAACACATCAATTGTTAGAAGGGTAAACAACAGGGGCTCCCAAGTGGCGCATCCGGTAAAGGCACTCCACATGGAGTGCAGGATGCACCCTATAGCCTTGACATCGCCATTTCGAGTCCAGGCTATTCCATTGCCGACTGTGGACAGGAGTTCTCGGGGCAGCGCACGGGTGGGCGAGGGCTTAGGCCAGCCAGGGTGTCCTCGGCTCAGCACGCACCAGCGACTCCTGTAGTCTGGCCAGGCGCCTGCGGGCTTGCCTGTAAGCTGCCTAGAGCTGCGTTGTCCTCCGACGCTGTAGCTCCGAGGTGGCTGCATGGTGAGTCTGCAGTGTGAAAAGAAGCTGTCGGCTGACGGCACATGCTTCGGAGGACAGCGTGTGTTCGTCTTCGCCGCTCCCGAGTCAGCGCAGGGATGGTAGCAGTGAGCTGAGCCTAAATAATAATTGCATACTCTAAATTTAATTTTTTTAAAAAGAAAAAAGAAAGGTAAACAACCTGAGTATGTGAACAATTGATTAATTACATCTATTGTAACTGGCATATGATGATGGAATTACGGTATAGGAATAGTCTACCCCAAAAGGTTCTGTAAAAAAAAAGAACATTAAAAAAGCTTTAAAATACTAGAACAACTTCTGTTTCAGTAAATGCATTCATGTTGATTTAACATGGTATATAGCGATGAAAAGGGAAAGGGAAATATTCTCAGTACACTTGAAAAGACAGAAGTGTACTCAGTACACATACAGTAAGTTTTCCCTGGAAAGAGCTGAGTACCTTTGGTAAGTGTGCATTTACAAGCGTACCTAGTGTGAAAGGGCCGGGCCCTTAATAAAAATGATAGAGCCTTTTGTAGTGATACGTTTAAAGATTTATTTGGCGATGTTTAATTACACTATTTTAGTTTAGCCCGCCAACCATATAAGGACATTTCGCCATCAAGCAATTTAACTTGCTGGCAGTTGTTTTAATTATATTCAGCTTTGGCAATAGTTCATGTTGTTACTGGACATACTGGAATTTAGAGTGATTAATATAAAAACCCTTAACATGAAATCTGTGAAATGTGATCTAGGCTATAGTCCAGTTATTGTACATGTTTTAATACTTATTATATTTAGTAGTTTAAAAAAAAAACAATTATTATTTGAGTTATAATTTTAATGATGTCTTTATTTTTTTAATTTGAGTTAAATTGCTTAAGAATAAATATATGCTACCTTTGTAGAGCTATTCTGGATCTGAATTTACGCCACCTTTTGATGGAAAAGAAAACTCTACATGACAGCGTGTCTCGGAAGCAGAGGGAGAAAGACAGAGATCTGCGCAATCTGAAGAAAATGGAGTTGCAACTGAAGTTCGCAAATGATGCATTAGCACATATTCAGTCTCTGCATGAGAAAGAAAAATCCCAGGTGTGTGCTGATAGCAATTAAAGTAGTAATGGCTCGGTTAAGGGCAGTGACGTCTAGTTGCCAAAAAAAATGGGGAGGCAGAAAAAAGGCAGAGGAGGGGCTCCCGAGTGGCGCATCCAGTAAAGGCGCTCGGAGTGCAGGAGGCGCCCCTATAGCCTGGACGTCGCCGGTTTGAGTCCAGGCTATTCCATTGCCGACCGTGGACGGGAGCTCCCAGGGGACGGCGCACATTTGGCCGAGTGCCGCCCGGGGTGTAGAGGTTTAGGTCAGCCAGGGTGTCCTCGGCTCACCACGCACCAGTGACCCCTGTAGTCTGGCCAGGCGCCTGCAGGCTTGCTTGTAAGCTGCCCAGTGCTGCGTTGTCCTCTGACGCTGTAGCTCCAAGGTGGCTGCATGGTGAGTCTGCAGTTTGAAAAGAAGCGGTCAGCTGACGGCACACCTTTCGGAGGATAGCATGTGTTCGTCTTCACCGCTCCCGAGGGGGTGGTAGCGGTGAGCCGAGCTTAAATAATACTTGGATATTCTGAACTGGGATAAAATAATAAAAACTAATTGCCGACTACTAAATAAAATTTAAAAAAAAAAAAGAGGCAGAGGACTTGGGGTCCCATTAAGCCCCCAGCAGCAGTATAATCTTATTGTTGTATTCTGACTGACAATACTTTTCATATTATTATTTTATTTATTTGGCAGATGCCTTTATCCAAGGTGACTTACAGGTGTTACAGGGCAGTACAGTACAGGGTTACAATGTAAGAGTAATATGTAAATACAGTATAGTTTACAGTAAGTGCAAATAATACTACTAAAATACAATATGAACTAGGATTTAGGATTACAAGTTATATGTACAATGACATATTAGTAGTGCAGTAGTGCAAGGATAGTGCATCAGCTGAGGATCCAGTAACGTGGTGCTGAGATCAGGCAAGTCCAGTGCATAGCAGTAGTAGGGGTAGATCAGGAGATCTACAAGTGCAGTCTGAACAGGGTTTACCCCAATTTGACTGTTAAACACATTTTCTCCATCAGCCAACTGAGAAAAAAAACAGAAGCCCATCATAGTTTATTCTAATAAACGTAACTGTTCCACACTGCCAGCGTATGTTTAAAAAGGCACAGTATACAACATGAATATAACATACTTTGGATACAATATTTTCTAAACAAAGTTGTTAAGGCAGGAGAAAGGAAGACAAAAATCAAGCACATCCTATCGACCTAATTTGCTTAACTTAAATAAATGACCAACCAAATAATTATATACCATACAGGCAAAAAGAGAGTGAACGAGTTTGCCTGCACTGGGGAAAATAAACAAATACTGCTGGGGAAGGGCTAAAATAATATAAATCAACACTAACAGAGAAAAAAACAACACCAACAACTAGATTTGTTCCTAGAGAAAGGAAGTGGTATCATAATATGAAACTTTACTGACGCTATTGGTGTCACAATACAATGTGCAGACGTGATCTGCTACTGCTAGTACTGTTAATAGCAGATAGGATTGCTGTTACTATAGGAATGTTGAATCTTATGTTTAGGTTAAAATTCTTTCTTGCATTTTAGACAATATTTTTGTTTTATTGAACATTTCACCTTGAAATTTTGAGGAGGCACTGCCTCCCTCGCCTAGTGGTACCTTATAGTTTGTCCCACTCACATGTTACAAAAGTGGAGCTGGATTGTTTTTGTTTTCAGTGTGTACAAACAAGTTACAATTTATATAACATGCCTTTGGCTTGTATAAAGAAAGTTTGTGCAATAGAGACATTTCCATTGCCTTGTTCTCCTCGTGCCAAATGTCTTGACGAAGTTTATTTTGATTCTATTTCTTAGATTACATTTTTAAGACATGCTGTTTACATTACTCCTTACTTAATCTATCTTAGCCATTATTGTTAGAACAGTTTCACATACTGAAAGTGTACATGGCAACAAAACAGTATGTCATTTTGTAACTCATCACCGTCACAAGTAAATACTATTACAGCTGCTGGAAACCACTGTTTTATAAATGTAATCATATCCTGTAAGAAAAAAAACAGAATGTGACAGGATGGTGCAAGGGATGAGGCCCAGAGACAGACTGCAGTTCAAATAAAAATACTTTTATTAAATAAAAAACACAAAATAAACAAGTACGAGGGCCAAACAAAAGGTTTTTAAACACAAACAATAGACACAAAGTAAAACTTACAAAATAAGGCTTCCAGGCTGAGCTTTGCCTTCACTGGACTGCAAAAATTCAAAACCACAGCCCACAAAGAAAAGCACCCTCAGCACCCTCAGCACCCTCAGCACCCTCAGCACCCTCAGCACCCTCAGCACCCTCAGCACCCTCAGCACCCTCAGCACCCTCAGCACCCTCAGCACCCTCAGCCTACTGAGGGGCTGAGGCCTTTTATGTCAGGTGGCTGGGAACTAATTGATTGCTAATTATTCCCACCTGACACAATAAACCTGGACAGGGAGGAGAATTTAACCCCATCCCTGCCAATATTTACAAGGGAAGAGCCCTGGCTGCCACACAGAAATATAGAACATTGCAACCACTTCCCCTGAAGGTGCTCAAGAAAGATCTAGTAGAATGAGAAAGATATTCCTAGAAAAGGGTGTGGTGTGTCTTTTTTTTAACTGCACTAGAATTTAAGATAACATCTGTATGTGTAGAAAAAAGATGCATGTGTTGTACAGTTTTGTCTATATTGTATTTCAAACATTATTTTTTAGTGCATGCAGTGCAATTGTTTTTTAGTTTCGCAGTTAATCATGCAGTGCTCCGTTTCTACTGACAGTATTCAACTCAAGCCAAGTTTAAAGATAAACATGTGTTATTTTTGTTTCTTAGCAGCAATACTGTGCCATACCAACCAGCGTTATTTCCATAGCATCCATCATAACAAAGTTATACCCTGCTTGCTAAGTTTAAATAGAAAGGAGTAAAAAAAAAAAAGGAAGTTTTACACCTGTATTTAAAACATTTCAATTTCAGACTGTAATGGCATAAATATTGTGTTCATTTATATTTATATGTTTAGCCTTGGGCGTTTGATAGTTGTTTCTGCTAATATTTATTGGTAGGACAAAGGTATTTTTGTGTCTATGCGCAAAATGCAGGACAACTATTGAAGTCCATGGATCTATTATAGGGTATAATTCTTGCATGAATCATCGCGTAGTACCTTGGGGTGTGCTTTTGACATCTGAAAACCAGATTATCCCTTAGGTTTGAGCAAGTATGGTCTTTCATATAACCACAGGGTGTGTAGCTTACAACATACGTTTTAGTGCAGTACAAGACAGAAAGCATTATTGATTTGCATGAATGATGGATCTGTAAAGATAAACCAAAATACCCTGGCCATCTAAAATTATGTAATTCCTTTGAAATTATATTTACATTTTCATCTGTAGATCAATGCATTGATATACAAATTAAAAACTCAGATACTTAGCAACTGGGGTGTTTTGATATCAAGAAGTTTGTTCTAAAACTCCCATTTGGGTGAAATACATTTCTAGATATTATTATTATTATTATTATTATTATTATTAATAAAACTCAACACTAAACCTTAGATAACAGGTAACATAACTAGATGAAATCACAATGACCTTAATGTACCTGTAACAGGGCGAGGTGCCCTGTACATTTTGTTTATTTATTTTTAGAACGGGGTCCCCCTCCGCCCCTGTGTTATTTTGTATATTATTATTATTATTATTATTGTATTTATTATTGTATACATGACGGCGAGGCCGAACGTTTATTGTCTTATTTAGTGACGGCGAGCGCCGTATGTTTATTTCATACTGTTTGGTAGTGTGGATGGGAAGCCGCATCCACAGCAGTTTAATTTAGAAAACTCGTGCAGATTGTGGCCGAGGGGTAATCGAATAATTGCCAGCTAATTTAACCCCTCGGCCATGGTATATAAGCCTGCAGCTCTCTGAGCTTGTGGGGAGCAAAGTCAAGAGCTAAAATGAAACAGAATAACCTTAAGGATCAGTGAAGGCTATTGCCCAGCCTGATCGCGTTGTTTGTGTTCGTGATTATTTTTGTTTACACCTTTTATTTTGCTCTGTGAGCACAGTTTGTTTTTGTTTAAAACTTTGATTTATTTTTGTATTTAAATAAAACGGCGGCCAGCTGCGTCTTCATTTACTTTAACTGCAGTACTTGCCTGGTGTGTGTTTACCTTCCTGCTTCTGCCTGACGTCACTGCCCAGTCACCCTGTCACACGTGGTGTCCAGCGTGGGATCACCAGCTCCTCCTGGACTCAGGCAGAAGAGGGTACTGCAGTTTTTGTGGTTTTTGGTTTTTCGATCATTTTGTGTGGAGAAAAGGAGAGTGAGGATGGGGAGGAAGAGCTGCAGAAAGCAGCAAAAGCGGCGGCAACAACTGCCACCAGGAGATGTCGGCCCTAGCTATGTGGTAGACGAGTGGTGCCCTGGTTGTGGGGAGTTTGGGCACACCGTGGCCATCTGCCCCACCCAATACCAGGGAGAGGAGTGGGCTGCCCAAGCGAGCCAGGACCAGGTACCCGGGGAGACCCCAGGCGGGAGCTACCAGCTGTGGCCACAAAGCGGGAGAGCAGCTGGGATGCCATCATCCGGGCGGTCATGCAGGACTGCTGGTGCCCCATCTGCGGTGAGCAGGGGCATTCCCCACTCAACTGCCCTCCTGTCAGAGGGGTGCCTGCGGCGTCCATTCCCACCAGCAGAGGGAGAGTGTCTGCTGGTCCTGCCACCACCACCCACAGCAGAGAAGGTAGACCTGCTGTGCCCACCGCCACCAGCAGAGGGAGAGTGCCTGCCGGTCCCGCCTCCATCACCTCCAATGGTAGGAGCAGAGCAGCAGGAGCTGCCTCTGTCTCCACCATCGCCACCAGCAGAGGGAGAGTGCCTGCCGGTCCCGCCTCCATCACCTCCAATGGTAGGAGCAGAGCAGCAGGAGTTGCCTCTGTCTCCACCACTGCCACCAGCAGAGGGCGTGTGCCTGCTGGTCCCGCCTCCATCACCTCCAATGGTAGGAGCAGAGCAGCAGGAGCTGCCTCTGTCTCCACCAGCAGAGAGAGCATGCCTGCTGGTTCCGCCTCCGTCGTCGCCGCCACCAGCAGAGGGAGCATTCCTGCTGGTTTTCCAGCTGCAGCCAGAAGGGGAGGAGCCCCTGCCACCTTCGCAGCCAGAAGGGTAGGAGCCCCTGCCGCCTTCGCAGCCAGAAGGGTGGGAGCCCCTGCCGCCTTCGCAGCCAGAAGGGGAGGAGCCCCTGCCGCCTTCGCCAGGAGCAGAGCAGCAGGAGCTGCCTCTGCCTCCACCACCCGAGGGAGAGGAGCAGGAGCTGCCTCTCCCTTCACGACAGGATGGACCGGAACAGGAGGCTGGCGGTCCGCAGCCACCCTTGCATAGGCTGCTGAGCAGAGCAAGGGGGAAAACTGCTGGGTCGCAGCGGGTGAGAAGAGGGCCAACCCTAGCACCACCGCTGGTCCTGGCTCCCCTCCTGCCATCGCCTCCCGAGGGTCCGCTGCCGCCTTCGCCTCCCGAGGGACCACTGTCGCCCTGTCGTGCATCGCCCGGGGATGCCAGTTCGCCATCGCCCGGGGATGCCAGCCTCGCATCGCCCGGGGATGCCAGCCTCGCATCGTCCGGGGCTGCCACGCCTGCTCCGCATCGCCCGGGGCTGCCTGCTGCTCCGCACAGGGTATGAGGGAGAAGTGGAGCTCCCGCTGCCGTCTCCATGGCTAGGGGCTCCCCTCCCGAGGGTCGGCTGCTGCTGCCGTCGCCTCCCGAGGGTCGGCTGCTGCTGCCGTCGCCTCCCAAGGGTCCGCTGCTGCTGCCGTCACCTGGGGTCGTCGAGGATCCTGATTCACCTGGGGTCGCTACACTGTGGCCAGAGCCCCATGAAGGAGAGCTGCCGGCCATGAAGAAAGGGGGGGGAGGTCAGGAGACCAGCTCCCCCAGCCGCATTTCCGTGGCAGGAAACACTGTGGCCAGAGCCCCACGGAGGGGAGCTGGCGGCCACGCGAAGAGGGGAGGTCAGGAGACCAGCTCCCCGCAGCAGTTTTGCTGCCGGAAATTGGGTGGCGGAGCCCCACGGAGGGAACTGCTGGCCATGAAGAGGGGTGGGGGAGGTCAGGAGACCAGCTCCCCAGCCGCACTTTCGCAGCAGGATAGTGTGTGGCGGGAGCCCCGGAAGAGGGAGCTGCCAGCCACGAAGAATTGGGGGTGCGGACCTCCCACCATGGCCACCCCATGGACACTGTGCTTCCCCCCTCTTCCGGGACTTTGAGACTGAGGGGGGAGGTGGCCGTTGGGGCCAAGTGTGCGTTGCACAAGGGGGGGGGATATGTAACAGGGCGAGGTGCCCTGTACATTGTTTTGTTTATTTATTTTTAGAACGGGGTCCCCCTCCGCCCCTGTGTTATTTTGTATATTATTATTATTATTATTATTATTATTATTATTATTATTATTATTATTGTATTTATTATTGTATACATGACGGTGAGGCCGAACGTTTATTGTCTTATTTAGTGACGGCGTAGCCGTTTGTTTATTTCATACTGTTTGGTAGTGTGGATGGGAAGCCGCATCCACAGCAGTTTAATTTAGAAAACTTGTGCAGATTGTGGCCGAGGGGTAATAGAATAATTGCCAACTAATTTAATCCCTCGGCCACGGTATATAAGCCTGCAGCTCTCTGAGCTCGTGGGGGGAGTTCAGAGGAGGAACGAGTGAGCAAAGTCAAGAGCTAAAATGAAACAGAATAACCTTAAGGATCACTGAAGGCTATTGCCCAGCCTGATCGCGTTGTTTGTGTTCGTGATTATTTTTGTTTATACCTTTTATTTTGCTCTGTGAGCACAGTTTGTTTTTGTTTAAAACTTTGATTTATTTTTGTATTTAAATAAAGCGTGACCAGCCAGCGTCTTCATTTACTTTAACTGCAGTACTTGCCTGGTGTGTGTTTACCTTCCTGCTTCTGCCTGACGTCCCTGCCCAGTCACCCTGTCACAGTACCCATTAAACAAGCAAGTGTGTTTAAATATCTGTTGGGTTGTTTTTACTTAGATGGATGCCTTCCCCAAGGATGATGGTATTCAGTTAGAAAGAAGAAAAGAATTGCAAAAGGAAGTTGAAATGATAAAGCAAAACTTGGCACAACAGGTAAATAAGCCAAATCTGAATAAAAAAAGTGATCCTGGAAAAGCCCACAGATTGTTTTTTGTTTAGGTTGCTTTTTGCGTAAGGTTTGATCTCCACATTATATTGGACATATCTGTCTTGGTTACCCAATGAAATCGTCAGTCAAATACCTTTTTCAATATTTTTTTTCTAAAGACTGTCACGAAATACTGTAGAGTAGCATTTAGAATGTTCCTTTTTTCATTAGGCTGTTTGGAAACATTGCATGTTGGTTGATGGTAGAATTATATGAAATGTATATTCTGGGCACATTGGTATTGTGCTTTGTAGGGCCATGAGAAGTAATTTTTGAAAAAAAATGACCTAGTTGTTGCTACCCAGAAGCATCAAAAGCAATAACAATACATTTGAAACTAAGGATCAAATAACAATGAAGAGATTTACCTTAACCTCTCTATTGCTTTGATCAAGCAATCCCTGACAGAAGTGGAAGCCCATATGGTGGAGCAGTGCATTGCTGAGGAACACAACCTTGTTGAGGAACTGAATCGTTACCGAGAGGAAGTGATTCAGCTTACCCGTCTGGTCCAAATCAAGGCTGACGAGCGAGAGCAGAAATCAAGGGACTTTGTTAAAGCTGAGGTATTGTCAATGTAAAATACACACATGGCATATAAAATGAGCGTAAAACTGCATTAAATATAGAGTAGTTATTAACAATTACAGATTTAAAAGTATCTATGTGTTGTGTTTTTAAAATATATGCTTAATGGGACAGTACTTTTTGGGGGAAGTAGAGGTATGATCATTTACAGAGCAAGTCATTTACAAATGAATGTTTGAATATGAATTTCTTCATAGCTGGCCATTACTGGCACTTTAATGCGGTGTATATACACTGAATAAACCTAAACCTAACGCAACCTAATTCAGCTACACAATACTCCAATACTAAGTATGTAGTTTGCACACAAATTAGTGACACTGCAGGAATCAGTTTCTTAATAATGCACCAGATGTATTACCCAAGTGAGCTTAGATGGACTGTTCGTAAACATTCTTATGTTAAGTTTTAATTTTAATTGAGTTTTTATTCTAAATGGAGAAGAACAATCTATTTATTTCATACTGCTCCAAATAAGTATTTTTTCCTTCTATAGTAATTACTATTTTAGACACAATATTTGTGAAACAATACTAAATGACACTGTGAAGACTTGCTTCCTGCTTTGGCAAATATAATTATAGATATGCAGCTTGTGGGCTCCTCTTGAGCATTAAACAGCAACCTTAAAGGTGGCATAAAAACACCCCCCCCATTATTTGTAAAGGAGTAGGTATTGTATAATTACTAGAAGTGAAAAGAAAGAAAATTGCAGTTCCAATTGTAGCACTTGGCATGTACAGTTTTTGGTAGTACTCATTTCTAATTGTTAGGTACAATTGTAAAACTAAATTATTTGTCTTTTTGTAATATTTTAAACAGCAAAGAGTAAATCACACCAAACAAGAAGTTAAAGCTAAAAGTCTGGTAATACAGGAGCACAAGAAGAAATATCAAGAAATTCAAGCGAGGTACATTGATCTTTTTATTGATTGGTTTTATTCATAAACACCTGAAAACAACCTACTCTTGTCAGTTATCTGGACATCCTCAGTGTTAAAATAACTGTACAGTACTCCATGAGTGAAATGAGTGTTAATTAAGTGTACCTGATTGCATTACTCGCTTAACTGTGTTCCAACATCCACAGTGGCAGTATAATGCATTAGAACTAAATAAAAGTGGTGAGGCTTTTTGTACAGTTAAGTTACAGACTAGCAATCCTGAATCCCAGGTGGCTGAGCCAGTGTTTAGCATTCAATCAAGTTTATAATATATGTTACTGGATAAGGGCGTCTGCTAAGAAATAAATAAATACTGGAATTAATTCCACATTATTCCTTTTAAATTCATTTTATATTTACTTTTTTGCCCAGTATTAAGCAGGATTTGCATGTGCTGATAATGGCTGACACATACTTTAGTAATCACTGTGAACAATTTATGTAAAGGTAGTTTTTGCCTTTTTAAAAACCTTCAAAAGCTTTTTGTGTGATTTTTATTTTATTGTACTTGGATAGATATATTTTGTTAATTTTATTGTATTTAATTGTTTTGCCAGACTACATATATTTGCAAATATATATGACATCATAAAGAATGAGAGGAATAAATGTGTTAACCTCATCCAGACAGCCTCACAGAAAGCAGCAGAAATGAGGGAGAAATCCAGAATCCTGGAGAACGAGATTGAAATTCTGATGACCGTTGCCTTTAAAAAAGAAAGGTATTGAAGGACATTTTTGAACTGCATAAACTTGATTAACTTTATTCTCTTTAATTTGCTGTATGGTATGGAACACATAAGACATCCTTACCTTTTGAAAAGGTGTAACTGTCCATGCACAAGTTGTCTCTGGCAGCTGTAATTTTATATTAAGTATAGTAGATGAGTGTTCCTCACTTATTTAGCCTGAAGATACAAACATTTCTTCAAATTCCGATGTATGTTGTGGGTTGTGAAGACCACCGATATGACCCAGAGCACTTACCGTTCTTTTTACACCTTATATTCCATGCTAAGGTCACTTCACAGTTCAGTAAGTATTTTGTCCATTTCACATCTCACAAGAATATATTTTCTTTGTATGATTTTTGGGTAGTTAATTTGCTTCATTTAGTTTTCCTAATTCAGATGAAATAATGATTGAACAGATGCTAATTATGATGTATACGGCTTACTACTATCTTGTTGTTTACAGATACAACTATTTGTATTTTGCAAAACAAGTGGAAACTGAACAAATATCGAGTGAATTTTATTTTAATTTTTTTTAAACCTACTTGGCATGAGTTATACTGCACTTTTGAACTGTCATTTGATTAACTGATTATGCAAATTACGTCAGTTGAGTGACGTTGACAGTACTAGATAAAGTAGTCTAAAAAACCCTTGGACACGAAAAGGGCATTGACAGATTATACAACCTTCTTATTTAAGAAAATTCCTGTCATCATTATACACATCTAAATGTATTTAATTGGCATTGATGTGAAGGTGAGATCATGTCTATCTATAAACAAAAAAAGAAATTAGATCAGACTCCATTTTAAAGTCACTTCTTCGCCCGGCCAGACTACAGGGTTCGCTGGTGCGTGGTGAGCTGAGGACACCCTGGCCGACCTAACCCTCCCCCCCCGGGCGGCTCTTGGCCAATTGAGCGGGAGCTCCCGTCCTCGGTCAGCAAAGGAATAGCCTGGACTCGAACTTGCAACATCCAGACTATAGGGCACATCCTACACTCTACGCAAGTGCTTTTACTGGATGCGCCACTCGGGAGCCCCCTTAAAGTCACTTCTTGGAAAATATTCTAAAAAAAATAATGTAGAAAGTTTTGACCTATTTCATTACATTATATACAATGGCCTTAGAAAATAAAATGAAACAATCATCTGTTTAAATGTAGCAATTAGTGCTTTTTTATTCATTTCAATGTATTTTGATTTTATTGTGGACATTCAAATCATTATTATTATTATTATTATTATTATTATTATTATTATTATTATTATTATTATTATTATTATTATTATTATTATTATTATTATTATTTATTTCTTAGACGCCCTTATCCAGGGCAACTTACAGTCATAAACAAAAATACATTTCAAGAATCACAGTACAAGTATTAATACAATTAAGAGCAAGATAAAATACAATGACTTCAGTTCTAGCAAGTACAAGTATATGACAAAATACGATTCAATAACGGAGCAGACAACAGTGTCAGTGATAGTTACATCAGGATATAATTAAATACAAAAATACAACAGATTAAATAATACTTGTGACAGATTGCAGTACTCTAAAGTACAGGATTAAATGCAGTAAAATAGGGAGCAGATAAGAGCAAGTAAAGCGCATTAAGGAAGAGTGATAGTGTCCAGAGGGAAAAGAGGAGTTCTACAGGTGCTGTCTGAAGAGGTGAGTCTTGAAGAGGCAATATACTAAATAATACAAAACAACGAATTGCTAGTTTTGGTTAAACCAACATACTGCAGCTGACATGAGCCTTTTAAATGTGTTTGATAGATTATCAAGTCATTTTATCAAGATTTATTTCAACTTATGACTTTGTGAACAGTACCACATTTCCGTTGGCAGTTAGCCATCTCATAAATGACTTTTTTATTCTCTATTGTGTCATAAAACATGAAATCATGGAACAAAATAGTGGGAAAGAAAATATCAAAAAGGAGTGCCCAGATGAGAAGGACATAGAGTTTAAATGCCATAGTTCTGTCAAATGAGAGGGATGAAAACAATATTCTAAAAACTATGGATGGGGTTGATATTTAAATTGTTTAAAAAGTATATTGAGAGCATTTAAGGCAAAGGGTGGTCACACCAAGATATGGATTTGATTTAGATTTTTCTTCTGTTCACTCACTTTGCATTTAGTGTAATTGATAAATATAATCTATTAACATGTCTATTTTTGCAAAGCCATTCTTACTTTACAGCATTTTTTCACACCTGCCTAAAACTTTTGCACAGTACTGTACATATTATACATAATCATGTACTAGTAGCTTTTGTATTTTGATTTGGAACTAAGAAAGCCCTCCCTCCCTCCCTAATTCTTCTATAGAATCAACCTGGCTTTAGCAGCCTGCCAAAGTGATTTGTGAAACAGGCCCCAGGTTCTTAGAACTTAGGAGGCTGTGTGGTCCAGTGGTTAAAGACAAGAGTTTGTAACGAGGAGGTCCCCGGCTCAAATCCCACCTCAGCCACTGACTCACTGTGTGACCCTGAGCAAGTCACTTAACCTCCTTGTGCTCCGTCTTTAGGGTGAGATGTAGTTGTAAGTGACTCTGCAGCTGATGCATAGTTCACACACCCTAGTCTCTGTAAGTCGCCTTGGATAAAGGCGTCTGCTAAATAAACAAATAAATAAACTTGTTCACTTACTAATTGTTATCGTTTTCTGTCCTACTACAACTACTGTGTGCTGTACAATTTGTGTCCCAGTTCTTCCACATTTTAATCCAGTAGAAGCTACCTTTTCCATGGGTTTCCTTTTGTTCCACTTGCAGGCTACTCCAGAAATCCAAGATGAAGCATCTCAATAGCCAAACAGTGAGAGATAGCATAAGAAACGACATCTCCAAAGTGAGTGACACCCTGTACGATATGAGGGACAAGAGGGAGGAGCAAAAAATGCACATCGGCAAACTTTCCACTATGATCAGCCAGGCCGAGGAAAAGATGGTGCAGCTGCGAAAGATGTATGAAACTGCAGTACAAAATCGCAATGACAGGTAAGCCAGTTTCAACTGTCTTTTTTATGATATCACATTTGTTACTTTAAATAAAGTTAAAAGTAAACCTTGAAAAATGCATATAATGTCTTGATACCCAGTACAATGTACTGGCATCTGAAATAGGAAAATTCGGGATTGCTTTGTAGCAAATACTCAAATGTTTTGGCGTGCATAACCTTCTATGGTGCCAACGATTTTTTATTTTAATTTTTTGGTTTAAAAAAAGGGCATTATACAGTATGTGTCTTCAAATAGGAATAGATTGTGTTTCACAAAATGCCTACCACAATCCATTTTTATCACTGGTGTTCTTTAAACCTTTCCTTCAGTGTGAGGTTCCATTTGTCACTCTCTGCCTCTTATTTTCTCAGGGGAGTACAATTAATTGAGAGAGAGGAGGAGGTCTGTATTTTCTTTGAAAAGGTGAACATTCAAGACACACTAATACAAAATGGTAATCTTGAGGTCCAAGCCATTGAGGAGTAGATTCGCTTTCTGAAATTACTGATTGCTGAAGAGGAGAGGCAGAGCGAGCAGATACGTAAAAGCCTGCCACACCAACAAGCCCTTGAAGCAGACTTGGTTGTGCTGCAGATACAGGTGGGAAATATGATTCTATTAGTAAAAACCCTAGCTGCTCTCAAGTATTCTGATTGACTCATGACTTCATTGAGTTTATTACAAATTACAAACAGGTTACAAACATACATTCATGGCAATTATTCTGTTTAAGATAACATTACAGGGTTGTTATAGTATAAAGAGGTTATCTTCTTTTTCAAATCATTATAAGGTCCTCTATAGCAGACAACTTTTTTCCTATCCTTTCTGATATTTGCACATTTTAGTAGTGAGTGTATAACATCTGAGAGCATAGCCACTGTAACAGGAGTTACATATTCTATTCTGGCTTAAATATATTATAATTAAGGATACGATTTTGTCATCGAGGTCCCGGAAAATCATGAATTTGAACAAAAGTCAGTGAAATCTTGGAAATGTATGTAAAAACACATTTGATTAGGCACTTCCAGCATGTCATGCACTGAAAATACATACCTGAGAGTATCTGTAAATTGTTTGGTTGTGTATGCACGCAGCATTTATGTATTTCTGTGTAGGTCAGCGAATGAGATTTGTATTTTGTAACTGAGCAAGCATGTAAATGAGCAGATCGTATTGTTACTGTAAACTCTCGGTTGTGATCTTCACATACATACAGTGCTTGTTAATTAATTTTTTTAAACAAAAAAGTGGGCTTGCATTTTTAAAAAATATTAATTAGTACTTACATTATATTTCTTTAAACTTTTTTTCATGCAATGTAGTGTACCCAAGTAGTCTGTTGAAAATAAATACTCACTTTCTCTAAAACTAAACATTGCTAAACAAAATAGTTGCCATTGAACATCTTTTTTTTATTTCCTGCAAACTGTAGCTAAAACGAGAGGTTTATCTGTTTGTTTTTTTACTGATCTTTGTGATGCCCTGCTTCTTGGACACGGTGCCTGCCTGTGTGATTTGACTTTTTTTTGTCTGTTTTTGTTTTTAAAGGGGGAGTGCTCTGTACGCTACTCAGAAACAACCAATTTCAACATCTCGTTCTTATTACTGAATATTTATATACTGTTTCATTTTGAACATGGGAATAAATGCAGTTATTTGACATGCTATGATTATATACATATATATATATATACATACATACATTTACGCTGGACTTGCATAGAGAAATAGGAACCGTGCTTCGCTATGCAGCCGGTGTGAAAGCCTGCATCGTACAATATTAAAACAAAAAATGAATGTTACGTTGGTGTGAAAGGACCTTTAACTACGTTTTCTACTCTAAAGTAACATTTAAACTTGCCAGACGTCAAAAGCAATAGTCTTTCTATTATTGGTTTTGATGTACTATTTTGTGTATGTGCCAAAATCGTTTCCTTAATTATAATATGTTGGTGGTCCTACAGCAAAAAAAAATAGGATAGGAACTTCTGAAACATGTTGTTTTTGAGATAAGGGTATGCTATAATTCAATAAACCTAAAGAGAATAGTGCAGTTTTTTTTATCCAAACCTGACCTTTGTAAACATTAGGTGGACAAACCTGGGTTTTACCTTATTACCGCAGATCTGTGTTTTACATACAGAAGGTTCAGAAGCCTTAAGACGTACTTTCCTGCTAGCACATCCAACTCTGTAACATCTGTGGCCCAAATAAAAATATTGTTTGTCTATACAATCTTCCCTAAACAATAAGGAGTTTTTTGTCACCTTATTTTTGGCAAGTTTTGAATACATCAGTCCATCCAATCATTTCTGCAACATAAAGATCTAAAAGTTATATTTGGATCAAGTTAAGTCCTGCAGTTCTAGTTCTTGTTTGTGTCATATGGAACCCTTTTACCCTGATTCACATATTTTTTAAAGGTGGCTTGCTGCCCGGTTGTTAGGCAGCCATGACTTTGTTGGCGAGCTATCTGATCAGCGATCTGAACAATGGTCATTGCTTTATTTAAGCCCAGAATGGAAGAAGGAATGATGTATTAAAACATTGTGTTGGCAAGCAAAGGACAATTGAAGTAAAATGTATGTAACTTTTTCCAGATGGACTTAAAAGTAAACCTAGGTTTCTCTGCCATAACTCTCGTACCAATATAAAACAACTTAAAACAGTTTTATATAGCATTTTTTAAGAGAAAGATGGATAAATCTGCAAATTAATATTAATACTAACAATTCTTTTTTTATTATTTTGTAAATTATGAAACAAATCAGCAAAACAATGCATTCTTAGTTCTTCTTTATTTTCCGACATGAGGACAATTAACAACATGTTGCTTGTCATTTTACTGAGTTAAAAGTACTGACATTTCCAAGTAATTGACATTTAGTTATTGGCTTTTTGTCAGAGTCATGTTTTCCACACAGTGAGTGTTTGCCTACAAGTTTTCAAACAGAGGTATGTCAGTGTCCCAGTGAATTCTGTGGAGCAAGTCCAGCCTTGCAGGGGAACATATGAGTCTTTGTAATTGAGAACAGCTTATGGGACCTACCATGTGTTGAAGGCATTAACAGTGTGGGCAGAAGATACCAATTTATCCAACTGCAATTCCTAGTAACAGATGTGGCATTTCAATAGTACATTTTTTGTTGTGGGTTACTGCAGTTTCTCTCTGTTAGACATGATTAACTCACCCCAATTGAATTTACTTTTTTAAATGGGGAACTGTGGCAAAGTGGTTTGCCGTGCGCAGGTGTAATGCTGATGCAGTGCAGTAAAATAACAACCAAACACAGTTTTGCTGTCAAAGAAGCTTTATTTGCTTTTTAAATAATAAGGCTGGCAATACACACCGATGTGTATTTGCACAGCCAAAACCCACAGGAATTTTAGTCCCGTAATTATTATAATAATAATCCAATGAAACACTATACACAGCAGTCACCAATCCACAGTGAGTGCTCTTAGTGGAAGTGGTGAAATACACGTTAACGGTGAACAGTAGTGCAGTGTAGTCCGGGGTTGACTGCTGGCTCGTAGCGACAGCTCCCAGATCTTTAGCCATCTGTAATGATAAATACAACAATTACTAGACTGACAAAACAAACACAAAACACTTGCAGTTAATTTTTACTCCTCCAGCAGTCCTTTCATAACCATAACAGAGGAACAGATCGCTTCGCCACATCCCCTGATATACCCTCAGTCACGCCCCCTTCGGGAGCGAGTGCAATCGCTTTTCCTCCAATCCGCGATTAGGATGTCGCCGACTGCATTAAGGCGATGACTTCTGGTATTGTGACTCCACCCCCTTTCTGGATGGCAGACTTCCAACTTTCCCTGGAATGAATTGCCAACCCATCCAGTCTGGGACACACTGTTCCTGTTATACCACGCCCTCTTGGATTCACTCGCTCTCTGTCACAGGAACACATCCAAAACTGAATCTCATAAAACACTGAAATATCATTGGGTCTATTTCAATTGATTTCAAATACAGTCCTGACATTCTTTTAAAGCCCAAAATACACTCATATTCTCTCATGATGTAAGGCAGGGCTTTACAAACTCAGACCTGGGGACCCCCTGTGGCTGCTGGTTTTCATTCCAACCAAGCTCTCAATTACTTAACAAGACCCTTAATTGAACTGATAATTTGCTTAATTATACCTTTTTACTTGTTTTTACTTGTCTTGAGCAATTGCATATTTCAAGTTAGCTATAACATTTGATAAGTAACTTGAACTGCAACAAGTAAAAATGTCTAATTAAGCAAATTATTAGTTCAATTAAGGGTATAGTTAAGTAATTGAGAGTTGTTTTTTGGTTGTTTGCAGCCACACATCTGCTCCAAATCTGCTCGCCATCTGCCTTACATCATATGATTGTGTGACTTGCGAGTGGCCTGAATAAAAAAAGAAAATATGTGCAACTCTCTGACTTTTAACGTTGAGATTAACAATACAGTATTGTTTACTGAAAGCATATAAATCCAGAGTAATATATATATATATATATATATATATATATATATATATATATATATATATATATATATATATTACTCTGGATTTACACAATATCAGTGATGTTTTTATAACACTTTAATATATCCACAGTATCGTCAAATTTTACTTAATCAGCGGGATTACTAGCATTTTAGTATTGTGTTCTCACAAAATACATCAGTATTTTTGTGATATTTATTTAAATGTTGTGTCATCTGGAAATGGATCCACCAAAACTGTTAACCGTAGCTGAAAGGAATTATTCACATACTTAGTTCAAAGAAAAGATAAATCCCTATATTTACAATAATCATTCTGTTTTAATAAAAAGAGAAAATCTCTTACAGGAAGTAATTCATGATCATTCCTGGATGTAATGTGATATATGCAGGTGTTTCCATATTTAACTGTCCAAAATTTAGAGAAATCTGCTGTTCTTTATGTAAGGCATTGATAGCCATCTGTGTGTCTTTCACCCCATGTGCTGTGCTATTGCATGATTTATCTTGTAACATGTGTGAATAACTGCATAAATGGACCATGCTGTATATCCCACTAAAAAGCTTTTTCAACCAAAAATAATGTTCTACAAAAGAAAAATGTGTGGACAATAGTGTTGCTAATTTTCTTAGATAATCACCTTTTAATCTTGTGAAAAAAAATGAAAAACATCCAACTTTTTAATAAATTGAAAAAAAACATATGCAGTGGGCTGAAAAGACTGTGAGCTGATTGAAGATTGATTGCTGCTGAATCCTGGGACTCAAACATGTTGCATCTCATAAGGCCTTCCTGGTGAGCAAAATTGAACACAAATAAATAAACACTTTTTAGTGAGTTTGATAGGCACAATGGCATGGTACGTGTCCTGTACCTTACGGAAAGCTGTGCCTCCAACTAAGAAAGGGACAAGATGCACAGACATAAACATTACCCTCCGCACCTCTTAAAAGAGGCTTTATCAACCGGTTCAAATAAACTTTAACACAGTGTTTTCTATTAGTTGTCACAGTGCCGGGACAGAACATTAGAGCTGGAAAAAAAAGTGGCAGATCCTTGCAAAGAGAATCGAATGCGGTTGCTTGAGGGAAAAGATCCATCGCACACGGAGCTCATCACAAAGGCAGAAGAGGTAATGCAGATATACTGTGGGCTAAACAGGAAGCTGGGGGCGTTTACATAAAATTCCTTTGTAGTTTAGTCTTCAGCGGAAAGCCCCCAAATGTACTTTTTTAGTTCTAAGATTATTACAGTAAATAGTTTAAATATAACTTGTCCTCTCTCTGGGTATAACACACATCAAAGTACGTGTATTAAATCCAGTTCTGCTTAAAATCTGTACTATTAAAATGAAAACAGAAAGATTTTTTAATTCAGTGCTTACACTAGCAATACTCAAGTGACTGTTGCATGAACATTGAAGCTGTAATCAGTGTTATGGATGGTAAAAATAGGATCTTTATTATTAACACATAACCACAGTCACAGACCTGTCAACTGTCCCTTATTTGTGGGACTCACCCATTTTTTTACACTTGTCCCGGACTACCTCCGGGACTGATTTTCTCCCTTATTTTGCTCAAAACACTACTGTTAAACCCCTTTATGTCAGCAAACCGTTATTTTCTGTAATAGTCATGTACGCTCTGTGGTTACTGCAATCCCTATAGTTACTTGCAGGGTTTAGGACCCAGGGGAGCCCTGTGGCAGGCATGCATTCAGTGAGGCAAGCTCACACACTTGGCCATCTATGATGGCTTTGCATGCAATAAGACCTCTCTATAAAAAAAAAATCTAAAATATTGAATCAAATGTCAGGCTTTTTTTGGCATATTCTCACATAATCAGGAACAACCTTGGAAAAAGTAATATTTGTTGTAAACTAGGCAGGACTGATTTTAACGGTGGGACATGGGAGCAAGAATTATATTTGTGGTTAGCACGAGAGATCACAAACACCAAAAAGCCAGTGATGCTCAGAAAACCAGATCTTCAACTACTAACATCTTTCGTTGCCAAAGGAAAAACAGAGATCAAGAAAGTTACTATGCAGAGACTTTTACATGTTGTGACTAGTTCAACAAATCTGTAGACATGTTCCCAGACTCACTCAATGCAAAGTATTCTGCAGGAAAGTCTAAGTCACATAAATAGTGAACAGTGTTTCTATTACATATTCTGCATCAACATTGCTTTATAAATTCAAATTGATTGATAATATGTGTTTATATACAGTATTAGTGTGCTCATTTAAAATAGAAGATAGTTGACAGTAAAATGTTACTGACAGTGGCATTATTGATCCACATATGTGCAGTGTAGTAAATAACATTGTAATACCATGTTGTTGTGTGTTTTGTTTTTTTTATTAGATTTTTTTAATGACTGACATTGAATTTAGAGGGATTATTTTTTCTTGTTATAAAGTAGATGCCATAGCTCTTCCTTTAGGTTTGTTGAGTGGTGACAGTAACAACAGCAACCTTGTATGCATTGCTGTCGTGCAAAATCAACTACAGTGGACCTGTTTACCAAGTACATGTATTAGCTGCTGCCAAATCAGCCACCTACAACTTCAATTCAATTACCAGGTAAAGACATTGAGAACAAGTTCTCATTTAAAATGCCGACCTGGCCAAGAGGCAACATAAATACAACAAGCAACAATACATAGACAGTTAGAGACATTACAGCAATACAAAAAATAAATAAATAAATAAATAAATAAATAAATAAATAAATAAAATCAGTGTCTGCTCTGACAAGCACATGAAACAGGGAAAAGAGCTTCAAGTCTAGAAAAGAAAGCACCCTCTGATATAAAACCAGGGAGTTTAAGCCTTGATTGTAACTCATTCCAATCGTGAGCAGCTGCATATTGGAATGAGTTATGCTCAATAGCAGTAAAAACACAAGGGACAATTAAACTAATCAAATTGCTGAATCGAAGGTTGTAATAGGAGACCGATATCGTCAACAATTCGCTTAAATACAGTATTTTACTAAATTACAGTATAATAAGAACCAAAGGAGGATTTGATTGTGCAGCATGTCATGGTTGGCTTTCTGTTTTGACATTTTTCCTTTTTAGAAGGTGCACTGTATCACAGTCTATAATTCTACAAGTAATAAAGTGGAATAGTTGTATGCCTTTGTCTTATGTAGATATTCACTTCAATTCAGGCCACTAAGATTTCAGTTTACAAAAGCTTCCTTGTTTTGAACACTCATGTTAAATATAGCCATTGCGAGATCCTTCAACACAAATTTTGAATAACTTCTACTTCATGTGCACAACATCATAAGAAATATGCCATGAGGTAACTTTTAGTTGGCCCCATGTCAAAACAAGATGTCCAAAACTGAAAAAAACATCTCCATTTCATACTTTAATTGAGCCTGTGCTGAATAGGCCTAGAACTGGGAGTCCCATTAAGGTCAGCAAGTGCTTATGCAGCCTAATTTGTAAGCCGTTCCCAATTGCTTATGCAACGCTTGCTCCCCGATTATACCCTGTATTACACATACCTGTACAGTTTCTTCACAAGAAAGATTTGTGAAAGCTAAACTTTTTTTTTTTTAATAATACACTTAAAATCCTTTCAATTGCTGTATATTTTGATTCCATTTAACTTTCTATTATTATTTTTAGATGTCTACAGCTGTAGCTGTGAAAATGCACATTATGAAAATGCATGTGGAGTATTTATCATATTACACCATCAACACCGATGACCCTTAAATAATATATTTTTTTAATGAATTGTGAAGTTCAAGAATATTTCTATACACATTCTATAACAAATCTGATTTCATCAGATTGTAATATGTGATTTACCAAGACTAACTATCATTCCCTTTTCTGTGTATCCCCCTCCCTAATCTGATACTGGCAGCTTGAGGTACGGCTGGGAGAAAAGGAGGAGCTCCTGCTTGAAAAGGACCTGATTTACGAGCAAGTGACGAGGCTTTCTCAACGAGTCCGGACCAAAGCTGAGAATGGCAAACAAGACACACTGGCACTGGCAAAGAATGTAAGGAAGAAATGCAATAAGTCAATAAACAAGCATATTACAAGCATTATTCAACATCCACAGAATTTTAGGATTAAAAAAAAAAAAAAGTAAAATTGTGTCAATTCAAACTTTCATGTAATGCCAATACAGTAACATGATTTTTGTCAATGTCTTTTATTTTTTCAAAATGTGAACCTCTTTCCAGATCAAAGGGCACACATACAGAAAATTAAAACTTTATATTGTTCCAGGTGAATGAGCTTCAGAACAAAATTAAAGAGACCACAAGGAAGATGATGGCATTGGTGTCAGAGCTGTCTATGCAGCAGGCCAGTGCAATGAAGATGCAGCAGGAGGTGCAAGAGAAGGAGCAATTCCTTGAGTCCTGTCACATGAGGCTGGAGCAGGGCCTGCCTCCCAGTCCTGAAATGGAGTTGGAGTGGCTCAGGACAGTGAGGGACCAACAGAGACTCAATAAAGAGAATGAAGAAAAAGCCAGGGTAAGAAACGTTCTTTTTCTCCAAAATCATTGCGGTTCAGCATTATACATTCACTGGCAAATCTACCCCTACCACGTTTTTACTATTTTTTATGCTTGTATGTGCTTTAGTACAATTTGCTGTATTTACATGCTATTTCAACTACCCACCAAAGAGTTTTAATGCAATTCTTAAAAACAAGACCATTCAAGAAACAGAGTGCTTGAATGGTCTTGTTTTTAATGTTAAAAAAAGCATCTCAATTTAAATGCTTCATATACTAATACAAAATGGATTAGTCTTATTGGTATGATAGATATTTTTCACAGTTGCTGAAAAAGCACTATGTAACCTGTTAGGTGTAGAAAGCATATATTATTTTTTTCTTGCAGATCATGGAAGAGGATCAGCAGTACCAATTAGCAAATGGTGTCTACACCACATCTGAGCCCAGGCCCAATGCCTATATCCCACAAGAAGAGGATGCATTGCCTCTAGCCCGTCCATATGGAGCTTTGGCTCCATTCAAACCTACTGAACCTGGAACGAATATCAGACACATAAGAAAGCCTGTTATCAAACCTATTGAAATTTAATCCTGCTGTTTTGAAGTATATCCTGAAGAGAAATGTTTCTGTTAATTTACAAAATATGAAAGTCAATCACAATGTGCTATTGTAAATTATTAAACTTACTCTAAAACAAACGGTTTAGCATTCATTACATATTAATTCAACCACTTTTGTTCTAATGAATGGCTCTAAATAAGTACCAATACCCAAATGTTTGTCAGTGTAAATGAACTGTTTTAAGTTTTATTATTAGGTTCTCGTTGTTGCTGTGTGAAGGGTTTGTCACACTACAGATTATTAGCTAAGTGCAGTATGTAGTTTTGCAAAAACAGAAAATATATTTTATAGGTCATAGGGGAGAGTCAGGTTCACAGGTCAAAGTGAAACCTTCCTGCTCATTTGGCTTATCTTAGGTAAGGTTGCCCAAGAGTGCTAATCAGAGTCTGGAAAACTATCCATTTATTCTTTTGTCGAGAGAAAGCCAAGACATTTTTTGAATATTTTACTTAGTAAGAGTGAATAAGAACCATGAATTACATGCTATATTTTAAGTCTTGCTGGGTTTGCACCAAGACCAAGCACCCTATCCCAAGCTTAAATGTTTTTTTGTTTGTTTGTTTTTTTACTGCCAGTTTAATTCAGTACAAATGCATGTTTTTTATTAACAATATTCACTGTATTTTTTGCATTCAATGTACCAAACTTAGAAAAATCACTTTTTTGCCAGTTAATTATGTTATTCTTATAGTAGTTATTCTAATAAATGCAGACTTCAAGAAATACATTGTTATATACATTATACTGAATATACATTGCATTATTGCAATGTTTAATTGTATTTAATGTAAAATAACCTACATACAAAATATTTACTTACATTATAGAACTATGAAACTTTAATAAAGCAGCACTGAAACTAAAATAAAATGATTACAGAAGTTAAATTAACCACAGTTTCATAAAACATCATCACTGTAAATAAACGGTATCATATCACTTTTCTTAGAAATATTAAATATTTGCTTATTCTGCAATAAAACATTTTAAAATATCCAGTTTTATTTGACTTCATACAGTAGAACCTGTATGAAGCCATCCTGCAAATTAAGAGCTGCATCATTTTAATAGCCAGTACCTACCCACCATAATAACCTATGACCCAGTGGCTTCTTCCTCAGAACCTTGTGTTTAAACAAGATGGTTACCAGCCTCTCTCTAGCACCGCCAAGCAGACATTCACCAAAAAAATCTTGTTTTTATTTCACCTCAAAGCCCATTAGAATAAAAGTTTGTTTGAGAGCCATTTCTTCAACAAAATGTGCATCCATGTTCTTTTGCTCTTCAAAGAAGTTCAGTGCTGCAAAAAAAAATAAGAATTCAAATGATGAATTTTACAGTTTCAGTGTTCCTCTACATCTTACAAATGAGTGTACACCAGGTACAGTATGTAAGAAAACCTCCCAGAAAACATACAAACAAATGGGCACAAAACAGGACAGTGGTGCAGTGTTTTATGCACCACTTACTGTAAAAAGATTGTCAAAAAAAAAAAAAACCAGGTCTGCCCAGCAAAAAGACTGATTAAAACAACCTACAGTATATTTCGGAGAATTACAGTACATATGATTTTTTGGTGATTAAATTAAGCATTGAAGAAAATAACCTGCATTACTATGAACACAATTTTGCTGTTAACATTACAGTACACGTTCTCGACTTTATCCTCATGGAAATCGTTAAATAATCAGCTTAAGTTAAATATCTTGATTTTCCACATTTAAAAGTGTTTTGGCCAAGTAGCTGAGTGGCAAGAACACAGGCTGTAAAAATGACCTCTCTCTTTCAGTTGAGTAGGAGCTCTGAAAATGAAATAAGGTTGGACATTTTGTTACAGTAGGTTAACTTGGCAGAGCGTCGCCCGGTGTGGGGAGGGCTTAGGTCGGCCAGGGTGTCCTCGGCTCACCGCGCACCAGTAACCCCTGTAGACTGGCCAGGCACCTGCGGGCCTGCCTGCAAGCGGCCCAGAGCTGTGTGGTCCTCCGACGCTGTAGCTCTGAAGGTAGCTGCATGGCGGGCCTGCAGAGTGAAAAGAAGCGGTCGGCTGACGGCACACGTTTTGGAGGATGCGTGTGCTCGTCTTCATCAGAAAAAAGGTAACACAGTCTATGTCCACAATTTCACAAAAAATAATTGGTTAATTGATCTAGTTTATATGTATCTATATTTTGTTAGTTTTGAAAATACCTGTTTTTTCTCAAGTTTGGCCAATAGATTCTTTACGTAGTTCCTGGCTATGCAGGCAGAACTGATAGGGCGATCCCAGAGCTGACAGATCTTCTGTCCCAACGATTGAAACAATATGTATAAGTATATCATTGCTCCTTGTTGAATAACATGCAAACATAACAACCTCATTGGGTTTACGCACTACAGAAATATTGTCTCAAATGTTTCTCAAAAGTAAAGCTCTGTTGAAAAGAAATAAGCTCACCTCTGGAAGTCTGTTCATAATACTGAACTTCAGCTATTCATTTGCCTCACTGTAGATCTATAAATAATACAAATGTAATACCCTTGTCAGAAAAATAAAACAGTCTACATTTGCCAATTAGGAAGGAATACTCCTAAATTCCTTTTGGCTCAGCTACTGGAACTCCACAACTCTTATCTGAAGTGATCATTCACAAAACAAACGCTGTCTTTTTCATTTCCACAACTGAAACATTACAGCCTTCTCTTCAATCAATATTTTATGTTTCTAGAAATACACACCTATCCAAAGGTAATGCAAACACCCAACTATCAACATGGGTAGAACGTTCCAGCATAAAAACGAAATGACTCGTAATATTAGTTTGCAAACTTGAATAGTATCTATTAAAAATATATATATGAAAAATATATATATATATATTACTCAGAAACTTTGTCAGAAAAAAATTGGAGATTGTTAAAAAAAAGTGAGGTACAGTATATACCACAAATACCGAAACCGACAGGAAGGGAAGGGATATACTCACCACTTCCAAAATTTAAATTATTAAAGGTCTCCATGGCTTACTGGTAGCTGTCGATTAAAAAACTAATACTGCTGGAACTGTCTTTTGTTCAGTACAGAAAAGGTGATATGGAACAGCACTGGCTACATCAATCTAGGATATCTAACAAAGTCAGCACAAAAACATGAGCGTTCCCAAAGTCACTTGCGAGCCACTGTTACACTCAAGCAGAAGCGTAGGGATAAAATACATCACAATGAGCAAGTAAGAACTGGCTTTCAGAGACACAATGAAGGCACCAATTCCTCAAATAGAGGTAATTATGTGGAATTACTTTCTCTGATACTTTCTATGACATGTTAAGCAATCACTTGTCAACAGCCACAGTATTCTCGGGTACCTCTAACGAGATACTATACAGGACAGACGCTATAAGATCGTTACCTTTATTAAAAATGTGCACGGATTAATCTACCGATTAATCAACTAATATATAAATATACTGTGTATATATATATATATATATATATATATATATATATATATATATATATATATATATATATATATATATATATCCTTTGAATAAGGTGTTATAAAAAAAAAAAACAAAGCAGACCAAGCAGACCACCACATGGCAATTAAAAAAAAATAGTCTCCTTCAGTTGTTAGTTAACAGGATACAAGCTGTTGACAAAATGACAGCAAATGAAAACGTTATATATTCTAATTCCAAACACACCTTTGAAAGTCTGTCCCGTACATTTCTTTTTCTTGCTTAGCAATTTGGTTAATACAATAGATTGATTCTAAAAACGTGTGTGGATATACACTTCAGCTCCCAATTTTGAAAAACATATTTATGAAAACGTAATGCAAATATTCTTAACAGCGATAGAATATCTGATACTCTGTATTTGTATTTAAAAAGGCTCCTGCAGCTGTAGTGACTGAGTCTGACTGGGGTCTTAGTGAAGTTCCAGTTACAAAGTTACAGCACAAAATGATGTGTAAAGTATTGAGATAATATGTACAGTATGCTTTTCCGATTTGGGAGACATTCCTGGCTATGAAGTATGACCTTTTCAGATTCCACTGACAGACATGAGTCATTACACATTTTGTACATAGTTATTAACACCGACTTATTACACTGACAGTTCCATTGTCTACTTTTGCCATTATGTAAGGTGTTTGTGTTTAAAAGAACAATGGTTTTTATGTGGCCTACAGGCTTATTATACAATTGCAAATTCAAATGGTAACGCCCACCCACTCCTGCTGAACTTTGTGATTTATTAAGGAATTTCAGAAGGATACAGCAGCGACAGAGATAATGCTCCAAGCATTGGACGTTTATTGATTGGTTAAGGAATTTTTTTTATTTTTTTATTATTAAGTTCCAAATTATATATATATATTTTGCCCCATCTATTATTAAAATAAATTCTTTCCCCTTTAATCCAAATTACGATCCTTTGATAAAATACCACATTAGCCTCTCTGGGATTTTCCTGCCTGTATGCAATTACAAACTGCTATTTATATGCAAGCCTTTCTCTTTTGAAGCAGATCCTACAGGGAAAAGTAATAGTTCGACTAACTACAAAGGCTGTAGTTCAATAACTTTAAAGTGAGATTTTTCCTATGCACTGGATAAAATGAAACCTATTAAAACAAGGTATGCTGTTCTCTGAAAGTTTTCAAACTGCATTCTGAAGCTGGTGCAACACTAACGTGATACCTTGGACTATGCTTAAAGACCATCAGTCCTGTTACACTCTGTACTAAAATGAGAATACATCAGGTCTCCAGAATTTATTTATTTATTTATTTTTTTGCTGTTTCATCTAAAGACTTTGATGACATTAGGATCACCTAACACCTTCAGACAGCAAACCACCTAAAAACATGACTTCTGGTATAGACAATTTCTTATGTTTGTTCTTAACAAGACGACTAGATCTTTTGGAATGACGATGGAATGAAGAGTTGCAATGCCCTACCTTTCAGGAGTCTTGTCACAAAGGTCGATGTACAGTGGAAACGTGTGAATGGGAAGACACAGGATCCCCAGCACAGTATGAAGAGAGTGAAACCCTGCCGTGGAAGGATTTCAAACACAATTCTTACTTTTCAGCTAATTTTTAAAAGGCAGCACAAAAGGCAGATGCTAAAAGAGGGAAACCTAAGACTCTTAGAAATGATTGATACAGAAATCACAGTTGTACAGCATGTTCAGTGAGCTTTGTATTGGGGTTTGATCTGACCAATAATGCCCTTATACTAAAGCAGACAATATGTAACTCAATATAAACCCTAATGAGCTCAATTCTGAGAGTTTGTAGTTATCCTTTATCCTAAATAACAGTAAATAGTATCTCTGACAGTTTGTTAAGACCAGTACATTGCTTTTATGAAAACCTTTTATAATAAAGCATTAAAACAATTCCTTCAATGTCTACATATTTCACACATTTTGTACAGGTCTTTGGCAGCTTCCAATGTCTTGCTCATCACATGGAAGACAGCCCACCCAACTGCTTTGCTGTTTGCTAAATTCAGCAGAATAAATAAAAACAATACTCTGTGAAACTGGACATTGTAAGATTATCTGATGATGTTCTATTATTCTCAGGCCTGCATGTTGGCAATACTTAAAGGGAGTGATTTTTGTTTAAATGCAGTTATAAACTGTCACATGCATACATAAAAACACACACATTACATTATAAAATATACTGTACACACACACACACACACACACACACACACACACACACACACACACACAAACACATGCACATACCTTCATACTTGTTCATAAATATGACCAAGGATTTATCACAAGTAAATTACTTCTCTAAGGCTTTGTATCATCACAGAGGGTTCAACTCTCACAAGTTTCCTGCACGTAAAGTACTCACAAGCAAAGCACTTGGAAGCTGAGACTATATTTAATCCATATTGTTTCCAGTATCTGCCTGAGCAGATCCAGCTATGAAGGAGAAAAATAAAAAAAAAACATACCAGGTTAACCACACTACACATTCAATTCATGATTGCACACAGGCATACAGAATGCACGCACACTGTACACACTTCTTATACACTGTATAACACACACTGTACACTCTATGTGTGGTACTGCCAGGTCAACAACCCATTTCTCAAATGTACTGAATATTTAAACCACTGGAATGTATAACAGAAATCAATAACAGCAACAATGGCAACCCATACTTCATGCCTGAGTTCATTTCAGGTTAGTCAGCAATAATTCAAGAATATCAGCAAGTTTTTGTTTAATGCTAAAACAAACATGATCAGGTTGTCGATTTGTTCAGTGTAACTGAACTTACCTGAAGAGCATCCATGTTATTCAGAAAAAAATATATATCATATTTTGAATTCTCACCATTAGTAAAATAGCTCAGTTTTGTTGATATTAAAACTCTCTTTCTTTATTTCACATAACAGAGATTTACAGTCTACACCTATGACCAAAAGTTTTGCATTACCTATAATTTTAGGATTGAGACATAGTTAAATTTTGTTTAACATCATGTAATCAAAGAAACTACAAAATGATATTTCAAGTGTCTACCGGACGCCATAACAGTAGTACAGTATTTCATGTTGGATTTTAAAATTTCACATTTTTGAATTTTTGTCAGTTTTTCATTAAGTATATGAAAAACTACAAAGTGGTATGCAATTCAATATGTTAACGTAACATTATTCAACAAGTTTCATTCGACTTTATGAAGCAAAATTAGTTCATTCTATAGGGTAATACTTTTTGGCCATAGCTGTATACCATGTACAGGTTTAATAGTATACTAACCAAGCATACTATTAAAAGTGTAAACATAAATATTTGGCATTTGTAGTTTTAAACCTTTTCTCTGCATAACAAATAAGAAATAAGACTCAATTGTAAAACACCACCCTTGTTATTCCAGGAACTGCTGGTCCCACTGTGTGAGTTATACAAAGGGCAGACTGTAACACAGATAGTCAAGCTAGGAACCAGGCAGACTTTATGATGATGGGGTTTCCAGGAGATTATTTAGCATGCATTGCATATGTCCTGTTCCTGTGAAGTGGCGAGGTACAGAAGCAGCTTTAACCAAATGTGGCTGAAGCAGAGTTTTGGATAATAACCTCTCCATGTTATGATAAGTGCACAAGAATAAGCACAAGACAAGAATAAGGGGACATTGACTTTCCCTTCCTTTATCTTACTTCAAGTGTTAATTCTGGCTTTTTCAACAAGACATTTTCAAATTGGTAGCAGAACTAAAAGTTCAAATTGGTTTTGTCTAGGACCTTGTGTGTGCTCTTGGCTGCATGTATCAAGCCACTTCTGTTCTTTGCAGTGACCCTGATCAACAAAACCACACACTCTCCAGCTGGGCACAGTGGAAACACAGCAACTGCACATGGATCAAAGTCAGGTTTTGAAAACAGCAAATATACAGTACTGTACAGTGCGAAAGAGGAAAGACAGCATAAAAGACAATAAAAAGATAGATGATATTCAATTAGAGTAACTGATGCTACAGCCCCAGTATGTCTCCAGATAAACTTTCTTTCGTTTTGAAAGAGTGGAAAATATTTTAACCACAACACACATATTTGTGGTTGACATATTTGTAGTTCACATGCACACGACTATGTGTTTGTAAGCTCATCCTGTGTGCAAATAGATTACTGACAGGAACAGAGCTCATATCCTGTTGTTTCAATAGTTCAGAAGCTGCACTAAGTTCCTTTTACTTTAGCTGCCTGCAGAAGAAGCGCTCATTTGGTTAGGATAAGGATGAAATCATTGTTCTGGGAAAGCCTTGATAGCCTACATTACAGGGGTACACTACCCCTGTAATGTAATGTGTGTGTTCTCAAAACATGCATAGCACCCCTGTACACATGTATGTACCATTGTTCAACCAAGAACACCCTAGGGTCTATCTGAAGCAAGTGCAAAGCCAAAGGCACATTTTTAGAGAGGAATGAAAGTAAAAAACTAGCAAGAATCTACTAAGAATTAGTACTAGCAAGAATCTACTAAGAATCTGCCTACTGTTATCCAACCATCTTTCACTGACACATCACAAGAGGAGTTTTCAAAGGTTCAGTAAATTAAAGAAATGGGTACAAACCAGCTTTGCAACATAATTAACAACCAGCGTGTTAATCTTTTTTCTTTCCCAGGTGACCGACGTGTCTATAAAGGTGCTCTCTGAGCTTCTCCACCATCTAGAAAAAAAGATGTTTTATAAATATCCTCCAGAACTTAAGGATGGCAAAATTCAGACATTTGAAATCGCTGATAGCGATCTGTGCCTTGCTCTAATAACAGCATCGGTCAATGTGTTATAAAGTGTTGGCATCTGCATAACTGGGGTAAGGTCGGGCTGCTTTCAATCTATTTTGAGATGTGTTTCCTAAAAATATTTTCAGAGCATTGTTTAATTTTCACCTAATGGTGTATAGTAGTTGTTTGGGGTGGTGGTGGTGGGGGTGTATTTGCTGAAGACACAACTGTTTTTGTAAAGTAGCTATTGCGTGTTTGAACAGATATGTTTGTATGTGTTCTCCCATGGTGTTGCGATGGATTCAAACCTCAACGGGTATCTCACTCACCCCCCAGAGGGCTAGTGAACTCATGTAGAAGTTCAAGAATGTTTGGAGACATACAGCAGCTGGCAACAGCTGTTCCTAAGAAGCGCTCACAAGGTTGGCTAGGTTAAAGTAGCTCTTGGGAAATCCTCCTGTATGCCAGGGCTGGGGGGTGCTGTCATCTGTGTGGTGTAGTGTAGCTCTGCTCTGGGTTAAACATTGCTGTGGATGTGCGTTCAAAAGAAACGCCTTTCTAAGTCCTAACTAAAGCTACTACTGTTCATGCATGCAAGATGTGCTGTATACGAGTCCTAAGGCTAATAAAGGCACATTTACAGTTCAAAAGTATCTGGATGTAAGGAATGAAGGTTACAGTGCCGATTTTTAAACATCCTTGTCAATGTATGCCTGAGATGTGCATGTTGATAGTGCACTGAGGAAATAAAGCATTACACTTACATCTCCAACATATAAAATAGTAACTCACCCAAGCACCATGTGTCATTAATTGAATCACAGAATTTAAACTAAGTATCGTTAGCCATCTTAATTAAACTCACAAAGATGTCCTAATTTGACTAGTAATCAGTGAGTATACAATACCAACGTACCTGTTGATGTGTTGGACTATTTTAAAATGATTATCGTTGCCTGTTTAAGAACATAGCCTGATATTTTACACACACACACACTCACAAAAAGACATATGTCTGGCCCTCCTACTTTTTGGTGTTCTCCAGGACGTGTCGTAATTGAGTGGACATCTTCTTTTCCTCAGCGTTCTGAAAGCAACATTCATGTTAACTACAAAATGTATCATGCAAGTTGGATTTACTCAGTCTTCTGTTACCACTTCAGCCAGTAATTTGGTTCACTCCCCACTGATTTGATTGTTTTTGTATCGTGGATTTGGAACGGAGTCAAAGTACTTAATAGTTTCCATGTTCAAGTGTAATTCTTTCCAATATCCTTTGAGATTTCTAGCCTTAAAAATAATGATAAATGAATATACTAGTATTTAAAATGTATTATGAATGTATTTATTGTTCCAATTTTATTCTACCTGAATGTGCTAGTTTTTATTACAGTGTAATTCAAATAATAACTAGTAAGTATATATTACCAAGTGTATATTTGTACAGCAGTGCATGCGACTGTACTGCATTCGGAAGTATAGCTTGGGAAGTCTCCAAACCAAATCCTGTGAGATTCATTGAAAAGCACATACAAAAAAAAATGCAAAACTGGAGTAACCTTCAGGTTTTCAGATTGTGTTTTTTTTATTTTTTTTAATTATAAAGCCACAAATGCATTACACAGGTTTTTCACATGCACCTCATGCGCCACCTACTGCACTGTTTTAGTACAGTACCATAAGTAAATCAGATACAGTGGGATTTGATCACACACCCTCCGGGTCTAAGAGTAAGAACCCAGCTTGCAGGAAACCTTTTCACAACAGCTCTCTCAAACTACCCCTGCACTATGCCATGTATAATTGCATTATTGAAAAAATCGGGAGGCGGTTAATGACCTTTTCTCTTAAAACAGGCTGTGACAGGAGTTCAGTGATGCACGTGACACTGGGTATTTCCTGTTAAAAGAAACAAAGGATTCAATTCATATTTGACAAAGTGCTATTATCCATTTCATATGTAAAGTTGAGGGAGAATAATATATGTACAGGGCTTTAAGCAGACTGTTGTGCAAGCTGACCCAAGCATTCAGCACCAACATTTGAGGGCAGAGGGCCCTGCAGCTCATACTGTAGCTGACTGTATTAATACTGCATGTTGTGTCTAAAACCACAGGTTGTCTTTTGGAATCATCGAGATGACATAACAGAGAACCATTTTCACAGGGACCCACAAACCCTGGGGAAGGACGGCATTCTTCAAAGTGATTAAGAGGCAATTTTTCCACAGCATTTCAAAGTGTCCAACTAGCTTTGTATTGACACTGCATATACAAGACTGATGCTGTATACAGGATATGCCTTACCACTTCCCAGTGAGCCATGGACGTGTAAGGGAGAACTTTATCCAGGCAGAGAGACTGCAGACGGATTTTTCCATACAGCGAAGCTACAATTAAAACAGTAAAAGCACTTCATCAGTCCCTTGGACGTTTATATACACACAACTACCAGAGTCTCAACGATGTAGATACACACACAATAGAGGTGTAAAGTGCATATGATACTTACCTAATAGGAATTCCTGAACGTGATCAAAATTGACTAATTTTGTTACATATCCAGTGTATAATCTATTTAAAATAATAATAATAATAATGGAGCAATCTTTAGGTCACCATACATATCTTTCATTTTTAGTTCTCATATGTGGATTCCGGAACCTTAAATGATCATATAAAATACTATAAAACAATGCAGTGGGTCTGTTATGGTGCTAGTGGTACATTTGCAAAGTTATACCACAAAGTTATGTGTGCATTTTTCTCCACGGTGTAAAAACTAAGAAAAGTGTAAGGTGTCCCAGACTAGGAAGAACAGCACTAAAAAAAAGCTGTGAGATGTTTGTTTCTAGTTTTGAAATTAATTTATTTTTATTCCATTTAGAAAAAAAAAATACTTTAGAACAGCTTTAAACAGTAACACCTTTTAATGCCTTGTGCTGATAGAATGCATTTGTATTGTCCAATACACTGAATAGAGGGGTGGCTATGATCCCTATAATTAAAGCTTAAAACAGTGCATGCATGTCAAGTTAAAAAAACTGTCAAATAAAATCTGTCCATTATACTCCAGCAATAACATAGCCCATGTGCTTTCCCTGATGGATACCTAGCTTGCTTAGGAACCAGCTGCAATACTTACAGATTCATCTGTAACCAACTATTGCATTACAGCAGCACACCCGAAGAAGAATTTACCACATAACTGTTTTTTTTTATTTTGTTGAATCTAATTACAAATTTCTGTAAATAATGTACAGTCCTTCCATTAATTTGCACAGGAACACTAACTTTTTGAACCGTTTAATCACATTGATCTGGTATACAGTAATATTTGTTTAATTAATGCAAGCACACAGACACATTGGGGCGCACCCGAAGATAACTTGCTTCCTCACCTCCAGTTCTACAGCGTCCGATGAAAGATATATGACAGCACAGTGCAGTGCTGACAGAATGTGGCAGTCCTGCCTGTTCTTGTACAGGAGCTCCAGCAGGGATGACTGGCTTATGCTTGCTTTAAACACCTTCCCTACCTGAACATCTAACACCATGGCTTTGGGCAAGGACAGTACAGTGCTGTTGGGATATAATGAATGGGTGCTGGCGTCTTCGCCTAAAATAGAAAACACTCAATTCTCATGCGCTGTGCTCGATAATAAGTAAAACAGCTTATTATTGGAAAAAAGGAGCGGAGGCACACTGAAGGTCACACCAGGGGTCAGCAGCTGACCTTGGACCCCAAACCAAGGATTTTTATCACTCCAACTAAAAGCCTTATTTAGATTTCAAACAAATTGTGTCCATTTGCACACACCTCTGCACACTTTAACAGAGCATGAAGGTTTCTTTCTGCTTTTATTATTAAATCATCCTTTTCTAGCAGCAGCCACATTTCAACAAAACCACACCGTTGCCAATGTTGCAAAGCCTACAAAAATGTTTATGACATGCAGAAGTTAAGACCGGGTACATGTACTCAATTTACTGTGCAAATTGACTGACACTTCTCATAATGGTATATGTTTGGGTCAATTAAAACAGTGTCTGAATTCTAATGATATTAACACAGCTTAAAACTGTGCTCCTTGTTTTGTCAGCTCACCATGCAGCCAGCACTGTCATACATCTTCTGGCAAAAGTCTAACTCTCTCCAAGTTTGGCATCTCTGCAATTGTCTATAACCATGTAGTTTGAATAGATGTAGGACTGCCCACATGTGCATTAAGACAATTACTCACACATACCTATGAACAAAAGTAACTGTGTATGAGCCTTCCTCAGTGGCACGTACGGGGTGACTGTAGCACATACACATGCTTCCTAAAAAAATAAAAATATTTTATTGCATTGCACCAATTATCACAATCAAGATGTGAGGGGGGATCATTTTTTTATTAAAAGGATGGAAGTTTAAATTATATTTCAAATCTTGTATTTTCTGTAATTGATTCTCAAAAAAATCAATTACATTAGTAAACAAAGTATGCCATTCAAATGAGGTGCTTTCCAAATGCATTTATATTTTAAAAAGTCCCTTTGTTACGTAGTTATCTTCTTTTTTAAATTTTTAAGTATGACAGGGTCCATTCTTTCTTCAACATTATATGCAGATGAATGGAGCACAGGTTAAAAAAAATTTTTTTTTAAAAAAACCTAAACAGCACGCGCAATCAGGCAAACAAGCTGAATAAATATATGCAGAATCAAGCTATAAGGGATCATAGATCATATTTCAATTTGAATTATGATGGCATTTAAAGTCATTTTGACATGTCTGGTAATACTTCACACTTACTCTCTGTAGACTTTAAGACCAAGTGGAGTAAAGTATAAAGAAAAGAAAAGAAAAAAGAAACTGTTATTAAAGTAAAACAAAAAATTGGAATGTCAATCAGACTGAAGGGTTTGTAAACATGAAGTGATCTCTATGCAGCAGAAAGTTAAACAACATGACCCCATTATGGCAGCCATCTTAGTTCACAGGTCAGAGTGAAGGGTGCGGTTAGATTTTGCTTCAGTATGCATATGCATAGCTTCTTGTACTTGTTGGTTCCGTGTCTCAATGACCAATTATGAATATATTGCATGCGGTAGCTAGAGAACAAATCATAGAAATGCCAGGACCTACAGGCAATTGTAGCTGGCCTGGGAATTGCCAGAAACACATGACCAATAAGCTGGGTTTTCAATTAAAAAACATAAATAAATAAATAAATAAATAAATAAATAAACATATGGTTGCATCCAGTCAGTTGCAATGCGTGTTTGTGACTGGTGAATAAGCAACTGGATTCTTGTTCATCTGTGCCATCTTAGTCCCCTTTAACCTAACCTACCAATATACCTGTCAATATACCAATATATCTGTCAACTGAATTTTTGGAAAGTAGATCTATGCAATAAATACAATATTCTGTGTTTGGAGAGAGTCAGGATGCTTTATATTGCTATAGTAAGGCAATCAATAAGGGATACAATATTATTGTTTTTTTTATGCGCATGCAGTCTTTTGTTAAGTATATTCCACCTGCAGCATTGGAATTAAAAAAAGTATATAAGTTCTGATTCTGTGTTTATTTTCTTCACAGCCATATTGATTATAGTCCATAAAGCAAATAAGAATATTTGTTGTTTCTGTTTTTATTGTAAGACCAAGTTTTTGTACATTTCAAATGTAAGGCTGTAGTTAATGCATACCCCATAAGTTAGCATTAAAGTATGTACAGTATTTACTGAAAGTACTCATGACTTCAAGGTAATGTTGCATTTTACTCACACAAAATAACTTTACTCACATAGGGTCAATTGCAACAAACTAAAAGGAGCATACCAACTGGGGATGATCCTGTAGTTTATACGGAGGACAGTACTAAACTAGTACGCAAGTTAATACCAATTGCAACGAAGCCAAACTAACTGCTGTTGCCCTCTAGAGCAGTGGTTCCCAACCCTGGTCATGGGTACCCACTGTGTCTTCTGGTTTTTCAGTCCAACTGAGCTCTCAATTACTTATCTAGACCCTTAATTGAAATGATAATTTGTTTAATTAGACCTTTTTAATTGTTTTCAGCTCCTAAAAAGTTGCAGAGTTCAAGTTACTTTCCACTCCGTATCCTTCTTCTGTGGAAAGGCTTATGTGGAATTGCTCAGTATCTGAAAACAATAAGGGAACAAAACAATGCATTCGGTTGCTATTATGTGAAACGTGTTAATAAAACAAAGCCAGTTTCAACACCTGTTTATCTATTTAAGTAAAATAAAACTTTAACCACGGTCCTTGCTACAAGCTGATCATAAAACAATTAGAGTAAGCAAATCGAAAAGTAGTGTATACTGTTATGATCCACTTAAATACTGCAATTTAGAAAGGTTTACTTGTAAAAACAGCTTGAACAGTGTGTTTTATTTATAGTAGTCGTTGACAAGGACAGTGAGAAGGCTCTAAAGGTTGACTTGAGTTCCGGTGTCATGCTGATGAATGTTTTCATGAGGGAATGGATATCTACCAAGTCTAGAACGTTAGGTGTGGTTTTAGTGTTGCTCAGCGCCCCCAGTTAACAGCATTTGCGATGAGCTTATTTTAGCAAGTGGTGCCGCTGAGAATTTTTTTTTATTTAAATCCAATATTCTTTTTTGGGACTTTTTCAATAACTGTTATACTGGTACATGTCAGTAAGATATCAATCACAGTGAAGATATGTTTACATACATCCCAATGCCCTCACAAACTTGTGCTAAAGAATGTTTATACCAATTGTAACTGTGACTTGCACACAGATGTACCTGTGGGTATTTCCACAATATCCCTGTGCACCATAAACATATTATTTCATGTTACATAGGCCACACCAAAATACCCAATATCTACCTGTATTAGAATTCACCTAAGCAGCACAGCGATGTTGTGTATTTGATTAAACACTACATACACATTTAAGACTGTAGCTTGTTGTCAGCAAAGTAGTATAAAATATAACACACACACCAACCTTTTACCTGCACTCTTACTCGACTGTCAACAGCTTTCAATACTTTAGTATTGCTTATGGGATGAATCTCAGAGGAGTGTTAAACATTTCGAAACTGTAGAAAATTAAACATATACATTATAAACAGTGATTATCAATTGCTGTATTATATGAATGCTCTCTGAGGCCTTATGTATGCTTGCAGTAGGATACCCAAGAAACACAAGGAAACCTTGAGAGAGCGCTTCTTTGAGCATGTGACTCACTGATCATGTGATAATGCAATTCCCACAAAATGTGGTGTGGTTTGAACAGCAGTTACAGTATATGCACAATTTTATTGATACGTGCGCAGAGACTACTTCTATGTAACATACTATCACAGTTGCACCACTCAATTTTAAGATTCTCTCCATTTTCTGACATTTAGTATGTCCAGATATTGTATGTAAAAACATAGTGTGACTCACTTAGAGAGACAGACAGGTCCCTTCATGTATCTCCAGAATCTGTTACTCTTAATAACTTGTGCTAAAAAATACTGATTACCAGGCAGATCTAGATGTATAAATCATTATTCCGATAATATCAATAACCTGTGTTAAAGAATGTCCTCAACAAGTCTCATCACATTTCGAAGACGTGCGTCTCAAGATATATGTAAAAATGTGTGTTCCATACAGACAGACGGACAGACAGCCTCCATATACTCAGGCATGCTCAATAATAACTTAAGTGCTCGAGAAGGTATTTGCAAAACTCTAGCAGGGTTAGTCCTTCCAATCCGCCAACCCTATTCTAAATTGATATGTATATATGTGTATATATATATTTTAAATATATATACACACGCATACATATATATATATATATATATATATATATATATATATATATATATATATATATATATATATATATATATATATATATATTGCAAAGACAAAATAAATCACAGTAATTCCCCTGGGCATGTACCATGGCTCTTCTACAGCTCAATGTGTATATACATACAGTTTTAATAACATAAGTAAATTATAGATTAAAATCCATAATAGTATCTGGTTTTGTTTCATTAATACAGAATGGGTATTAGATGGCCACTGCATGAAAATGATGTATTTATTACATTGGATAAACAATCAGTAACAGAATACTTAATAATAAAAAACAACAAAATATGATGACAAAACTTGTGTAAATGCTTTGTGACAAAGTTTGGAAGAAAGGGCTAAGAGAAGTAACTGATTCACTGAAACACATTGTAGCGTGCTGGTAGGTGATGTAATCACACACGAAGCTCTACAGTATCTACATTTATTATGTTTGAGTTAACAGCAACCTCAGTCGACCCCAAGTTTACTGTGTAAAAGCTTTTGACCACAAGATGGCACCCTTGTCCAAAAATAAGAGTTCTAAAGGATATAAAACCTGAACAGTATTCTATCTCCTAACAGCAGTTATGCAAATATTTTGACATCACTTGAATTTGTCTAAAGCTGGCCTGTTTTATTCCTTGCTCTGGGTAAGATGGCATTAAACTGTGCAAATGTACACAGAGCACTTGGATATTAACAATGTGTTGGTGACAGTGTGTGAAACAGTTGGGGGGCTTGGTGGAATTGGTTGAGATGGCTTTCACGTCTCACCAGATGAAATTCTTCCAAGCTCAGCAGTAATCACAAGTCCCGTTCAAACTCATGGCTGTGAAAACCCTGCGACCAGTAAGTTCTAGTGGCCTCAGCCAAGTTGCTTGTTGATAAGTGTCCACATAACATAAACCCTGATCACAGCTGCATGTCAGGTATCAATATCTAGATTGGAATGGACATTAAACCCCTGCAATGTTTTTATTCACTTTGTTTTTTTTCTGCAGGGTTTCCCTACCCAGTGCTGTTAACCAGGCTTCTTTCATGAGTCATACATTTATCACAGTGTGTTGTAACTTCTTCTTTCCTGTATAATGTTTTCACAGTCAGTAACGAGCACAGCTATTGTTCTGTTTTTTTTTCAGCAAGGTGAATGTTAAAACTAGCAAAACAAAAAAGAAAAGAATGTTAATTTTAATGCTGCTTGACAATTACTGATACACAACAAACCTAGCACTACTGACATTTTGCATCAGCAGATAAGAGATGAGATCCTCTCCTGCTCATCTGCAATTAATCAACAAACCCGTAGAAAAGTCAAACCTATGGTTTTGCAATTCTTACAGGATATACTGTACTGCAGAAAGGGAAGTAATGGGTTTTACTCTGAATTACTTGACTTCTCTTTAAGGCATTCATTTTAGACTAATTACAAAAATAATGAAATTCAGATTCAGAAACTCTATTTTGGTTATTCTTCTAGCGTATTGGACAACTGCTAATATTTCAGTCTGCTTGTGGGATTGTACACCATTCACCAAAAACAGCAGAACCTGATAGTTTTGGAGTGCAGTGCATTTCTAACAGAACCTGATAGTTTTGGAGTGCAGTGCATTTCTAACAGAACCTGATAGTTTTGGAGTGCAGTGCATTTCTAACAGAACCTGATAGTTCTGGAGTGCAGTGCATTTCTAACAGAACCTGATAGTTTTGGAGTGCAGTGCATTTCTAACAGAACCTGATAGTTTTGGAGTGCAGTGCATTTCTAACAGAACCTGATAGTTTTGGAGTGCAGTGCATTTCTAACATTTTGATCCTCTCCCAGGCAGCCTCTACAGTGCTTTGACTGACGTGCGTTTATATTTTTGTTTTATAATTACAGCTACGATACAGTTCCTGTGGGACTAATTCCTTGCCCTTGGATGACTCTCACATTTAGAAGACCCTGTAGAGATGACTCTCAAGCTGGAATAACAATTATGTGGAAGTCCAAATCTGGGAATTATAAACCTTACTGGTCTGGCATATTAAAACATGTGTGAGCCGTATGCTGAACCGTATACAGTAAATTAGGGCCTATATATATATATATATATATATATATATATATATATATATATATATATATATATATATATAAGCTCAAAGAGCCAGCTGCCCAATGTTTTGATGTTCTACATATTTTTCTCAAGGGAGCATCATATGGACATCATATGTCTTTGAAGAAGGACTTGTAGTCTGAAACGTCCAGATATAATTTATTTTTTATCAATTATTCACATTTTTGTGTACCTACATTACCTTTTTCTTTTTGATTTTGCACCTTCTGGTACACAGCAGTTTTCCTTTTTCAAAATAATAATAATAATAATAATAATAATAATAATAATAATAATAATAATAATAATAATAATTTATAAATATAAAGACACATAACACAAAATCTTATTTGTGCTGTGACATGATTTAAAAAATCTAGATTATACTTTAACATTGAGACCATATATATTTTTTGTATGAATATGGGATATATTGTTTATACTTTAACATTAAGACCTTTCATTTTTTTGTATTTTATGAATATATTTTACACATTGTCCTGCCAGACAGAAAGAGGGTATGACTTTTACCTCTTTTTACCCCAATCGGACTCTGTACTTACTTCTCTTTTGATGAGTGCAGCTGATTCCAATAAGTATTCCCATTTCTCCAAATGCAGAAAATGGGGAGGGGATTTCATTGTTTCTTACATCCCACACTAAACCCAGTTTACTAAAAGCTTAGTGTTGATGAAGAGACCTGAATGGTCTTGCAATGATGACATGGCTTTTACTATGTACTCATACAGTAAGGGAAGCTACTTTGTCTCCTCTACATATATATATATATATATATATATATATATATATATATATATATATATATATATATATATATATATATATATACAGTATATATATTGTTTCTCTTCGCATGAAGCACTTTGTGGCAGCCCTCATTAAAGGAGCTACACAAAAATAAAGGTTGATTGATTGATATATAACTATATATTTAAAAAATATATTGTCTCATATATATTACCTTATATTTCAGAATATATTTTCCCAAAAATAATTTGTACATGGCGAAATATATTAAATATATTACAACACATAGATTATGAAATATATGATAATATATCGAGGTAAATCTATTATAAAATATATTTCATTTTCATACGGGTGTGCCTGTCACAGTAGCGTTAGGGGAGAGAAACTTTTCTTGCCTGAACATGAAATGAATAAAAAACGATTTACTTTCTATAATGCTGCAGGAACGTTTGACTGGACTAGGGCAGATATCGATAGTGCACCAGATTTTGCTGAATTATTCAGCTATAATTGAAGACTTTGCCGCTATAAAAGCACGAAAGGTTAATTTCTAAATGTTTCTGTGAGTGCTGTAGTAAAATGCAATACATTTAATAGTGTCGTTGTTGCCCTATTTGAAATTCATGGTATCATAGGGTAGTATTACTATTAAGAATAGGGAATAGGGGCCCAGGAATCACACTTTGTATGGGGCCACAACAAGTCAAGCGCTGCCACTACCCTCAGCATGCTAGCTTATTACCATGCCATGCCTCTCTGTGCAATGCCTGTGCTTTACTAGGCTTTTGATATGTTTTTGTACCACAGCAAACTTGTAATAGTTCCAAAATTTTCTAGTAACACATACGTAGCCTAACAATACAGGTACTGTTGTCACCAGATGGCTGATTGAAAAAAATATGCTAATTCATGTAAAAGTTTACCATGGGAAATTGCAAGGTAATCTTTCTGTGCACTATGCTTTTCTTGTGCATATACAATGCATTTACTGTGTTTTTCCATGGTCAGCTATGTGTTTTCTTTAATTTTAATTTTTACCATGCTCTGTATGGAATGTACTATTGTTGACTGCTTTACCATTCTTTCACTTTGTTTTCACCATGAGCTACTAACCTAACAGCAATGCAAAGGGGATTTAACAGTAAAGATATAAAGCATGACATATGAGAATAACTGGAGCCTCTGAGGTGAAAGGTTGATTTATTCCCCAAATTATAGCCTGGTAGTAGCTCTGTAGGTGAGACTGGCTGTGATACTCAATCCATCCCCATTTCCCCCACCACTTTTCCTTATTCTTGGAAGTGTTCAGGGTCAGTTCATTACAATTCCCTTTTTGTATTGTAACCAAGGGACTGATGTAAGCTTAAGAGCTATGCAAATTACTCGACATGCACAAGTAATGAGCTGCAATCATGATAATGAGGGTCGCAATGAGCGCCGCCTGTGCAACGGGCTATTTGGCAGCTACACTTACAGCCCAGAGGTGAGGTGAGTTAGGATTACAGAGAACAGTAGGCACTGTATGAGATTTGTGGAGCACAAAAATCAAATCAAATAAAAAAATGTCAGAGGAAGGGCAGCAAAGTCCTCTTGGCGCACAAAAAAGAAAAGTTTTCCGAGGAGAAGTTGAGAGTTCTTACGTCTGAGGTCACTCAGTATGAAATTGAGTTATGCTACCAAAGGGGCCATATTGTCCTCTGTAGTGAAGAAAATCAATGCTGTCAGTGTTACCAGGAGGACAGTCAATCAGGTGATGAAAACGTGAAATTCATCTATTAGGTCTAGGATGACCTGCGGAGTGAGACGATAACACCTTACCACCGCATCCTCGGAAATCCCAAACAAAGTAACCCCGGGTTTGAATATGCAAGGTCTTCTCTGTCTTGCCCTTCTCCTCCAAAGGTTTTCCTGCCTGTCCTCAATAAGAGCCAAGCGTCGCCGCATCAGGAAGTGTACCACAGCAGCCATCCTGAGGCCAATGACAGGTCTCTGAAGGTGTGTGGTTTGATACAGTTCTTAATTACTCGCTTCAACAATGGTTTGCACCTTGTAAGAGGAGGTGCAAACTTTTTGGTGGATCAGCAATTGCCCAAGTGCAAGGCAAAATCCTTGCATCTCCTTAGAATGTTTGCGCCTGCTTAGTAGTCCAAATCCCCGCCCCATTTCCATGCTCTTTTCTTCTTTTGAATGCATTTCAATATCATTTAAATAGATTAACGATGGCAAAGTGCTAATTTGATAGCAGGTGCAGAACAGCAGATGAAAAACATTCTTTGCATACGCTGTATTTTTAGTGGCCTCTAGAGTCGGTTTGTGCATGCAAAATGCAGATTTTGATCGCAATATGGGTGTTATGCAGAGGCAAATCACTTTGCACATATCTTTACTTCAGCCCCCAAGTGAACCAACCAGCCAGTGTTCAATACCTTACTGTTTTAACACTCCTCTGCCCATGCAAACAGAATCTTTGGCACAGACCTAGTGTTTTTATGTCTACTTGAGTAATCTGAACCTCTGTTGACTTGCCGGCTACTCTTTTCTGGTAATGCAGATAATCTTGTCTGGAAAACAGGTAATAACACTAGACACTCATCCCTTTCCTTTTATTAACAACTTGCAACACTGGTTGCCTAACACTTATGCAAGATTAAGACTTCTGACACTTCTGCAAAGCAATTACCTCTGTGCTGTAAGGCAAAATACCATAAGCAGAGTAATTGGAAAGTGTTGGGGGGTTCTTCTGTGAATTTGACAGTATATCAAATACGGTACTTCTGCAGTATATTTTTTTTAGTACAGTGCATAGCTAGTTTTGACTTTCAAAACAATATGGATAACTCCTACCTTTAGGAACACAATACTAGACAGACTCTTTTGTGGTCTCCTGCAACAAATTTGTGACGACTATTTTAATAATACTTTCTTAAAACGTATGGTACTAACAGACATTACGGTTTTACAATCGTCAAATGTTGTCATATTTAATGTAGAAATAAACAGAATGGCTGTGTTTGAAAGTAGGCCTTGTTTTCAGATTTCACAGTTATTTGAACTGTCATTGGTAACAGATAATTCTAGATATTTAAACACACTGTCCTATTTCAAGTCTACATCAGAAAATAGTTTCAATTGAAGTACTGATAACATTTTATATGAATCCCAGAAATAAACAGTAGTTGCTATGACATTGAATTTAGCACAGAAGGGTGTCGGTAGGCAAGTTTAATTGCTAGCATAACACAGGAAAGCTGTTTAAAACCACATCCATAAAATGGTAATGTTGACTGTACTGTACATGCAACTTTGAAGAAGTGCATAACATGTTTTTCTAATGTGGCTTGTTAGCAGGGGGTGATGATGACAAGACTGGCTGCGATACAGTGGCATTTATTTCATGAGCATTCTTTTTTTTTTCTGGGTTTGTCAGGACTTGTTGGTGCACATTCCTGACCTCAGCTGCTATGTGTTTTATTTGGGTTCTTGCATACTTGTGCGTGGGCAGTAAAGGATTTCACATGTCCCAGCACCCTGTCTGCGCATTTCATTTCATATCCAGACAGAAAAATAAATGCCTTTCAGTTATGTCTGAATGGTTTCGCTGTGTTATGAGGAAATGTTTTCACTGTGTTTTCGAAGTGAAGTTGACTAGAACACCACATACAATTACAAAAGTATAAAAAGTATAAAATATATGTGAATCATGTTACTATAGACTACTTCTGGGATATATAAAACCATCCTTCCTCATTCTACCCTTTTGTTATATCAGAGGACAACAATTATACTGTACTTTTTTTTGCTTATGTCATGATTGTATCTTTCATTGTGTTTATTTCTTGTACTGGGGTTACACAGCTGTCAATATGAAATATTTTACCTGTCCCTTTCTTACAACATTAGCAACAAACACTGCCTATAAAAAGCTAACATACATATTTTGAAAATACTTTTGTCAGAATGCCTCACATGTCACTGGTTAAACGACAAGAGACCACTAATGGAAAGTCTAACAACTATTTCTATATTCGTTGCCGACCACAAACACAGAGGTAAGTATTACCAAAGTTACAATTTTTATTAGGTTGACAAGGTAAAAACAAGTAGAGATTACTCAATGAGCAAATATACACTAAAAGTCTTTTTAAAATACTATTTAAAACAACGTCCTTCACAAAAGTCTCTGCTTAACTGGTAGAATTGAGATTGTAGTGTCATAAATGTAATGCTTCTGGTATGGTTGTCATCTGAGGACGGAGTCATGGAGTAACGTCATCGAGGATGAAGGCCTCCTCTAGCGTCCGAACTGAAGCTGGAGTGGGGATCCCAGGAAACCTTGGAGGGGGTAAAACATTAAAGACCTTCAGGGCCCAGCAATTTCACAGGTAAGTGGGTTACTTATTATTTCACACACACTCCCAGTTAGGCTGGGTCACCTCCCTTTTCACTGCCTTTAGCCCACATATATCTCTCTTGCTCTCCTTCTATGCTGGGACGAAATAAAATACAATACAGTTCTCAATGTCCCGTTTCATTTAATTCCTTATTTCTCAATTGCAGGGTACAACCATCAACCAGCAGTAAAACAATAATACCCCAACAAAGGAAAGGAGTAAAAAGAAAATAAAAAAAACACAAGTCCCACTCTCTAACTTCGCTGTCTGTAAAATCCCAGTTCCTGGAGTCGTCGTGCAGCTACTCCTGCTGCTGCTGCTGCTGCTGTTGTTGTTGTTGTTGTTGTTGCCACACTCCACACTTCACACTCCACACACAGTCACTCCGACTGCCTGCTCCCTCTGGCCCCTTTTTCTTTTCCCCGCTCCTCCATGTTCACAATCCCCAACCTTTATTCTACAGTCCTGCTGCAGTATCCATTGAACAGCATCTGATCAATTGTAGAAGTGGGGTCAGAGTTGAAAGTTCACAAGTGAATGAGTTAAACTACGCACAGCCATCCGAAGAAGTGCATAACATGTTTTTCTAATGTGGCTTGTTAGCAGGGGGTGATGATGACAAGACTGGCTGCGATACAGTGGCATTTATTTCATGAGCATTCTTTTTTTTTTCTGGGTTTGTCAGGACTTGTTGGTGCACATTCCTGACCTCAGCTGCTATGTGTTTTATTTGGGTTCTTGCATACTTGTGCGTGGGCAGTAAAGGATTTCACATGTCCCAGCACCCTGTCTGCGCATTTCATTTCATATCCAGACAGAAAAATAAATGCCTTTCAGTTATGTCTGAATGGTTTCGCTGTGTTATGAGGAAATGTTTTCACTGTGTTTTCGGAGTGAAGTTGACTAGAACACCACATACAATTACAAAAGTATAAAAAGTATAAAATATATGTGAATCATGTTACTATAGACTACTTCTGGGATATATAAAACCATCCTTCCTCATTCTACCCTTTTGTTATATCAGAGGACAACAATTATACTGTACTTTTTTTTGCTTATGTCATGATTGTATCTTTCATTGTGTTTATTTCTTGTACTGGGGTTACACAGCTGTCAATATGAAATATTTTACCTGTCCCTTTCTTACAACATTAGCAACAAACACTGCCTATAAAAAGCTAACATACATATTTTGAAAATACTTTTGTCAGAATGCCTCACATGTCACTGGTTAAACGACAAAGAGACCACTAATGGAAAGTCTAACAACTATTTCTATATTAGTTTGCCGACCACAAACACAGAGGTAAGTATTACCAAAGTTACAATTTTTATTAGGTTGACAAGGTAAAAACAAGTAGAGATTACTCAATGAGCAAATATACACTAAAAGTCTTTTTAAAATACTATTTAAAACAACGTCCTTCACAAAAGTCTCTGCTTAACTGGTAGAATTGAGATTGTAGTGTCATAAATGTAATGCTTCTGGTATGGTTGTCATCTGAGGACGGAGTCATGGAGTAACGTCATCGAGGATGAAGGCCTCCTCTAGCGTCGAACTGAAGCTGGAGTGGGGATCCCAGGAAACCTTGGAGGGGGTAAAACATTAAAGACCTTCAGGGCCCAGCAATTTCACAGGTAAGTGGGTTACTTATTATTTCACACACACTCCCAGTTAGGCTGGGTCACCTCCCTTTTCACTGCCTTTAGCCCACATATATCTCTCTTGCTCTCCTTCTATGCTGGGACCGAAATAAAATACAATACAGTTCTCAATGTCCCGTTTCATTTAATTCCTTATTTCTCAATTGCAGGGTACAACCATCAACCAGCAGTAAAACAATAATACCCCAACAAAGGAAAGGAGTAAAAAGAAAATAAAAAAAACACAAGTCCCACTCTCTAACTCGCTGTCTGTAAAATCCCAGTTCCTGGAGTCGTCGTGCAGCTACTCCTGCTGCTGCTGCTGCTGCTGTTGTTGTTGTTGTTGTTGTTGCCACACTCCACACTTCACACTCCACACACAGTCACTCCGACTGCCTGCTCCCTCTGGCCCCTTTTTCTTTTCCCCACTCCTCCATGTTCACAATCCCCAACCTTTATTCTACAGTCCTGCTGCAGTATCCATTGAACAGCATCTGATCAATTGTAGAAGTGGGGTCAGAGTTGAAAGTTCACAAGTGAATGAGTTAAACTACGCACAGCCATCCGATGTGTAAAAAACATTAACAGTGATTCAGTGAAGCTGTTTCTATATACGTGCAATAAATAACAAAAAACAAAAAAAATAGCTCTGACACATAACACGATATAAAAGTACAAAAAATCTAAACAATAATAAGTGCAAAAAAAATAATAATAAATACATTTTGTCACTTGTGACACTTACTCTAGTCCTGGAATCAACTTTTTTTTTTTTTTACAATGAGACTAATTCATGTTAATAATACAAAACTGGCACCATTCGCTTGGCTAGGGTGTCACAGGGAGCGTCACCCTCCAGGCTAATAGATTTAGTTCTTTCATCCTTTCTTTGTAATGTCGTCCTTTCTGTCCCGGGATCAGTCTGATTGCTCTTCTTTGGACTCTCTCGAGGGCCACAAAGTCCCTTTGGTGTTGTGGTAACAAAAAATGGACATAGTATTCCAAGTGCTGTCTCACCAATGCATTATACAACCTCATCATAACCTCCTTGGATTTGTACTCTGCAGTCATTTTATATGATTCCTAATTCACAACTGAATTGCTAACTATGCATTTTCGTTCCTAGGAAAAGCACTTTCCAAACTCACTTAGTTCCCATGAACTCTGTAATCAGCTGAGCCTCCAGGGTCCTGAACCTTGCTAGTTCCTTTAGCACAAGAGGCAAAACAAAATTATGGCTCATAAGCCCCAGATTTACAGTTTTCTTTACTATATACCACATTTTCAGTTTCATATTTTGGACGTCTTTGGATGAATAACAAATCCTGTAGTTTATTTGAACACGTGTGGTAATCTACAGTGGGGTACCTATTTAGATGTTTTAATCTGTAGAAAGATTAAAATAGCCTTGGGGAAAAAAAGCGTTATGGTTGGATGTCAAGGATTCCAGCCAATAGAATCATTTCAGTAGAAAGTCACGGGACTGAATCTCATGAGCATTGTCACACTGATATATTATTGTGTATGTTCTTCTTTCTAGCTCATTTGGACAAGCAGTTATAGATCTAAATATTACCGTATGTGAACTTCCTTCTTTCAACTACAGGGGGTCAGTCTCGTATGGAATCAATGCATCTCTTTCCATGGACTCCACCGGTGACCTACTTTTTCATGGTGACCAAACCTGATTGAGTTATTGAAGGCTAATATCGGGAACAGGAGGACAGTTCTAAATGCTTTATATTTCATGATACTAATACCGATAATGTGTTATTTACATTGACTGGCCAAAAAATATAACATTGTATCCTGCAATATATGCAGATATGTGGTAATGTGTCAAACCTTTCATTACAACTATATAAGCTGTGTTAGAGTTGTGTGCAACTTTTCAGCAACAATCATAGGAAAGAAGAAGGATATCTGTGCCTTCACAGGGGGCATGATACTATGTGTCTGTGTCTATGTCCATCCAGACAGTGTTTGCAGAAAACTACCACTGGAAAGCAACCCCCACCCTTGTGTATGTAGCCCATAGGCATGTGCAAAATATTGACAAGCAAAAGACATGATACTGTGGCTCAAATCACAGAAACCTCCAACTCTGGACAAGACATAACCATACCAGCAATGGAATGTGTTTGCAGTGCATGTTGGGAGCACTGATGTGGATGATCAGAGGCTGTATGGTCCAGTGGTTAAAGAAAAGGGCTTGTAATTAGGAGGTCCCTGGTTCAAATCTCCCCTCAGCCACTGGCTCATTGTGTGACCCTGAGCAAGTCACTTAACCTCCTTGTGCTCCATCTTTCAGGTGAGACGTAATCGTAAGTGACTCTGCAGCTGATGCATAGTTCCCCCACTCTAGTCTCTGTAAGTTGCCTTGGATAAAGGCGTCTGCTAAATAAACAAATAATAAGCTGCTTTCTTTTTGTGGTAAAAGCCAAGCAATATAAAAATCAAGAATGCTGAATGAATGGTATGTCAGCTTATTGTAAGAGTGGTACATGCCCTGTTCATCAAAATACTTTGTACAACTTGCCATTACTGCCATTGCTGGCACTAAACAGGATGTACAGTAGCTATCCTGCTATTCAAGGGGAATACTTTCCTGTCTCAGCAATGTTTTTTCTCAGAAGTGCTTCTGCATACATTTTCAGATTCTTCACTTTGCTTGTAGCACAGAACATAATCATTTTGTGATGACTCCCAATGTTGCTGTCTGTCTGTAGCTAGTGTTTTTGAAAGAGTAAAATCATATGATAAACCACCCTACCAGGCACCTTGCTCGTTTAACGAGTATTACAGTTTTTGTTCATAATAGTGTTTATTTTCACAATGGTTTGCTTTGCTCCACACTGCCTGGGTAGCAGGGCACCTCAGACTGGCCTCATATTACTTGCTGCCAGCACCTTAACTTTTCTAATTACCAGCAGAACTTGGCATGGTATTTATCAGCAGTGATGTGCTAGCTCACAAACTCATCACGTCTATTTTCCTAGACCGTTTCTTACAAAAGTTATCTAGTTCTCTGAAGTATATGATGTTTAAAACTTAGCAACATGTTTTATAAACAACTGAATATATTTCAAAATATATACTTCATATCATATATACTTCAAATGTAGGTCACTATTCACAAAGTGTTAACTTTAATGTTGATACAGAAAGGCACCTTTGTTGTCAGCTCTCGGAAAAGCCAACAACTGAATGCAGACTGAATTGCCCTCTTTTAAATGCTTGTCTGAGCCATATCTACGATGTACAGTAAGTATACAAAGGTTTTCATTCCCCAAGGCTTTCAGTACAGCACTTTTTTGGTCATCGCTTTGTCATTGTTATTCAATACTGGTACCAATGCAAATATTTTAAAAAGCTTCAGCTTTCAGTCTGTAGTGAGAATGAAAGAAGGAAGCTCTTGCAGTGTTTGCATGGAGATCCAGGCTGTTTTCTGAATTTCAATGCTTACTCTTTAAGGCATACCAGGCCTATAAGCGTTCTGCCAAGCTTTTGCCAAAAAAACTTGGCTCTAATATCCCTTTCGTTTAAAACTCAATGGGTGTTTTGTTATCATTAATAAGTCTTGTGAAAAAATAGGGTCAATTTCCTCTTTGGAAACACCAGCTGACTCTTCATTGAGGAGATAAGTGCTGCTGTGAGGAATACAATATGAAAAGTTTCTTTTATTTGTATCTACTGATAATAAAAAAACAACAATTTGAACAATACGATTATGCCCTATACAACAAATGTTTTAACACAGTAATTAAAATATGAATAACTTTTGCATCTTGCACAGGGAAGTTTTTAAGAAGTTGTACAAAATTAACTTGCTGCACTCACTGTACAAAGATTAATCTAAATTATTCGTTAGTTTAAAAACCTTGTATGCATTGTATTGACTGTAACTGGGTGACTGAGTGTGCTGTTTCAGAACTTTTGGTCATGCCTTATTTTAAGGGGCACTGTTTTTTTTTTTTTTAAACTGTTATATATTATAATACCCTTTTATTAGTTTATAATTGGTTTCTATATATTAACCTTTAACAAATAGATTTGTAATGTGCTACTAAACTAGCGGCAGCAGTGTGAAGTAGTGGTTAGGGCTCTGGACTCTTGACCGGAGGGTCGTGGGTTCAATCCCCAGTGGGGGACACTGCTGCTGTACCCTTGAGCAAGGTACTTTACCTAGATTGCTCCAGTAAAAACCCAACTGTAATTGGGTTTTTAATGTAATTGTATGTAAAAATAATGTGATATTTTGTAACAATTGTAAGTCACCCCGGATAAGGGCGTCTGCTAAGAAATAAATAATAATAATAATAAACTTAAATAGTGCTGCTTAAAATAAAGCATCACCAAACTTACAGTTGTGAAGATTATTTTATATAAATTAAAATATACCATACTACCATACTCAGTATTATTTTATAAGAGATTTATAATAATAATAATAATAATAATAATAATAATAATAATAATAATAATAATAATAATAATAATAATATTAAACAGAATTGTTTTAAATCATTACAACAATAAGAATATGCTGCTAGGCATGGTTTAAATATGTTGTATCCTCCTTGGTTTCAGAGTAAACAGTGGTTGTTTGTTTAGGTTTTGCCACCTATAGATGGTGAGTGGATTCACAATGTTTACATGGATAATAAGTGGTGTCTAGTGTTCTGTGTGCTGTTTCCTATTTAGACTCTGACATTCTGTCTTGACATGAGCTTCAGTAACCACTTAATATCATTAGCGATGAACAAGCTACCCTGAAGCTAATCCTTGGCAACAATTACAAGATCACCAAAACGGGATCACGGGAAACATTTCATATATACTTGTGCCTGGAAGAAACATACATGGGTTTTAAAAACAAAAGAAACAAGCCTGTAGGGTTATAAACCTTTACCTTTATGTAAGTATGGTTAAAACATGGGAAGCCTCAAGAGCATTGTGCTGCCTCAGCTTTCAGATTGATCTCTCTCCTGTTTTTACCTACCTTGAGATTGTTCCCTTTAGCCTCCAGAAATATAAGGCCTTTCACTGGAAGGCTTTAGGAAAGCAGGAGACACTGGGAGTCACATGACCTTTACCTCCCTCAAGCCACAAAATTCCAATCATTTATTCATGACTAGCAACAGCAGTAAACAAGAAAGAATCCTAACGGTATGAGGAGTTTCTAAAACGACTGCTACTGCTAAGGAACAGGAGCTTTTTGAAGAGACTCAGTTGTGTTTTATTAGAGTTTTATAATACTGTTTTAGGTACAGCTTGTCCTAACCCTGCTTTATTATTCATTATATTATGTTGCAGAAGAGCTGCTTATGTAATCGTGACCCATGATCTTAATAGTTCATTTGGTCTGGAAAGGATCTTACTCTGTAGTGCGAGTGTAGAATCTTAGTTTTCTTACAGTTTGTACTGGACACACTCAGAAACATATCTAAGCCTGTTAAAAGCAGAATGATAATAGTCTTAGCTCATTAATCTTTTTTTTTTTTTCATTTGTCCTACCACACTGAAACAGCACCCTATTGTTATGGTTCTGTGCCCTCATTATATATAAGAAATAAGGGTTAGCATGGGATACCCCTCCCCCTAAGGGGATATGAAGCACGAGGAACAGCAGGATGCATCTTCTCTCCCGGGGTAGGCTTGTCCAATGATAACCAACCTCTTGCCTAAGATTAATGATTTATTCCTTTAAGGGAACATTATTCAGTGGCCAGTTACAGCCAAAAACTTGCTCTTAGAAAATAACTACAATCCTTGTATGGTTTTATTGGTTGAGAAAGTGGGTGAATAAATAGGAACTGGACCATCACATTCATATCAACCTCTAAAGCAGTTACAGTGTTTTTTCTAGGTTATGCAGTCATCAACTGAGGCTTTCAAGAACTTATATACTGTATTAGAAAGCAAATATTACATACTGTCTAAAACAATCACCCTCTACAGTAACTGGCAGTCCTATGATGTGTGCACAAGGAATCATTGTATTAATGTTCACTTTTGCTCAGCAAAAAAAGATAACGTCACCCCCTACTCCCACACATCTTTTCATGCAATAAATAGCAACTAGTTCAGGACAAAGTTGAAACTAATTACTTAACTAATGGTGTATTTAAAGGCAGGCTTGCTGAAACAAATTATTCCGGAAAATAGACTGCTGAAACATAGATACATAGATAGATAGATAGATAGATAGATAGATAGATAGATAGATAGATAGTAATTCAACCATGTGATGTTTTCTTTTTTTTCATAAAGGTTATGTATTTCACACGTAGGTCAGTGTAATGTAAAGCATCGAGAGATGATAACAAAAGCATCAACGTTACAAACATTACGATTAAATACCAGTAAAAAAATATAAAAAATATGTTTTTGTTTTTATACTGTTCTCTGACTCACCAAACGAAATCGCCGCGTGACTCGTTTATGATTACGGGGGTGGGGGCGCGAAATTTGGCACGATACAAGGCAATTGTATCAGTCTCCATTCCTGCTGCGGTTTCACGACTACGTATGATTTTTACGATTCTTTGATCCTTCCGGTCCTTTTTAGTTCTTAAATAAAAGTACTCTGGAACTATGCAAGCTGTGATATGTTTCATTTTTTTTCTCATCCAAATGTACAGTTTAAACCCAGGTTTAAGGAAGACAAATCTATTCAGTTGGCCTTACCAATATAGATACCATCATCAGAAGGGGATTTTTATTATTGCCGTGTTTAATAAGTTTTATTATTTTCATTTACCCCCGACTATGCTAAAATGATACATCATTATTGGACAAACTGTACTCAATAAAGCATCCTGTCCCATTTCTCGTTTTTCACAAACTCTGACAGCTGTAACAACCAATTAACTCGCAAAGGCACAGTTGACAATACAAAAAACGCATAGATTCCCAGAAAGGCTGGTCGAATGTCTGACGCCTTTACTATTAAGCAGATGCTGAGAAAAGGGGTTGAAAATGGGCTCGTCTGCTTAATTGACGGGAACTTAACCCAATCAAGTTTAAGTACCTTTTGACTACGACCCAATCAAAGTTGATATTCCCAGAAAGGGGGCAGGTTGCTTCAGAGCGACTTTTGGGGCGGTCCAGCTAGTTACTGTGAGAGTTGGTTTAGTTGAGAATATTGAGGCATGAAGCGGAGTCAGTGGGTAGTTTTTTCCTGTTTTTTTTTAAACAAAAAATTTAACTAAATTGGATTGATTTTGGCATCTAAGCAACAAGTAGCTAAATATGGGACGATGAGGATGTTAAAGTGAAACTGTGGTTTTATTTTTTATATATAGTTTTACTTGTTTTTTTTTCTATCGTGAAAACCACTGCGTTGCATCTTGTCTCAAGGATGGATCAGGTGGAGATCCTGAAAAGGTTCATTCGGGGAGTCCAGGCCATGACTACCGGGGACCAAAAAGGAGAGGATAACTTCGGCAGCGACTTCATGGTGAGAAGGAGGTGGTGGGGTATCTTTTGGGGCTGGAATTACAAATGTTACAAATATAAAAAGCTTGCCATTGGATTCAAATACTGCAGAGGTGACAGCGGTTTAAGGTCGCTACAGTAGTTCGTGTACGAGGGACTTTGTGTCTGTGTGTGTGTGTTTCGGGAGGCGGTGGGTTAAGGGGATGTCAGTTCATGTTCTCCCTCTGACTCCTACCTCTGCTCGGTTACAGGCTTTTATGCGGCCTAAACTTGGTCCTTAACGTTTACAGCATCTTCGGCGGTGATCTGTAAACACTTTTTTTCACCCTAATTTCTGCTTGTACTTTAAAATGTGAAACGGTCTTTGGAGTACTTGGATTCTTTCAAATCACATCCAAGTGCTGTATTTGTAGATGAAATATCAGACAATCGTGCTTTGGAAGGGAGGGGGGTTCAAAATATCTCGGATTTTACAATCCCATCACAATTTTAACATTGAATATGTTTTTTTTTTCCCTTTAAATTCTCAATTCGAGAAGGTTTGCCTATCCACTTATACATGCGAGTTTGTTTAGTTTAGTTGTAGCTTTTATATCTGTTGCGCGTAATTGCGATCACCGGTGTAATAACTGGATGTCTCGTTTTGATTTTTTAAAAATTTGATAAATCAGTACTATAGTGTGTATGTGTGTGTGTGTGTGTGTGTGTGTGTAATATATCTATCTATCTATCTATCTATCTATCTATCTATCTATCTATCTATCTATCTATCTATATATATATATATATATATATATATATATATATATATATATATATAAATTGTGTGTGTTAAGGGCTGTTGTCAGAAACGGCCCTGCAGTAAGTTGTTTTAATCAGTTTAAAAAAAAAAAAGCATTTGTTTAAGTTTCATTTTTGTACACTGCAGTTACACATTTTATACGTATATATTAGTGGGGTAGTAACATGGTGTGTTGTAACAGAGCATTGTCAATGTAAAAGTTTATGCACGTCTTCAGGGAAGGCAAATAATGAGTGATGTTAATGTCATCAGGGATTGTGTTAAAAAATGTTGGGAGTTTGCGGATATTGCGCAAGGAACAGGGGCGTTGGATCCACCGTGTGAGCAGGGAAGACGAAAGGAAGTGAGGCAGTTGTTAGACTTGCCCTGAAATGTATTATACTTAGCAAAACAAATCACTTATTTAAAAGTGGTGAGCTATTTATAGCTGGACTGGTTTTCTGACGTGATAACTTGCAATTTTCTGAAACGCCGTTTTTCTTAGGTTTTAGAATAAATGGGATTGATCAAAACCAGTTTGTTATATGGTAGGCTGTCCACGCGAAAAGGTCAATTAACTGCTATTGTGTATTTACTGTACATGGTTTTGTTACTGTTCCAGATATTATATTATGTGTGGCACACTAAAATAGATTGTCTGGTGCTATAATTATGCTCTTTCACAGGATAATCTGGATTTACTCTATCAAACACCGAAAACCATTAAACCAGCCGCTATTGCTGTTACTAAAATGTAGCCGTGCCTAATAATCAGAGGGGAAACCTGCTCAATCGAAGTCACGCATGCGTAGAGATGGATGAAATTAACCTTTGAGCTTCTAAACAAAAATGAAATATTTATGCATCGTGGTTTAGATACAATATACAATTACCCTTAGAAGTACCCTCAGGGCTACACGTACCCCCGGTTGAAAACCCTTGCATTAATGTTTAAAGGGCTCTTCAGAATTTGTGCTGTCCCTTATTTTGCAATTTGTTTTGAGTTTATGCCTATTCCTCAAGTTGCAGCCAGGATTCATCTAATGTAGGCAGGACGAGTAAAAAGCAGGTCAAAGCAGAAGACAAATGTGGCCTGCTTTCTCTTGAGAAATGTTGCAGTTATTGTATGTAAAGTACTTACATTTGCACACGTTAATGATGATCAGTCAGCAGGGTTTGAATTTATAGTGTGCTTGAAATTTGTCATAATTACATACATGCCAATACAGTATGTCACACACCAGTGAATTACTCGAGTGCTTGGAATGTATGTGCAACGTCCCAGATGGAATTAGTTAATTGCCACACTAATCCAGGGTTTTCACTTATTCCTGTTAACCCAGATATTTGCAAAAGCTTGTATCTTGCAGTGTGCGAAAGTCAGATTCCATGCACATTTGTAGATTATTTATTGTTTGTCTGTCTTATACGTCCATTTTGAGAATCTCACCTTTTTGTGATGAAATGTACATATTTCTCATTAGAGCTAATCTAGTCTAGTTCATTGTGATCTGTGAAGGGAAGCTCATATCGGTTTGCTTTTTACATGAACAACAATAAACACATCTTCAAGCTGCCTAAGTCTGCATGCATAATAAATGGTTGGTCCCAGACCAGTGTTGATTTTTCATCTGACTTCTGCGATTAAACAGTTTTTCCTTAGTGTTGCGGATCAGATATTTTTTCACAAGAAAACATGTTTTTAGTGTTGCAAAAAATGCATTTGAATATTAAATAATTTGTATTTATTATATTTTTGGACATTTGTCACAGTAGAAAATGTCTTCCTTATGGTTTCTTTCACTTTATGGTTTACTGTGAAACGTAGAATATTGGCTACCCTTTTATAGTGCTTTTATTGAACTTTGTTTGAATTAGAGTACTGGCACGTGTTATGGCAGCAAGCTATGTTTAGTCTTTTTTGGTATCTACTGTATCACCCAGTACAATACAGCAGTTACCATAAATTAATTAATAAATACAATAATTAATTATTATTATTATTTTTATTTATTTCTTAGCAGATGCCCTTGTCCAGGGCGACTTACAGTTGTAAACAAAAATGCATTTCAAGAGTCACAGTACAAGTAATACAATTAAGAACAAGATAAATACAATGACTTTGGTTCTAGCAAGTACAAGTATGACAAAATACGATTCAGTAACGGAGCAGATAATTGTGTCAGTGATAGTTACATCAGGATATAATTAAATACAAAGTACTACAGATTAAATAACACTCAGATTACAGTACTCTAAAGTACAGGATTAAATGCAGTAAAATAGGGGGCAGATAAGAGCAAGTAAAGCGCAGATAAGAGCAAGTAAAGCGCATTTAAGGAAGAGTGTCCATAGGGAAAAAAAGTGGAGTTCTACAGGTGCTGTCTGAAGAGGTGAGTCTTGAGGAGGCGCCGGAAGGTGGTCAGGGACTGGGTAGTCCTGACATCTGTAGGAAGGTCATTCCACCACTGCGGGGCGAGGGTGGAGAAGGAGCGGGCTCTGGAGGCAGGGGAGCGTAGAGGAGGAAGAGCCAGTCTTCTAGTGCAGGAGGAGCGGAGAGGTCGAGTGGGGGTGTAGGGAGAGATGAGGGTCTGGAGGTAGCTGGGTGCAGTCTGGTCAAGGCATCTGTAGGCTAGTACAAGAGTCTTGAACTGGATGCGGCGGTGATCGGGAGCCAGTGGAGTCAGCGGAGCAGTGGAGTTGCGTGGGAGAAGCAAGGCAGAGAACACCAGGCTGAGCAGCGGAGTTCTGGATGAGCTGGAGTGGGCCGGGTGGCCGGACGCAGGGAGGCCAGCCAGGAGGGAGTTGCAGTAGTCTAGGCGGGAGAGTACCAGGGCCTGGACCAGGAGCTGGGTGGCGTAGTTGGTGAGGAAGGGTCGGATTCTTCGAATGTTGCTCAGGAAGAATCGGCAAGTGCGTGCCAGAGTGGAGATGTGCTGGGAATAAGAGATAATTGTGTGTTTTGTACTACTTTGTAGTGAAGGTAAATGCCTAGCCTACAACTGTTTAACCTTTTATTTTGGCCCTAGTGCCGTTTGTTTGTTCCAATGATTTTTCTTCCTTTTTATACATGTGGCCACCCCCCAGTTAGCATCAATTACCTAATTGGGGAATGGCCACACCTGTGATTGCTGGCAGGGACAGATTTAACCCCATCTCTGCCAACCTTACATTCCCACACACACACACTATTTACTATTTATATATTATACAGCAAGATCTGATTTATAATCAGTGATACTTGTATTGTCTGTCTAAAAAAACAAATGAAAAAAATATCTTGGTGTAACATGTACCATGTTAAGTCAAATTCTTTTTTCTGTGCTACAACTGTATACAAGGGAAATGATCCCTGGGCTCTGCAAGGCTAAAAGTATACTCAGCTTTTACCTGCTGAAATGCAGAGAGAGATTTAATCCATTAAGTAGCAAATGCCAGTATTCCTGTGACAGAATCGTTACTATTTTTAAGAAGTGTTCTCAGTCGCAGATGTTGGCAGAAGTCAGGATTCCCACCTCCAGAGGAGCCAAATGAATGTGATTATGGGATGGATCACCGCATCACAATCCCACATCCTGCTTTGTTTCAGAACTCTGAAGTTGCTGTGCTCTGAGAGGAACCCTCATTTCCTGCAGTACTGTGCCACTTATTAGCAACCATGGTAAACGAGAACAAATGCTGGCAACTGCTAATTAGAGGCACAATTCAATGGCTTCACTTTAGTAACTTCAGGACTTCATGGCTGGTGTTTTAAAATATAGTTAAATAGAAAATACATTTGGAACTGCCAAAACAAGTCTTTGAGGTATTCTTAAAAAAAAAAAAAAAAAAGAATCCTTGCACGCTAATGGAAACATGTAAAAATGTAAAATGGCTATTGCACAAATTGCTTTGTAGTATGAGTTTAGGGTGTAAACTTAAAATATTACGTTTAGAAGAAAACCTAAGTACTTTTAATCACAATTTTCCGGTAAACTGAATTCTGTTACAGTTGCATTTGAAATGCTTTGGCTTTTTTTCCCTGGGTAAAAATATGATCTGGGTGTTTCCTCTATGTACTGTAGCATGTCCCAACAGGCCTGGGGTCGAGGGGCTGCCTAGGCCTCTAAGCCAAGGATGCAACACCTTCAAAAAAATGAAGGCTCAGCCATTTTAGGGCATGCGTCTCAGTGAATACCATTCTGCATGAGAAAACATTGAAACACATACAAAAAAATTGGTAAAACAAATTACTTCAAAGTCTTTCACATACTGTACATTATATTTTACAAACTTGTCTACTGTATCACTCTTTTTTTGTTGTATAGTACCGACACCCATAATAAGTTCTGTACTCTTAGCATGGCTGTTTCGCACATAACAACAAAACTTCCCACTCTATGGGGCTGATGTAAGGATAGGTGTAGTGCAAATAATGCAGCTACAAAATCCAAATTGCCTAGCAGCCATGCAATTATTTTGCACTGTGCCCTACGTAAGCTTAAGAGCAATGCAAATTACTCAACATGCATGAATAATGAGCTGCAATCATGATAATGAGGGTCGCAATGAGCGCTGCTTGTGCATCGGGCTGTTTAGCGGCTGGACTTACAGCCCAGAGGAGAGGTGATTTAGGAGTGCAGAGAGCAGTAGACGCTGTATGAGATTTGTGGAGCACGAAAATCAAAAGATTTTGGCCGCAATATTGGTGTTTTGCATCCGCAAATTACTTTGCACATATCCTTACATGAGCCCTACTTTGGTGAACTTCTCCAAATGCTGCATGCTTGATTGTATGGTTTGTTTCTTTTGAATACAAAAAAACAAAAATAAATATCAAAAGCCAGGCATATTTTAGGACCAAGTAATGTGGAAAATGATCCTGACCAATAAACACAAGTGGGAGGGGGACAGGATGATGGCCTTTCTTTGCAAGTCTGTGGGAAAACCTAAATTCATCAACAGCATGCCTTTCACCCACATACAAGGGAGCAGACAAAAACAAGTGCTGGGTTTCTGCTTATTGTAAGATTATTTTATAAGTGTTGATTCTGTGTATCTTATTTCCTAAAAGCTGTGTTGGCTTAAACAAGATATGTTGACTTCAGATAGTAAGGGTTGTGAAAGGAGCTAAAAGCAGAAAATGTGCAGCAGAGGAATTTGTTTTCTAAAGGAAATGGCTACACTATGACAGTTATTTCTTGCACTGCGGTGGTAGTAGTAGTAGTCGTAGTAGCCGCCACAGGGTTTGCTTAGCTCAGGAAACCTTTCTAGCTATAAAAACTACCCCAGCATGTTCTAACAATGGCCAGCTTCAATAACTATTTGTTAATTCAGTATTTGGTATCTGTCTCCATGTTCAAAAAGTTGTTTTCAGTTTTTTTCTTTTTAAACTATATAAAACTAGAACTTTGCATATGAGCATACGTTATTTAAGACAAGTTTACAAGGTCATGAAGTCTAATCTACGTAGCACATTTCAATATTTTTCCAGCTATTCTTAAGATAGAAGCACTGTACATATTGGTAGTCAGCAGAGATGAGGTTCCATGCTAACGATTTAATTCAGAGGTCACGTAAACACAAAATTTTGCGTCCTAGACGCAAAATAAATCCATTGGACGAAAAATATTTTGTCTTGCGATCACTGGATGCACAGAAAGAAATGTTTGCTAATTTCGTGTTTATTAAAAATCTGCAAAATTAATGTGCCATGAAATATATTATTCATACATGTGCCGTACATTAAAAGAAAAAGAAGCGCAAACATTTATTGCAGCAAAAATGGACCTTGAAGGCCATTAGCGAAATTAAGTTGCCGTAAAAAAAATCCTGTTTTACAGTAATCTATTACACTGCAGCAGTGACCGTAAAATACTTGCTTGTTTAAAAAAAAACAACAAAAAAAAACTGTTCTGCAATATAACAGCATTGATTAAGGTACACTCCAGTCCTGTAGGTGGCAACAATAAGCCTCATATTTGGCTTTGCCAGCAATATTAATGATATTTACTTTTAGGCCCTGTCCACACTACATAACCGATCTCGAACTGTACACAAATGTTTTAATTAATCCAGCTCAAACTTTAGTGTCCACACTGAAGTACAGTTTCATGTCTAGTTGGGCGTAATGCGTACACACACTACTGCTGTTAGAATAGTTCAGTTACAGTTTCTAGCAGCCCAATGGACATTGGAAATTAGTACGATAGTATCTCTCCATGCACTGTATTTTATTTTAAAATAATGTGTTATGCCCCATATCAACAGAAGTCCATATTGCTAAGAAATAAAACAGAATTTTGAGAAACATAAATGTGAACACACACACACACACACAAGTAGGGCTTGAAGTTTTCAGGTTTTATTTTTAATCAGGTGACAAATTTAGCTGATTCTATTTCATAATTAAACTCAGAAAAAGCTGTTAACGGCAAAACAATCATTGCTTTTCCCTTCATTTCTTCCCTGAGCCTAATTTTGGTCCCTTTTAATTTTATTTCAAACAGAGCTGACAAATTACGTGAATTGTTCATCCCCAATCCCACTTTTAACTCGCATTTCATTTTTGTAGTCGCCTAATTTACGTACCATTTTTTTGTTTTGTTTTTTGCTAAGCAGTCATCATCTTCAGGGGATTCTCATGAAGAAGATCGCTCATCTGCATCGCAGCCATCTACTTCCGACTAAGAGTACTACAGTGACCGATGCAGTAGTAATGCACAAAAACGCAAACGAAAAATATATTCTTATAATTTTGAATGGGAGATGAAGTATCCATGGCTTGTTTATCGAGACAGCAAGATGTACTGTGTATGAAAGAGCTCCTAGGCAAAATAAAATCATATATGCACGGATGTACAGTTTTTCAAGACTCTGCGCTTAAAAAACAATGCAATGCGTTGCTGTTATTGAGATGCAAAAAAATATTAAAACACACATAGATGAAGGCAACAAACGGTGCTAGAATCCTGTCTGGTTGTCATGCAAACGGTCTACTGTTAGTATATATATAACAAAGATAAGTGTGTCTGTGTTTATATGTGTATCACAGACAGATATTTTTTTAAACTACTACATGACATAGAGTATAAAAGTTCATAAAAATGTACCAAAATGCACATCTCTGGAGTTTCTTAGCCTTTGTGTTAAAATGTATATTTGATGGATGGGATGCAACATTTTGGGCATGTGTGTTTCAGGAGCGCATGAACAGAAAAGCTAGTATGACCTCTGATTCAATTGACATGTTGGGAGCTGTCACTGGTTAGACCTACAATGCCCCTGTCTTTTCTAGTGTTTGATAGTGAGAATGAGTTCTGACAGTGTGCATACTGTAGCTCTTTAATCTTCTGTCTAATTAATTTTGTAACCTCCAGTTTTCTGTAATCAGATATATTTCACCAGCACAGAACCCCTTTAATGGCAAAGGAACTTTAGAAAGCTGATCGTGATATTGTGGCTACATAGAGCATATTGCCGATGGGAATCTGAAATTGCGTGTCTTCTGTAATCCCCCACCCCTTTGTAACAAATCCTTTTTGCAAAACTGCTGACCTTTTTAGAGTTCTATTGATTTTAGCATTGGATTTCTTTCCATCAGTGTAGATGATTTCTTCAGAGTGCGGACCTTTTGTGTGGCATTCTGTATCTGACAGAACACCAAGTGGTGAAGATGAAGAGGATTATTTGTATTTAAGTCCAATGACTCTGTTTTCACTAGCGAAGAATTGCATTTCAGTGTTATTTATGTTTTGTTAATCTCTGGGCACTACGCTCCTTTAAGGTTTGATTTTTATCAGTTGTTTACCAAGTAAGTGTTCTTGTCATTCTGCATGAATATCCTTCAGTTAAATGGGACAACTTTTTTCCCCTACCAATTATCTTCAAATGGCATGTCTTGAAGTTGTTGAATCTGGCCTCCCACTGTTAGATCCGAGACAGAATGAGACAGACGTTGGAGGTAAATTTTCAGTAGAATCCTAAATTGGCCTGCTTCCATTCCATTAAACACTGCAGTAACTGTTAAAGCATTTGTTTTGATTACCTTGCAGCCAAGAGAATGTTGTGCAACTTTATTGACCCAAAGACCAGACAGACCTGTGCTCGGCTGGAGCGGATCAAGTCCATTTAACTGTATAACCATCGACCTTGTTAATGATGTTTCTGGCCTTGTAAAAATGTATGTGATGCCAGCTGCTTTTCATTTCACATGCCCAACACGTCTTGTATCATTCTGGTTGCATGTAAACACAGTATTAAAATTAATTTCTCTGCATGCCGATTATTCAGCATTCTGACATAGAGTATAAAGAATAGCTTTTATGTAACCATACTGAAAATGAGCCGTGAAAAAGCATGTAACACCCAGCGTTCCTGCCTGATCAGGTATTTCCTGAAAAATATCTTCGGAGACTAAAGAACTGAAGGGTCTTAAATGGTGATTTTGAAGGGCACTTTAAAGCTTCAGCACAGTAAGCTCAAAGTTCAGTCCACAGGTGTTTCCTGAAGATGGAGTATTAATTGTTTAGCTTATTTTATACCACCTCATTTCACTGCACCTTTATGCTTTGTTTAAATTGGAGGAAATTGAAAGTAGACAATAAGCTTAAAACCCTAAAGGCTTTTTTATTTTTTACTAATTTTAAAGCTGTAAGTAGTTGCTCTGTTTAGTGATGCATACTCTAAAGTAGCAGCACAACTATAGTTCAGATGAATAAATGTGGATTTCGTTTTGAAGTTTTGTAGGGAGCCATCTCATTAAATGCTCATGCAAATTCATTGTGTTACCGGAGTATACCAAACATTACTGTTTACTTTTTTGCCATCTTGCTTTAGAAAATATTTGCCACACATCAGAAGGCATTGTAGCTCGGTTGATACAGTATTTGTAATTCTAGCACAGCGCTCTTAACTTGCTCTGTTACTTTGAAGACTCGTGCACAGGTGCAATCCCATCAGCAACGCTCACAGGGGGCGGGGCAGGGGGGAGAAGGCGAGCTCAATCGCATGCAGATTCAGTGAATCAAAACTAACTTTAGTTTTGTTACTAACCGGTTTCTTTTAAATGCACAACTTGTAACATTGGTTGATTTTATTCAAAACATTGACTTGTTGAAGCTGTACAGAGCTGCAGGCTGCTGGTCTGATTTCTCCATCCCCCCCCATTATTTTATACCACATGTGTGGCTACAGTAAGCAACTCGGTATAACTACATATTCATATAATTAGGACAATTTGCTATGGAATAACTTTTAATCAGAACTATTTTCTACACAAGGCAAATTGGCTGTCTGGGCCAAAGGAAACCACAAGTTTTCTGACTCTGTTCAAACCATTAAACACAAAACTCCACAAACAAGTTGTTACCATTTACTATGCAGTAAACCCCTGAGAAATGCCATACATTTCGATTTTGACTGGGATGAGTCCACTGAATATGAAAAATGAACTGATACAAGCTGTAGAAACCATTGAATATCGTCTTATGACAACTGAGACACAATTGCCCTTACCAATACTATACTCAACTGTAAATAAATCTCAGAAATATTTAGCAGGGCGACTAACCCTAGATGTCAAACCTGTTATTCTGTATCTGCCGAGCTTCAAACAAGTACCAGCTGCCAAATGTGAAAATGTAGTTCAAATAAATCTGACACAAAATGAATTAAAAAAAAAAAAAACACTCTTGGAGTTTCTTTATGTAGTGTACATACTAGTAAGTGTAGGTTTCAGCGTTAATTCTTGCATGTTTTGCCAAGGCACTTGTATTTCTCCTAGTCTGGCAGTAAAATGTCTCAATTGTATCATGTCAAGGTCACTGACACTCTAAGCGAGTGTAGGAATATGTAATTTAACGGTGTGTGTGTGTGTATATATATATATATATATATATATATATATATATATATATATATATATATATATATAAACCCTGATATAAACCTCCCCAACTCTGTAACGTCACATACTGCCATGTTTGCTTGTCACTTTATATGGTATCTGTCATTATGATAGCAGGACAAACAGTGATGCTTAAGTGTGCAGTGAATGGAAAATACACCAGTTGCTCAGCTAACCTACATGTACAAACTGGTTTTCCTGTTTCTTTTTAAAACGTGTTGTATATTCAAAATAATATTTTGACAATGCACATAATTCTAAAATCTGACATGAGGGGTGGCAAGTGTTCATTTAAAATGTAAGGCTGGTTGGTGTGCGCTTTGCAGTTTCTCAAATGGTAAAAAGAGGATCTTTAACTACCCTATTTTACTGTAAGAGGTTTAATACCAGTTCTCTTTTTTTTTTTAAATTAAAATCCAGTAGCTGTTTTGAGTAGCTGAAGAAAGGCAGTGTGGCTGAATGAAGCGTTTCTGTATTCTGTTGTCGGTGGCAGAATACAGATGACGGTCCAGCTGCCCGCAGTCTTTAGAACAGCTTTATTATGCACAGAGTGCATGTTCAGTTCTGAGGGGGAAAACTGTTATTGTGCTGCTCTAACAAAACAAAAGTAGCAAGCAGGGTCGGAGCTGTGTTGATGGATAGATAGGTTACTTTTGTTGCAGTCTTTAGAAAATACAAGTTGAAGAGTAACGCACGAATCCAGTTAGTATTCATACTACGTTTCTTTCAATATTTAGTCTTATTTTCTTGCTCTACTTATTCTGTGCATATATCCAAAATCTCCACCATTTTACAGTTTTGTATAACGCGTTACCCATATAATTTTGGCTTTGAAGTAACATTGTTTTAAATAGAAAATGTATTTTAGTCTCTGTACAAGTGTGTGTGTTTTGTATGCTTTAGCTCACAAAAGGCTCTGATCCAATATGCCCATACCCCCATTTTATTCGCTTGTCTTTAGCTTTGTGTTGCATCGTCCTCTGTACATCTCCAGTAACATCAGAATCAGGTTGTTGATTTTATCTGTTAGAAATATAAACTTATCAGCTGGTTCACTCATCAGATACAATGCAATCATTTGTATTGCCCATGCCACAAGCAAAATATTCAGGGGAACATGGCAGTCAGTCGTCTTGTTTATCCTATTTAAATAGTGCGAATTACTTGTACTCCTTATCCTTTACCTTCACAAAATATATATTGTAATTGCCACAAAGTAACTAACCTCTGGCAACTGTGTTATAAGCCAGAATTTCAAAGAGAACAGGTTCCATTTGCATTGGACCAGTTCCTATTTGAATTTGAAATTGAATTGTGTAATACTTTTAAATGCAATACCATATAATGTACATTGGGGTCGATTTTTATAATTGTAATTGTGCAATTTGTAATTAATTGCAATTACAATATAATTCTAGTTCAACCTTTCAACACCTGCATAATTGTGTTTGTAATGTAATATAATGATCAATTCCAGTTCACTTACACACCTTTCCAAGCTTAATCATTCGCAGTTCCATGTTTTACATTGAGCAAACATTCTAATCATATTTTCAACCACTTTTAAGTCACCCCATTTGTTTGAAAAACAAAAACAAAACTATTATGTTACTGCATTTGTACCTGTGATGACCATGTTTACTGTTTATTCTACCAAGCAGTAATGTGTCTAGCCATTTGTAACTTTATTAGTGTAGTTGCAATTACTGCAGCATAATTGTAACTAATTGAACAAAATAACATTGTAATTGCAATTTCAGCAAACAATTCGGCTGGAAGTATAATTGACCCCTGGTCTGCCAGACACATGCAGTAGGCAGCCTTTTTCTTTTTTTTTCTTCATCTTTACAACTGTGCAAAGCTGTGAACTTTTCTCAGACTGAAATGCCTCTTCTGTTCCAGAAATGTCTGTGTTAAGCAAAGCGGGGTATATGCAGTGCTACACCTACACAGCAGCATATGACGAGTCCCTGTTTTTAGGGGCCGTAGAGCAGTTCTCATAACTTTCATGCACGCCTCAAGCCAAAAGTACTTGTTAAAGGTGTTTTGTACAGAAGTCCACGTTGCAGCAATGCACAGCTAATTCACATTCCTCAGCTGGTATGTCTCCAATAGACAGGGAGTGCGCAGCTGAGTCATTGATTACTGCTGCCTTACCCTCCGCTTCAGGAACTGAAACAATGACCTCCTTTAAAAGGTGTCCAGCATTACTACTGTAGTATGTGAATAATGTTTTCATACCCTCATGGAGACACCTGTTCCTATGTATTTCAGAAGTACTGCACATTTTTAGAACATAATGCTTGTGTAGGTCATGTGTGTTCTCTGGGAAGAATTCAGGCTACAGACAAAACAAAACAAAAATACCTGGAAAATGAATCCTTACTGATTTAAACAAATCAGTCATGTGTTTATTACATTCAGTTTATCAGGGAAGTGAAACCAGTTAAGATGAGTGTTTTTTAAAAGGCAGCCAAAGTAATATACCGTGTGTTGCAGCAGTAATCCACACATTTTTAATTTTTTTCTGATAAAACAAGGGGACTTTCAGCATCCACCACACTTGGAGGATACTCCTCCCTGTTTATTTTGCTGAATTTTACTGTAGCTGGAGGGCATTATTTGTCAGATGCAATACAGAGATGCCACTACCACCATTGTAGCTCGTGATGGTAATTTATGATTGTATTAATGATGTGTCTTTTGCCTTCACAAGCCACCCTACTCTATAGTTTAGACTTACAGTACTGAATAGGGACCAGCATTTGTGTAAAAATCACTTTTTTATGTTTTTCTTATCCTTTTTTATATGAGGTACTGTGCAGTGGTTTCCTCGTGTTTGGGATTGAAAACAGCAATAATTTATATTGTTCCAAACTTCTCATGAAAATAGATGTGACACATTCTAAAAATAGCAGAATACTTGTTTTTGAAATGCTGAAAAAGATGGTCTGAAAGCATTTAACCCACTTACTGGAAAGCACTGCATATCCAGATTCTTGTTTACCCTGCTCACAGCATTCATGCATAGGCCACCCTTGGCTCTTTTGAAGCTAATGGTCCCCCCATCTTTATTCAGTCCAAGGCTGTTTTGTGAAAAGGACACCTATTGTGTAGAATTCCTTTGGCACTTTTAGATACTGGCGTACAGCCCATCAAGGACTTGATTTCAGATTTAATACAATCTTTAACTCCTTATCTACTCCTCTTCTGGCATTCTATTAAGTGTAATTGAGTCTGCTTTCTTCAGGTGGATATCTGTTATTCACAGATAATAAGTCCATAAAGTACTGCATCAGCTGAATGAGCTTTCTTTGGAGATTAGATTTGTTCTCTCTGACTCGCATGTAGCATTGTAGCCTCTTTTTGAAAGGCATTATTAAAATCAATTGGCAACATTTGCTTGTTATAATAAATGGAATTCACATCAAGAGCACTGTTTCTCCGTGTAAAGGGTGAATACTGTGCCTATGTGTGTGTTTTGCTGTAGTGTCAGTAGTTCTACTATAAGAGAGTTCAAAAATTAATTTGCAATGTACTGGAGAATTAATTTACATGTCAAATATAGATCAATTGGATTAATGCAATATGGTGTTTTACTGGAGTGGGAGTACCGTTTGATTGTGAAGAGTTTAGTGGATTTTTCAGCATGCCTGCTTTCTCTGTGGCAGGAACCAACACAATGACTAAATGTACTGTATTTCCACAGTCCATCCTCTGAGGACAGGTAATGTAAACTCCCAGAGTGTCCACTTTCAGCTGCCATGCATTAGCTGTCCTGTTATGTTTAGCGCTTTATATCTCTGTATTGGGATTTGCAAGATCAGATTGACCCTCTCTTCACATTTCACATCATTGCAGTGATGGTAGTACACAGGTGTTTTAAAACGTAGCTTGAACTGTCTCATTGTGTCAGGATCTTTAGCCTCTGTCTTGGCCACATGTTTGCTTGTTTTACCATTTAATGTTCAAGGTTTCTCTTCAAACATGGAATTTAATAGAGTCTTTTTATAATGAATCCCCTTTTGTTTTACCTTTAGTGCACACAGTTATCAATAGACAAATTACTGTATCTACAATACATAAAACATGAGAGTAAAAAACCAAACCGACCATGTTCTTTAACATTTCTCAACACTTTCAGCATCTTTTCATCCTCCCATTATTCTGTGTGAGCTGCAGGATCAGCACTCGTACTGTTTGCAAGTTTTCTTATTTGTTTTTTCTCTGAAAGTCTAACTTCCAAACACGTTGTTGGATTGATGTCAGAATATGTGTGTAAGGCTTAGTGGGGGAACAAAGCATGCATGGTTACAGTTCATTATACAAAAGTGTTTCCCTGAAAAAACAACTGTTGGCTACAGTAAATGGATCTATGAGTGTAATAGTTTTTGGGCACACAGTGGTGTGACCTGTTGTGTGTTACTGTAGGCAAACAACCTTCTAGTTTTGATGCACTTGTTTGAAATGTTCTCCCAGTTAAGTGCATGTATTTTAAATTACTAAATTAAACAAACGTATACTGACTTTTTTTTTTTTTTTAATATGTCATTACAGAGATTACGAAGATTATCCACCAAATATAGAACTGAAAAAACATACCCCACCAATGTTGGAGAAAAAGAAGAAAATGTTAAAAGGAATAGATATAAAGATATCTTGCCTTGTAAGTATTGTCTATGTTTCTGTTAACTTTCACAGCAGTTAGAGTATTGGTTAAGTCTGCTTGTGAGCTTGGACATGCGCTACTTTAGAGGTAATTTTTTATGAACTCTTGAATTGTAAAAGGGGGTGGGGTTACTGTTCAGCAATAAGTGGCATTTATTGATTGACTTTTTTTTTTTTTCTTCAGTTGACCACAGCAGGGTAAAGGTAACATTAAAACCCTCCCCTCAGGACTCTGATTACATCAATGCTAACTTTATTAAGGTAATGGCTTTGAAATGTTTTGATACGTTTTTTCTTACAGTGTATGTTTAGTCGAATGATAGTCAGATGAGTTTGGGGTTCTGAAATAGAGATTAGCATTGTCCGGTTCAGGTTACTCTTAGTAAATGTATGAGGTTGATCAGGTTTTGTTCCTATTGCTTACACTGTTGTCTAATAATACATTCCAGTATTGCCGCATTAAACTTTCTTATATATGTTGGCGCTTGTTGTGGTTTTTCCCCTGTTAAATACTTTTTTTTTTTTCTGTATTGCATTTCGTTCTAAGTTTTTCTCCTCCCCGCCCCCTCCCATTCTGATTTCCAGGGAGTGCATGGGCCAAAGGCATACATTGCAACCCAAGGGCCGCTGGCCAACACAGTAATAGATTTCTGGAGGATGATCTGGGAATATAATGTTGCAGTAAGTAATTAAGCATTTAGCACTTGTCATGAATACACAGATGTACCTCTGAATACACCTCTGAGTATTTCATCCCTTTTTTGTGGGGGGGTGGGGGCAGGGGCTTGGAAGGCAGCATGTTAGTTCATGAATCTAGAAGAAAGCTTGACCTGATTTACTTTATATTAAAAATAGAAAAAAGTCTATTTGTAAAATAAGATCACACTACATGGTGCTGTCTTAAGAGAGTATGCCAAAGTTTTGTTTAATTTGACCATTACATTAGTCCAAAATAGAAATAAACTAATGACCTTTGTCCAGTGGATATCTTTGGTCACTCTTGTCAGTAGATTAGTTAACTGCTGCATACCTCTTGCAAATTGATTCTGCAATGTTTGATTTTATACAGAACTGGAGTTATGGGTTATGGACCAAAAAAAAGGCATGTTACTCCATGTTATTGACATTAATAGAGGATGTCAAATACTAATGGCCTGGTCACCACTGTGTGTCACTAATTTATACTATTGATGTTTTTTTCAGATTATTGTAATGGCTTGTCGAGAATTTGAAATGGGAAGGGTAAGTCTTTTTTTATATTGTGTCTATCTGAAATTGTGATTGCCCTACATGATGACCTGAACCATATTGAAGGTTCTCCGAAAGGTTCTCCGTGCAAGGATACCAATTTTTCATTGACAAGATGTGCATGGTTGTTTTCTACCTTGGCCATAACGCTGGATAATTCAGGGCTGTTTGACTGCAACACTGCATTTACATTACATTCTCTGAGGTAGTGCCATATACGGTGCTGTGTTGATAAAGATATCATACTGAATCATTAGTGCAGCTTGTACCATCTTTTAAAATGTTTTAATTCAGATTTGTAAATACTTTTTCTCTGTAGAAAAAATGTGAGCGGTACTTTCCGTTTTATGGGGATGAACCCTTATCTTTTGGACCATTTCAGATTTCTTGTGTAAGTTTTTTTTTTTTTCTTTTTTTTCACCACTACTCATATTGTATTGCCTTTTTTGTTGCATTTAGAATAAAGTTTTGCCTTCTACTGATTCATGACAACATATTACATTTTGTCTGTGGTTGTAACAGCAGTTTGAACACATTTTAATTGTATATGCATTGCATTGTGGTTGTAAACCTGTTTGTTGCACCAAGTAAGTCTTACGTGCTTGTTACTAACCCTTCACAAGTCAGGATATATTTGCCTGTGCTGTTTTACGCCAATATTAAGAGTTGATTATGAATGTTGTGGAGAGATTGGTGTTAACCACTTTTTTATTTAGCTGGATGGTCCGCTTGAACACTTATCTTTAGGCTTTCCTATCTGCATACATGTAGAGTGTGACACAAGACTGAATTTAGTATGAGCTATAGTTTGGAAGTAACCTGTTTGGGTTTGTAACAGAGTTCATTTTGCATAGAGGTCAGCACTCTTTCCCAACACAATCTAACATCTGTTGAAACATAAAAGGAGCTAATGGGCTGTGACAAATGACAAAATGCACGCTTGTTCTGAAAGGTCTGCTGTAGTTTAAGATAAAATGGATTGTGAAAGGGTTTATGAAAAAAAAATGTGAAAGGGAATCATCCTCTATAACTGGATACAAAATTATATATTTTTTTGTGTTTTGATTGACATTATTATTTGAATTTTAGCATTCTTATGTATTTCTGTTTTTAAGGAGGCTGAACAGGCTAGAACTGACTACTTCATAAGAACTCTCCTAGCTGAGTTTAATAATGTGAGTATTTATTTATTTTTAATTAAAGTTCTCTGTCTCAAAGCACCCCACAACCTACATTTTAAGAAAGCAATATTTGTTTGTTTATATACATACATACTCTTCAAAAAAAGAAACTCATAGGTGTTTTGAATGTACTTTTTATAGCATTACTATGGCAGTTTGCAAAGTAAAATAGACAGTTCCAAAGAACCTTATCCTGTACAGAAATCATTAAGACATTCAATAAAGTCACTTTCAAAGTTCAAGGTCACAGAAACGATGACGGCCTGACATCTCTTGCCCATGGATCGAATCAGAGCCTGGATAACATGCCGGGGAATGGCAACCCACTCTTGCTCAAGTGCCTGGAAAAGTCCTTGTAACGTCTGTGGCTCGGGGTGACGTCGCACACGTCGATCAAGCTCGTCCCACAACTGCTCAATGGGGTTCAGATCTGGTGATCGAGACGGCCAGGGAAGCACTTGAACATTGTTATGAGTGAGGAAAGCTGTGGTGGCCCGGGCTGTGTGCGGTCGTGCATTGTCATGCTTGAAAATGACATTACAATGGTTCCTGAATGGGATCACATGAGGCTGTATGATCTCATGACAATAGTGCTGAGCTGTCAGGTTGCCTTGAACGTGAAAAAGGTTGGTTCTGCCACAGTCTGCGATTGCCACCCACACCATGACACTCTGATTATTATGACACCGCTGAAGTCGTAGTCAATGATGTTGAGGCGTAAGAATCACTCCTCTAACCGTCCTTCTTGCTCGGATACCTGCCTCTCGTAGGTGGTTTCTGACAGTCTGGTTGGAAATTCTATGCAGATATACAGGTTGCAGTGGTGAACCTGTCACATAAATGACGTAGGCGTATAAATCTGTCCTGGGCTGCCGTCGTCACACGTGTTCTACCAGATATTGGGCGGTCAAGTGTTACACGTCGCTGGTATCTGTGCCAAAGTCGTCCTATAGTGCTCTGGGAAACATTCAGATGCCGTGCCACGGTGGACTGAGCATCGCCAGCTTCCAGGTGTCCAGTAGCATTATTCCGTTGAGCCTCGGTAAGTCTAGGCATAACTTCATGTGTCTACAGCGAACACCCATAAGACATGCAAGCTGAGAACCCTCCACTTTTATAGCCACATCTCGGCATGTTGCATGTGCAGTGAATGCACGTGAATATTGCAAGTCTTAAGCAAATGGTGTTAATTTTGGGAATATTCACAGGTTTTGGCATATGTCATGCATTTTCAATCCTGACAATGTGTCAGCAAAACGGGTTTAAATAAAATACAATTCTTTTGATCAAGTTAAAAAAGCACTCTATAGAAGGCTCTTACTCACTAAAAGCAATTGTGGGCCATAAATGAAATATGCTTTTCCTGCTTTTCCTCAAGGAATCACGCAGAATATACCAGTTTCATTATGTGAACTGGCCTGACCATGATGTTCCCTCATCGTTTGATTCTATCTTGGATATGATCAGTTTAATGCGGGAATACCAGGAACACGAAGACGTGCCTATCTGCGTACACTGCAGGTAAATACATTTAACTACAAGGGATTTGCTTAAGCGTCTGTTTTTATTATTTATTGTTAGAATGTAGGGAGAAAAATAGCATGTGTTTGCCATATACTGTAGCTTCTTTTAAATGTAGCATACAGTATTTATTGAGCCCAGAACTGCAGTAAAACAATCTTTTCTATTCAGTATGTTGGAAGTACAGTATTTCTGTTTGAAAATACCAGTTCTTGACTGTATAATGTTGTACTCCTATAACACAGTAAGACACCCTGTGTTGATAAAGCAATGATGTAATGTCTGCAATCTAATTACGCTCCAACGTGAGTTCTTAAAAGGCTTGGAGCCTTTTCATCTTGCTTTTGTATTTTAATGAATTACTTCCAGAAAGAACATTCAGTTGGCAGTGAATTGATTAATTATTTCTGTGATTAAAGCCTCATGTTAACATTGTTCCATGCCTTTTAAGGATTTCAGGGCTAAACTTTCTTTAGTAATGAAGAATACTGTATGTTTACACTCCTATTGATCTCTGTAGATTCAATTTATATGAAGATGGTAAATATACAGTATTTCAGAGTGCTATTTTACAAAGGAAAGATCATTCCTCCACTGAATGCTGCGTATGTGCCCTTTTTTTTTTTTGTACCGTCCCCAAATTTATTTTTAGTGATCCATTGTTATATTAATGATAAAAAGGTTTTATGTATTCCCTTTCTATTTTCAGTGCTGGTTGTGGAAGAACAGGTGCGATTTGTGCCATAGACTATACATGGAATTTGCTTAAAGCTGAGGTACGGAAGCTATCAAATCGTTTGAATCCAAAGATGTTTTCTTTTTGCAACAAACAGAATACTGCTTTTTTTTCCCCAGGTTGTCTGGCAGTAGTTCTAGAAAGGAAAATTCATTATAAAGTTGACAAGCATTTTAATGGGAAGTCTTTGTCAGGGCCTTTTGTGTTCCTTGTACTTGTTTCGCTTTTTTTGTGTGTCCTTGCAGTAGAAAGTTGAGAATGCCAAAGGCATAGTGTTCAGGATCTCCTCGATTGGTGACTGTAGCATGACAGCACTGTTTTCCCACCAGCTGCGATGGGGAAAACTCCAACATACGACAGCGTAAAGGAATTCTACTGGGTGCCGTTTAGTGTTCCTGTCAACAGTTTAGCGTCAGGATACATATGCTCCGGATGCACCTGATTTACCATGCTTGGTCACTAAAACCCATGCAGTCTTATTCTTTTGTTCTGATTTACTTGGCTGTAGCATTGGTTCATTTTCTTCATTTCCAGTATTGTAAAAATGCTGTTTTTTTATTTATTTAACCTTTATACCTCTTGTTACCCTTTTTAGAAAATTCCAGAAGAGTTCAATGTCTTCAGTTTAATTCAAGAAATGAGAACGCAAAGGCATTCCGCTGTACAAACTAAGGTACTAAGTGTAACCACTGAAGAATGTATTCATATTTCTTTGGTTCCTAAATGTCCCGCTGGCTTACAAACCCTTTATTTATCGATATAGGAACAGTATGAGCTTGTCCATCGAGCCATCGCACAACTCTTTGAGAAGCAGATACAGTTGTATGAAGGCCCTGCCAAGAAAATCACAGATGGTATAGTAAGTGACATCTTGATCCCTGCCTAAATAAATAAAAACAAATTGTAAAAACATAAATACAAAAACTTATAGGAAGGCTTTTTTTTTTTTAAACTAGATTTGTTTACCCTACGTGTTTGTTCACTTACTTATCACCAGTTATTGAGTAAAAATTAACCCTTTTTACTGCCATATTGCTTTAACCCTTTGTGGACTGTGTGAATTCTAACATTGAGGGCCGACTGAGATGACTTAACTTTAACGCATGTATCGGACTAGATATCTACTTAAAGTATACAGTATTATACATTTCTAAAAATCTGTGCTCTGCATATTACGAAATAAGTAATTATTTCATTCTATGATCAGGTATACCCACACTGACCTAATTTGAATATGACACAAAAGTTTAAAATCCACTTAAAAATTCATTTTTCTTTAGAAATGTCCTCATAAGTGTAATTTACTGATCTCTTACTTAAAATATGTAAAGTTATCAGTGGTAGCCACACACCGCAGGAACTAGAATCTGAAATATTTTTTTTTAAAAATATGTAAGGTGCACATTTTTATCTTTTTGAGAAGTGATTGGCAGGGTTTTAGCTTATGTGAGTTAATGTATGTCCGTTTAAAGCACAGAGTGTGATACCTTTTTTGAAAAGCTGAGTGTCTGTAGAACCTGGACATACCAAGGGTTACACTGACATTAAGTCAAATCTTAATTTACCCAACTAGAAAGCAAAACAAAAGTAGAAAAAACACACACTTTTTTTTTTTTGTAATTGCTTTAAAAATATTTAATTCGTAACAAATATCGTCTGTATACTTATGTACATACAGCAGTTAATATATGTCTGCGCAACAGCAAGCATAAAAAAACACATTTCTGATTTTAAATACTTACTGCACTTTGTCCATAAAGTATTACAAAAAAAACATGTTTAATATAAATAAATAAATAAATAAATACTAAATTATGATAACAACTAATTAATAGCTATACAAGTAATATACTACATTGGACCAAATTCATAAATGGCAAAAAGAAAAAGGAACCAATAATGTAAAAAAAATAAATAAATAAAGGGTAACGCTAACAGCAAAGTCTGATGCAATATTGTAAGCATAACACATTAGCCTACACTAAACAATTGGACAATGTACTATCCTTATACACATTGGTTTATTTATAACCAGGGCTTATTTCACATAACTAACATCTATTGAAAACTAAACAAGCAAAACCAGAACGTTCAACGGCTCATCTACTTCAGAATCTTCATATCAGTGTGAAGAAGTTTGTAATTCAGCGGATATTCTTCTCCTTCTGGCATTCATTCCATCAACATCTTCTATAAAAATGTCTTCTACCGTATTTCTTTTGGATCATTAAGTGTTCTGGATCTTGCAAAACGATTTAGAAACCCCTGTGGTAATGAATTGCGCTTTGATGTCATGGTCTACGGTGTCCAGTAACCTTTTCAGTGCCACATTGTTTTTAACCTCAGCCTGGATGTATCAATGATAGTCTTTTCACATTTCCATTTCATTTTGATTACAAACCATTTCAATTGATATGAAATGCCCCTTAGATTATACTACTGGGGATGTGAACAATTTTTGGTTTACATAAGGTAAATACACTAGTTTGCTAAAGTAGAGGTTATGGGGAATGGGTTCAAATAGGCCTAGGCCTCAAAAATGGTCTGTCATCAATTCCCTTTTTATATATGTTTTCCTTTTAAAGTAAAATTACAAAGAATACTCTATTTTAATGAGTTCTCATTTGCCAGTTTGTCTCCAGCCCCCTGAAAAAATGTGAAATTCTAGAGAGAATAAAGGCAGGATGTTCACTGCAATGATGAATAGTCGCAGAAAACTGTGGCAGGCTGCCATCCGCTGAGGCCGGTTTCCTCCTTCAGAACCAGAGGATTTGTGACAATTCCTTTGCAGAGTCATAGATCTGACCATTAAATAAAACAGATTTTTACATGTTTTCTTAAATGTTCCTTCTTTTAACGATTTAAACAGTATTAATATATGCCACCGTTAATTGAAAAGACCACTGACTGCAAACATTGGTAAAATAGCAATAAAAAAAGAAAGATAGGGGAAGGGGAACTTTTTTTTATAGGTCTTCACAGAACTTGTATTGTTTTGCCCTTAAGCCAGACACAAATACTGATGCTAATGACATGATATGAATTTGTATTGATCATCAACGGTGTCTCAGTTGTGTAACAGCGACAAAGGGTTCATGCTGGTATAGTCTAATCAATAGTGCAGAAATAGCAAGTCCTGAAAATTCATGCTCAGCATGTAAATCTCAGCACCAGTGTTGCTAATTTTGGGATGTTTGTATACTTAACCATAGTTTAGGTTACTGACGCTTTTATTGTGTGGTTTTAATAAAACAAATAGAACATTGTGTGTTGCTCATGTCTTGTACCTTTATTTATGAGCTGATGAGTCTTTACAGTAAAGACCAGTACAAATGCTTTGTTTATTTATTAATTATTAAAAACGTATAGTGGTGTATGATGCATATGAAGCAAAAATGTTGTGGAGTCAAAGGCTGTCTTTCAGAAGCCAGCTGTGGATTGCAGTGTTTACTATTTCTGGAGTGACATCGTGCTCCGAATGTGTGGGTGTCAGAAAGTGGGCAAAGAAAGCCAGCAAAAAATGTTTCTAATTCAAAATTCTTGACTTTGATGATGGGGCAGATAAATAGCTGCTTTTGTATGTTTTCTTCTTCCAATGTATGCTTATTGTCTATTTAACAGTTTTAAACCAGGAAAATGCTAATAAAAACCCAGTGTTTGAAAAAAGAAGGACAAAGTATGTGATGTGGAGTTATTTTTCCTAGACATCTTTAGAGGTCTGCGGTGTTGAAAGAGTTAAGTTTCTAACAAGCGTGACTGAAGTCATGAGACCTTTCATGTTTACATCACATGTCTTTTTTTCTTTTCTTATGGGAATAGGATGTTGGAGGCTGAGCAAGCTGCCTTTAAACCTGAATGTGGTTTTGTAGACTAGACCTTAAAAATGTGACTAAGTTTCACAGTATATAATAAAAATGCCTTTGGCAAAAAACACTTTATCTGAAGGTAAAATGCAGACAATGCATTTATAATCTATAGGGTTAATTCTTAACCATCACTTTGCACACCCTATCCTAATGTAAAATACTACTTTTTGTTTTTTTTCTTCAGATTGAGATTAGTCCTGAAAACACTGCCAGCTCCTTCGATCTGGAGAAAGGGGACTCGCCTCCACCGAAACCGCCTCGAATCCGCAGGTAACTTTCATATTTTGCTGTTCTAATATCGGCTCCTGGATTTTTGGTTAAGCTTTCCTAAACTCTAAAATGCATTCATTGTTTGCATTAATGTGAGAAAGTTGGGTCATCCTCCACCTTCCTGTAAACTCTTAGTAGGCCATGCAACATCCTCTAAAGGGTATGTTGGTGACCTAGGCCCACTTTCACCTGCACATAGCCTTTTATAGAAATTACCACTTGATTTTATGTTTGAGTGCCAGCAAGGTGGGTAAATGGCCACACGCTTTCAGTGTTTTAAATCAAGTAATGCAATCGATACATAGTAATCCTATATTAATTTAAACGCTCAGTTGGTGTCTTAAAATTTATGTTCATTTGTCAGAGTTCCATTTAATTAATATATCTTATGGATTTTATTTTCTTACAACGATTTTGTTCATTGTTTAAGTTCATGTTAGTTCAGTAAGGCCTCAGTTGGTGTCTTAAAATTTATGTTCATTTGTCAGAGTTCCATTTAATTAATATATCTTATGGATTTTATTTTCTTACAACGATTTTGTTCATTGTTTAAGTTCATGTTAGTTCAGTAAGGCCAGCTTCATTACACATGTCATGGGAGGTACTGAGGGGGTGGGAAAGGTTAGGTTTTCATGTTTGACTTCCCTTGCTAATGTTGCTTCAAAATACTGTAAAAGCCCTTCCCAGATGGAAACTGGCAGGCCAGTTATTTGCTCCGGATGGCAGATGCCATGTGGACTGTTTTGTAAAGATTTATAATAGTTTTCCATTTCCTGGACAAGAACTTAGTGATATCACAGTGAAATACTTTAAATGAGTTTCTGTAAATAGTCACAGTGGATTGGTCTTGGTCAGAGCTTGGACAGAAGACCCTCCTAAGTTTTGCTACTAAAATAAATGAAGGTATTGACTCATAACAGTGTCTAAACATGGGGTTTGTTTGTCAACATGATCACAGACCAGATTTCATGGATGTTTATTTATAACTGATTTTTGAATAAAAGAAATACAACATAGCCAATTAAGGATTATAAGAGAAGGGCTTTACAAAATATCTGAAGTATCCTTCCAAAGTGCATACAAACTTGAATACATTTTATTAAATTCATGTAGGCTTCTTGATAGGAGGCATACTGTATGGGAACCTTTGCTTTAAAGTGTATAGTTGAAGGGAAAGCTGCGCTCTGAAATAGGAACAAACCAGGGAGCATCTGTAGGGCTGCCTCCACACTGGACAGAGCGATGCGAGCGAAGTCGCCGAATGTCAGTCCACACCCGACATAACTTATAAACGATCCAAGACTGGAAATAAATACATGACCCCGCCCATACATTCCTATTGAACATACTTGAGATGGGCTAAAAGGTTACCACCCTGACCTCCGGCAACTACGTTGTAAAATAAAAGTTGGACTTGTGAAATCTATAGATCAGAGTTATTGAACATCCCTATATATCCAACAGCTTTATTGTTCGTAATAGTAGTATTACAGTTGTAGTATGTTTTGTGTGTGTGTGTGTTTTTGTTTTTTTTTCTTGGCAGCAGTAGTAGTCTGATTTGAAGCCTGGTACATCTCCAGCTGTCAGAAGACAGCTGAACAGTAGTAGTATAGTTGAACTGATATTTTCAACAAAATTATTTTATTGTTATACATTTATATATACAATTATATAGAATTAAAAAAATATAATTAAATACTTTTGATCAATCAATGGGTGCTTGTTACAGTAGACTCCTATGCCATGAACAAAACACACAGCAGTTCGAGGAAGTTTACAACTGCTTTTCCACAATTACAATATTGTTAACCCTTGCTTACAAACTGATCTAATCAGATGGTGTGACTGCCATGAGAATACAAATTATTCATCTGGAGGTCTGGATGATTTTCTATGCAAGTCATTCTGTTTCAAATCAACCAAATTGATTTTGTTTTGTTTAAGGATGTGATTTTGTGTGGTAATTTGACCAAAAAAGCTGTGCAAGATTTGTGTGTTCTAAAAATGTTTAATCTGCTGAAAAATGTAACTTTTCCAACAACTGCATAAAATTGAGGAAATGTAGTATTTTTGTTATCCAACAATTCTTTTTTGCAATGTTACAATGGCACTACAGTATATCTTTTAGGGAGAGTGGGCTATCAATAACTTTTTTTTTGGATTTACAAAACTAAAGCATTTTAACCTTTTTATCGCTTAGTGGGCACTTGCAGGATAACAAAAAAAAAAAAAAGATTGTAATGTAAGGCATTGAAGTATGTTTGTCTAGAGCAGCTATTATGTATTCTATATATTTTTTGCTATTAGGTTAAAGTTGGTTTAAAAACTGCTGTTAATTACAAATAAACATCCTGTGTTTCCAAAATAGCAATACAGCATGTAGAAAAGATTACCAGAGAAACATTTTAAACTCCCTCACTGTTATGAATAATACTATATTCATATTGTTGGAATTAAGTTTATTTTTTTATCTACTTCAGATACTGTTCCGCAGTAGGTGATTGAGAAGCCATTGCCAAGTTATTGGAAGGAATAGGTTGCAACCTCACTGAAATCGTCTATGTAGTGTTTACTTATTAAAAACAATACATTAAGGACCCAACAGGAAATTACTCCTGCTAAACTGGTCTTGCTTTGTAAAACGCTTGTAGTTCTGCCATTGAACATGCTCAAAATCCAGTATTCTGGATATTTGTCCTCCATGTAAATGTCTAAAAATAATGGAGTAATAAATTCCATTTGCATGTAAACAAATTATCTAGAATATGGTATCTTGTGGGGTTTTTTTTTGTACAATAAGTTATATTGGATTTTTTTTTTTCTTTTACTGATGGTAAAATTAATTTCCATCACTTGCATTGTGGTTTACGGTCTCAGTTATACAAGAATAAAAAAATGTGTGAACGTTTTAATGTTTCTTACCTCAGCATCCTGGAAATGAGAGATCATACTCAGGCAATTGATCATTTTCCATTGTAGTCCAGACCTTCACATTGTTTAAAAGCATCAAACAAATATACACAGAAAATGAGTTTGCAATAGACGTAGAATATGAAGTGTATTTTTAAAATTATTTTTAGGAATTAGGTTCTTTGTGTTGCATTCCCTAAATGGGCTCCTAAATATGTTCTGATAGATATTGGACCTTAGCAATATCTAGTGTGCCACCTGATGGTTGTCAATGATATTTTCGTTCTAATATTTACCTTCATATAGGACATAAGTTCTTGACTTTTTAGAAAGAGGGTCACCCCCTAAACAATGTGTGTGACTGGCTCCATCAATTTTCATGCAAGATTATAATAGACCTGATTTTGTTTACTTTACTGACATAGTTTTGTTTTACTGGTTCCTTTTAGAGAGGATTTTTAAGTCACTCAATCGTAGATTATAAGGTAAAGCTTCAAGTAGTTGAATGTTTCCTTAAGTGCCATCAGTAATGATAAACAGATTATCTTTTTCTGCTTGACTTGTTTCTTAAGTCGTGCCTCGTAAATTGAGGACCCATGTAGTTTTGATTTGATGTGCCCTGCCCTTAATCAAAGATATATTTTAGTCTTGATTTGAAAAGTATATTTTTATTGAAAGAAATGTGCAAGCCTTTTGTAGTATTAGGACCTGAAATTCTGATGGTATTACCTGAAATCCACAAAGTTTAATCTGAAACCTGCAGTTAATATATACAGTATGGTTTATTAAATATGATTTTTATGTCCAATCAGAATATAACAAAATAACATCAGTATTTTTTTTTTTTAAACATAAACATTTTGCAATACAGAGCTGCATTGTCAGTGTGCCCTGTTGGAGCCTTTGCTTATTATATTTTTTGGAAAATCAAACCACTTTTATGGCTACTCCATTCTTTATAATGCTAATTTTTATATGCCGCCTTTTTCAGTTGTCTTGTTGAAGGCGATGCCAAGGAAGAGATCCTGCAGCCTCCAGAGCCTCTCCCTGTCCCGCCTATCCTGACACCTTCTCCTCCGTCTGCCTTCCCCACTGTGACTAAAGTATGGCAGGACAGCGACCGATACCACCCCAAGCCGGTGTTGCACGATCTGGCGTCGAGCCAAGCCACTGACCACAACAAAAACTACAATAAACCCACAGATTCAAACTCAAAGACTGAGACCTATCCAGCTCACATAGAGCCCTTGGAGAAAAAACCTGAGCGAAAGCTGAGTATTGAGATCAAGAAGGTGCCTCTTCAGGAGGGGCCAAAAAGCTTTGATGGGAACAGCATGCTCCACAGGGGACAAGCGATTAAGGCCAAATCCCACTCTGTCATGGAGTCCAGTTGTGGTTCATTTTCTGCAGATTCAGCCCCTGAGCCCCTGCAGAACCTCTGTTCAGATTGCTCAGGGCCTGACAAAGGGAGCTTGCAGACTGTGGGTCAGAGGCACGCAGGATCTGACCCTCCCCAGAGGCCCAACCACCTTCCCCTTAAAGAGAAAGGACATGCTGCGTGGTCTGTATCGAGTCCCGAAAAGGCACAATCCTCTTCTCCTGTGTCTGCCGAAGAGAAGTCTTCCAGTATTCCTAGCCAGGTCACTAAAACTATTGCACTGACGGCAGAACCTCCCTTGCAGACAGTCTCCACAAATACCAGCAATCGACACTGTGCCCAAACCCCGCCAACCAGAATGGCACTTAGTTTTAGCAACCCTCTCCATTCCGATAACTCTGACTCAGAAGTTGATGGGAGGGACTCTGAGAGAGCCATAAAAACCAAAAACCTATCCAGTAGTTCAACCGCAAGTGCCACTGTTTCTGCCACCACTACTGGGGAAAATGTTACAGCTAGAAAAGTAACGTCAATGACTATCGCTACCCAAAAACCATCAAGCTCGCTCAGTACGGAAACATCAACAAGTATGTCTGTGTTTTATTAAATGTGATTTTTTTTGTGTTTCATATATAATTCCACACTGCTGTGCAAAAGTCTTAACCATGTTGCATTTTTTTACTCTGCATTATGAGCATCAACAATTTACTCAAAGCATCCACTGGTGTTTTCTACTATTATAACAACCTTGACTTGCATAAAGAAGGAAAAACATTGAGTGAAATAGTTTGCATCACTTGATCACTTGTCGTCTTTCTATTCCTTAAGGATGTTATCTTCAAGTATTGCTCATCCTTGATAGACAGATTTTTGGGTCTTCCAGTCCTGGGTTTGTCAATTACAGATGATGTTTCTCTGTACTTGCTGATTATGCTTCGGATACCACACCTTGAAAATCGAGTGATGCAAGCTATTTCACTCAATGTTTTTCCTTCTTTATGCAAGTCAAGGTTGTTATAATAGTAGAAAACACCAGTGGAGGCTTTGAGTAAATTGTTGATGCTGATAATGCATCGGAGTAGAAAAATGTAACGTGTCTAAGACTTTTGCACAGCAGTATGTGTGTGTGTAACATACAGAGCTTATAAATCCTGGTTTATAAATTAAAAAATAATAATAATAAAGAAGGGCAAGATTCTTAATGCCTTTTTCCCCCTCCAACAGTATTAGCTCAATTTGTTTCAATGGAAATAAATCTTATTCCAAAACTAGTTATTATAACCGACTACTTAACAAGTCCTTAAATGAAATGTATGAAGTTGTTTATTTCAGTTTTGGTAACTTTTATTATGTGGTGTGTGTTTTTTTTTCTGCAATGGTGGTGCTTGCCAATTTTGTTCTGAAGTTTTGAGTATCTTGCCTCTCTTCTGTGTTTTTTTTTATGTAAGTCATCTAATTTTACTGCTTAAACTATTTTTGTAGCTGGGTGGGACTGGGAATCTGGCACAAAAAGGGTCAAGAGTTACTGAGCTGGGATTCAAACCCAGTATCTTCTGGCTTCTAGACCAGGCTGTAATGACAAGTTAACATCTAGTAACATATTTCAGTAGTCTGAATCTATATACCAAAGTTAGAAATCTAAATAAGATTGACAAAGTAATGCTTTTGAATAGCTCTTTATCCAAAAAGGACTGCACATACACTGTTTCCAACAGCCTTCCAGAAGTCATTTGTTTATGGTGAATTACCTATGCTTTATATATATATACACTACCGGTCAAAAGTTTTAGAACACCTCCATTTTTCCAGTTTTTATTGAAATTTACGCAGTTTAATGTCTCAATGTACTCTGAAATTAAAGCATAGAACAAATAAACAATTGGAGATAAAAAAGAAATCATGGAATCGTTTTGTTTAACAAAATTTAATCTAAATTTTTGACTCATCAAAGTAGCCACCTTTTGCAGATATAACAGCGAATACACTCGTGGCATTCTTTCTACAATGGAAATCAAATATTGTTGGAAAGTTCTTCCCAACACTGTTGCAGAAGTTCCCACAAATGTGTTGCACTTGTAGGTTGCTTTGCTTTCACCCTTCTGTCCAGTTCATCCCAAACCAGCTCGATGGGGTTTAAGTCTGGAGACTGTGCTGGCCATTCCATGATTTGAAGCCTACCGTCTTGTTCTTTTCTTCTAAGGTAGTTCTGACATAGCCTGGAGGTATGTTTTGGGTCATTATCTTGCTGTAGGATGAACCCCTGACCAACTAGGGCGATACCAGAGGGTATTGCATGGCTGCAAAATGCTGTGGTAGCCGTTTTGGTTCAGGGTGCCACTCACTCTGTGCAAGTCGCCGACTCTGGATCCAGCAAAGAGCCCCAGACCATCACGCTTCCTCCTCCATGTTTGACAGTTGGTGTCACACACCGAGGAACCATCCTTTAGCCTACTCGACAGCGTACAAAACCCTGAGTGATGAACCGAAGATTTCAAATTTTGATTCATCGTCCATAAGACCTTCTTCCAGTCTTCAGTGGTCCACTGGTGGTGCTTCATGGCCCAGGCAAGCCTCTTTTTCTTATTTTGCCATCTTAGCAATGGCTTTCTTACTGCCACTCGACCTGTCAAACCTGCAGCTTGAAGTCTTCTCTTCACAGTTGAAACTGAGACTTGCTTACTTCGACCAGTGTTAAGCTGTGCTTGAAGCTGTTGTCCTGTGAGCCGCCTATCACGCAAGCTGTTGACTCTCAGAAACTTGTCTTCTGATTCTGTTGTGGCTTTGGGTTTCCTCCAGTTTCCAAGTGCCTTTTGATGGTGTAGGAAACTGTACTCACTGACACCTTGGCTTTCTTTGCAATTTCTCTAAAGGAAAGACCTACACTTTTAAGGGTTATAATGGTCTGTCTGTCTTCCTTTGTTAATTGCCTTTTTCTCGCCTTTATGATAGCAATATACTACTTCCTGCAGTACAATACTGTCCAAATAATGCTTAAGAGGGTGTAGTAACACAGTCTGTTCCAACACTGCTTTTATACAGACAGAGGGTTTGTAAGTAATCAACAAAAGTTGGGACACCTGTAGGAATTGTTAGCATCAACTTTCAAGGCTTAATTTACTTCCATTGCTGCAGAACAGCTGTAAGTTGTTAACCCATTACTTGTTCCCTGAAAAAGGCCTTTTTGTATAACTCTGAAATGTACATTATTGGGGGTGTTCTAAAACTTTTGACCGGTTGTGTGTGTGTCTATATATATATATATATATATATATATATATATATATATATATATATATATATATATATATATATATATATATATATATATATATATATATATATAATTAGTAGAGCTATTGGATACATTATGTTCTAAATGTCACTTTTCAAAAGTGTTTTTGTTTGTTTGTTTGTTCTGCATAGATATCCTTTCAATAATTACAAATTAAAAATTAGTAGGATTTTACAAAATACACTTAGACAATTACTATAATAGACTTTTTTTAATACATGGAAACAGTATTTTACATATTTTTTGGCACAGAAGTTTGATTCTGATTATATACCTAGTAATATGTATTTGTATAGCATTACTAATCCATATGCTTTGTTATAAGAACTTTTTAAAATGCCCTTAAACTATCATGGTACAGGTAAGTTGCTGGCACCATGATAAATAAAATACTTGCCAATCAAAATTTTAAAAATAATGTTTGCTTTAGGCAATTAATACTTTTGGACTACAGTGTAGTATATATTAGCGCAATTTAAAGTACAGTAGTTATGCTAAGCAGAGTGTAGATCTTAAGGCAACAGATTTTTTTAGAATTTGCCATTATTATTATTATTATTATTTTTATTGCTGATTTACGATAAGTGACACAAAGGGACATATACTGGGCAGTTTGTTGTGGATTAAATCTAGGTACCATGCCAGAATAAAGAGTATCGCAAACCAAAACCCACTTGCAATAAAACTTGAAAGGTCTGAAATACAACTACTTGGATCATGATGGATTGGAGAATCGAGGCTTATCAGTGAAAACAAAACCAACCTTGCTGTATAAGGTTGTTTTATTTTATCCTTGATTTAGTGTTGTAACCACTTCTAAGAAGGAAACTAAACTGTTCAAACAATGGCGAAAATAAAAATGCCTTGCCCCATCATATATAAATTCTAACTATCTTTGGTGTGTGGTTATTCCTTCTTGTATAGTGTTTTTTTCCTGATGTGTACTAGTTTGTTTTCTTTCTTGTTCTCCTCTCTGTCTCTTTTTTCTTAGTTTTTGGTTGATTTTAAATTTTTTTTTTTTGCTTTATGCACCTACTCTTTTTATACTTGCAGATAATCATTGTATAGTCTGCCCAGATTTTGTGAAGATTTGAGAGAGGCATTGTATGAACATGCAATTATTTTGAACTTGGTGAAAACAAATTAGGAAACATAAGAAAAAAATACAAGACAAGGTATTTGTGGTGGAGCGTATTCGACTGCGGTGGGACCAGAGTAAGGGCGGATATGTAAAACATGGATAAATTAATCCTGTTTTAAATACCATTATACACAGCTGTAACAATTACTATATTCACACAATTATTGTTTTGAGATTCAGCTTTTATTAGGGTGCTCCCCTAAATCCCTTGTTTAGAAAGATAGAGGGTATTCATGCTTGTGACAGAGTAGCTGTCTGCCGTGTGGATGCGTGCATTCGCTGCGTAGTTACAGGCAGGAGATCGAGAAGGAGGTTGAAGTTGATATGCCCCGCAGGTGAACACGATTTATGTACATAAACACACTGAACAGCTCACGTGACACTACCAGCAATGACTGCACATACAACACAGTGTACAAAAACTTTGGTAGGATCTACAATCTCTGAACTAATCTTCTCTGTTCAATAATAAACTAACGCTGCTGAAGAGATTGATCATGGCGGATAAACGGTTAGGGCGGATACGCGACGGGTTACTGTAGACGGGTTAAGTAGATCTTGCCTGTATCTTAAGTTCAGTTCTTCAGCTTATACAGTACAGTGATTCTTATATTCTCCATGCATTGCCATTAAAACACTCCCATAATATTGATATATGGACCTAGACCAACGTTTCAACAAAATTATTTATCAATGTCTACATTTTTGCTTTATCTTCTAATTTAAATGGCTGAATTAAAATGTGATTGTGCAATATGCTGTACTACAGAAAACAACAGTTTCACTGGTTAAAAAGAGGTCACACATATGAAGTGGTTTACAGTAATTGCCATGGTTTGGTAAGAATCTGTAGTGTTCTGTTCACAGTGATGCTGTCAATTTTGAGATTTGCTGCTTTGAATTTTATAATTATATCGGAATTAATGTTGGCTTCTATGATTTATCCAGTCAGGCATTGGACAGATTGTGTTTGCAAACTATTATTTTCCATCTAAAATGCAGGGGACTTTGACAGTAGATGTCACGCATTAAATTCTGGTTTCTGAGATTGTTAACCCCTCATTAATAATATTTCCTCTGTTTTGTCTCAGATTCTGATAACAGTGAAGACTCTCCTCCCCCTCTGCCTGCAAGAACCCCTGAATCTCGTCGTCTGGCAAGTAATCTTGGTGAGCCACTCATCTCATAGCTATACTTTTTGCAAAGTGTTTGGTTTACAACACAATTAGCTATACCGGTTTTAATCTGCATCTTGCATAAATAGTAAAATAGTCTGTACATTATGAATGTTTGTTTAATTTATATGCCTGGTCAAATTATGAAAAACCCCAAAAAGTGAAAACCATTGCAGAGCAAAAAAAAAAGGAATTATTAAGGAGGTCCCCGGTTCAAATCCCACCTCAGCCACTGACTCATTGTGTGACCCTGAGCAAGTCACTTAACCTCCTTGTGCTCCGTCTTTCGGGTGAGACGTAATTGTAAGGGACTCTGCAGCTGATGCATAGTTCACACACCCTAGTCTCTAAGTCGCCTTGGATAAAGGCGTCTGCTAAATAAACATAATAATAATAATAATATTAAGCACGTTAAAGGTGAGTAAATGAAATGCAATGAAAAAATCGGACACTGTTTGAACTGGAAAGAAAAGACCTACTCGAGACAACAGTTGTCTTTTGCTTAGGCTTTATCCAGAGATGGTCATAAAGGTAAAATATGCTGGTGACTTTATTTTATAAGCCAAATAAGCATGAGTGCAGACACAGTAATACATGATGAATAAGGAGGCTGGGTAGTCCAGTGGTTAAAGAAAAGGGCTCACTGTCTGACTCATTGTGTGATCCTGAGCAAGTCACAACCTCCTTGTGCTCCGTCTTTTGGGTGAAACGTTATTGTAAGTGACTCTGCAGCTGATGTATAGTTCACATACCCTAGTCTCTAAAATGCCTTGGATAAAGGCATCTACTAAATACACAAATAATAATAAAAGCACATCATTGGATAATAAAAATCATTAAAATTTATAGCTTCCTCTAGAGGACTCGACCTAAAATGATTGCCTAATTTTGTTAAAGATGTAAGCTGAATGTGGTTGATAATTTTCAGCTAAGTTTTTGAACTTGGTGAAAACAAATTAGGAAACATAAGAAAAAAATACAAGACAAGGTATTTGTGGTGGAGCGTATTCGACTGCGGTGGGACCAGAGTAAGGGCGGATATGTAAAACATGGATAAATTAATCCTGTTTTAAATACCATTATACACAGCTGTAACAATTACTATATTCACACAATTATTGTTTTGAGATTCAGCTTTTATTAGGGTGCTCCCCTAAATCCCTTGTTTAGAAAGATAGAGGGTATTCATGCTTGTGACAGAGTAGCTGTCTGCCGTGTGGATGCGTGCATTCGCTGCGTAGTTACAGGCAGGAGATCGAGAAGGAGGTTGAAGTTGATATGCCCCGCAGGTGAACACACGATTTATGTACATAAACACACTGAACAGCTCACGTGACACTACCAGCAATGACTGCACATACAACACAGTGTACAAAAAACTTTGGTAGGATCTACAATCTCTGAACTAATCTCTCTGTTCAATAATAAACTAACACTGCTGAAGAGATTGATCATGGCGGATAAACGGTTAGGGCGGATACGCGACGGGTTACTGTAGACGGGTTAAGTAGATCTTGCCTGTATCTTAAGTTCAGTTCTTCAGCTTATACAGTACAGTGATTCTTATATTCTCCATGCATTGCCATTAAAACACTCCCATAATATTGATATATGGACCTAGACCAACGTTTCAACAAAATTATTTATCAATGTCTACATTTTTGCTTTATCTTCTAATTTAAATGGCTGAATTAAAATGTGATTGTGCAATATGCTGTACTACAGAAAACAACAGTTTCACTGGTTAAAAAGAGGTCACACATATGAAGTGGTTTACAGTAATTGCCATGGTTTCTGAGCCACTAAAGTTCAAAGTAAACATTAATTTGACTGTTGGTTGGTTTTCTGAAGCCAGTATGAATTTTATGTTAAAACATTTGTCGCTAACAGATAAACCAACTAGTCTCTGTTTTGTAGATGACCCCGGTCAAGGAGATAATAGAAACCAGATAAATTCCATTACACAAGAGAACACAGCCAGTGCCAGAGGAGAGACAGTATCACAGAGAGGAGTCTCAACCGAAAGCACAGACCTAGGTATGCAAACCTATCTTTTTATATATTGTTTTTTCCATAGATAAGGATTGGACACACGAAAAAGAAACCTCTTCCATAACTGTCAGTGGGGTGTGGGGCCACCATGGGCAGCCAGGAGGACAGATGATTGAAGGTGTTTCAAATGCTCTGGGGATATATATGTGACCTTTTGTTAATGAATACTTCCTGAAATCATTCTGGAGAACAGACCAAAAGTAGTAGGTTCTCCATAATAAGGAAGTTCACATACCCTAGTCTCTAAAATGCCTTGGATAAAGGCATCTACTAAATACACAAATAATAATAAAAGCACATCATTGGATAATAAAAATCATTAAAATTTATAGCTTCCTCTAGAGGACTCGACCTAAAATGATTGCCTAATTTTGTTAAAGATGTAAGCTGAATGTGGTTGATAATTTTCAGCTAAGTTCCTTGTTTCCAAAACCTGTCAGGTGTTATATGATTAAATATATTTAATTAAAGAAACAAACATTTATTATTTACACATATTTGTTAGGAAGCAGAAATAACACTTGAGAATGGCTTAACTGCCTGTGCTGTTTTTGAGGAAATGTAAAGTGTTTTAGGAAATGCCCCCTATGATTTATTGATTTAAAAAAATAATAATAAAATAACACTTTGACTTCACTTTAAAAATACAATGTGGATTCTCTGACTTCAGTCTCAATGTAACCAGTATCTAGCCATACAGTATAAACCATGCAGCAACTTTTTTCCATCACATTAAAACATTATATGCTTACTTAGTTGGGTTCATATGCACTGTATCTCGCTGTGATAAAAAAAAAATATACTGCCCCAGTATAGTATATTTAAATGCAGGGGTAGGGCATGTTGGTCCATGTTTCATCAGCAGGCTCTGACTGTAAAGAGCAGCCCTCAGTGTAGCTGTAAATTGATTAGCTGGCTGAAGAAAGTCCTGTTTTAGTTTTTTATTCCAAAAGAAAAGATAAAACAGAACACTGTTTTACAGTGAGTTGCTGTTCCATGATTTTTGTCTTTATTTTATTAATGCAGATTCTTTAACCCAGAAAACACTTTGTCCAAGTCATTCTGCAGAGTGGAGTGGGTTTCCTCAGAAATCGACTGCAGAACTGCACCAGTCTGTGATCAGGAGTAAGGTAATCTGAAGTCTTCAGTTTAGTTACATTTAGCAAGCCCTAATGGTACTTCAAGCTTACTTAACTATTCTTATTTGATCTTCCACAGAGTATGAAACCAGCTAGGAGTACAGAAAATGGTAAGTTTTTCTACAGCCTCTTTTCTGTATATTTGTTCCCTTTTATTGTGAAATTTATGTGCCACACGTTTTGGCGTGCATCTTTACATCTGTGTGTCAGGTTAAGTGGACCAACTGGAGCTACTCAACCTCTTACATCAGGGGTTCCCAAACTGTGTGCAACAACAACATTCTGTATATTTTTTGCATATATACAGTAACGAAAAGCAACAATAAAATACTAATGGATAGAGATTCAAATGAAAAAAAAAGTAATTTTTCTTAAATGCTAATCGTGGGCTGCAGTGCCTACTGCAGCGAAACAGGTGGGCCTCAGGTAAAAAAGTTTGGGAACCCCTGTCTTACATCACTGACTTGCTGCAGTTCATACTTTTTGTGGAAAGCCTTAAAACAAGCTCTAAAATGACAATGTGTTACACAATGAGTTACACATACCAGCAATGTGGGACATGAGTTACACAGCTCTTCTTTTTAAGTGGAAGCTACATTTGATCAAAACAGCAACAACTAAAGAATAAAAAAAACATGTCCAAGTGGTCTTTTATGTATTCTGTAATGCTGCTCAAAATCTTTTAAAACCTTTAAAAACTCTGTGAGCCACTAAAGTTCAAAGTAAACATTAATTTGAGTGTTGGTTGGCTTTCTGAAGCCAGTATGAATTTTATGTTAAAACATTTGTCGCTAACAGATAAACCAACTAGTCTCTGTTTTGTAGATGACCCCGGTCAAGGAGATAATAGAAACCAGATAAATTCCATTACACAAGAGAACACAGCCAGTGCCAGGGGAGAGACAGTATCACAGAGAGGAGTCTCAGCTGAAAGCACAGACCTAGGTATGCAAACCTATCTTTTTATATATTGTTTTTTCCATAGATAAGGATTGGACACACGAAAAAGAAACCTCTTCCATAACTGTCAGTGGGGTGTGGGGCCACCATGGGCAGCCAAGAGGACAGATGATTGAAGGTGTTTCAAATGCTCTGGGGATATATATGTGACCTTTTGTTAATGAATACTTCCTGAAATCATTCTGGAGAACAGACCAAAAGTAGTAGGTTCTCCATAATAAGGAAGAATTCTTGTCAAATGAGTCTGCCATCAGTCATTTAACAAAGTCAGTCAGATCTTTAGTCTTGAAAAAAAATAATCCTCTCAACTGACATGCACAAATGGTAGGACTAAAAATACTCTTTTTCTTAAAATTTACTCTTTCATTTTCAGGCTTCAGTAACCGCTGTACAAAACCCAGGGGCCCCAGGGATGTTCCTTCAGAATGGACATGATGGATCATAAGATAACATGGACCGTAATACTGCAGCGTTCTTCATTTCCATCAAGTGTCACTGTGTATTGAAGAATGGATGCAACATATTCCACAACACAATCCTCTTTTTTTTTTTTTTGTACTAACAATCTCAAGCAATGTAGTCTTCTTGATAACAATGGTACATTGTATGTCTGTACATCTATTGTTTGCCAGGGATGTGAATTCTGGTGCTAAAATTGTTAATCTCTATATGCTGGGACCATTTACCTGCTGCCTTTAACTTTTAGTTAAAGTATTATAAACTTAGGTTTTTGTTTTATTTTTACTATTGTTATTTCAAACAAAGTAAGTATTATGGCCTTATTTTTTTACTCTGTTACAGTGCTTGTAGACATGTGTGTTTATAATATGGGATTATTATTATTATTATTATTATTATTATTATTATTATTATTATTATTATTATTATTATTTAGGGACAGTGGACTACTCTAACTTCTTGATAGCTTTATATGCCTTGTTTTATATATGTATATAGGGCAATATATAATTTAATTAATTTGCTGTCATAAAATATTAACAGAAGATGTAAGAAGTATTTGCATGATCTAAAACCTTTGTATACCATTTTGTTTTGTAAATTATTAGCCCTGCTGTTTTTAGAAAAATATTTTTAGAAAGTGTTCTCTTCTTTTTATTTTTTTATATAAACTGCTTGACATGAAGCAGCCAGCTCCCAAGATATCATGGGTTAAAGATTGTAATACATTTTGTTAATTATATTCAAAAGGTTATTTTTATATGGTGTGCCGTTTTATTCATCAACCATGCTCCTGTGTACCACTAGCCTTGGAGCCTCACAAGTGCCTTGGGACAGTATGCAAGTATGCACCTCTGTTAACATGCAAGTCACTCAGCACAGTTTGTGGGAATCTGTGACACCCTTTTTTTTTTTTTTTTTTTTAAATGCATCTTCCAAAAGGACCTGTATTTTACAAAAACTATTGACCTGTCAGTAAAACAATTTTAAGTGAACAGTACAAAGTGATTTATTCTCATCTGTCTTCAAATCAATTTAGTTAGTAAAAGTGCCAGTGTCTGTAATGCACTTTTGTTTGTTGTGCAACACAGGGTAGTGGAAACATGGATTTGGTAGACCAAGAAAGGGTCTTGGAGAGCAGTAGTCTGAGCATTTATGCTTCAGTCACTAAGAGACTCAATACTATGTGCCCTCTATCGCAATTCCTCATTGGGTGTTTTCAATATTTTTTTAATGTGTCGCCAAACATTTTAATTGCACATATGTCTCTTAATTGATTATGTCTCTCTTCTTGAGAGTCTTGTGGCCAGACCTGTGTTTTTGTTACCATGATTACTCAAGTCACTCATTTATTTATTTGCTACCAGCACCATATTGCCACATGTGTAGACCTCAATGAAATACAGTAGAATACAAATACTGATGGAAGTTGTGGCTTCTAGTGACTAACTATTGACCCAAGAGTTGAAAAACTGATTGTGCACAATAAAACTAAAACTGCAGGATGAGGGCTTTATTGCCAACTGGGCAAAACTCAATATGTCAATATGTTTTATTAAGCCTGACCTGGGATGAGATGTCAGAAGTTTATCAAATGTTTTTAAAACTACTGACTGCTGGAGTAACTTTTGGTTCTGGGCAGTTATGTCAAAATCCTCTACTACTTTGATTATTGGCCAGTTTGTAGACAATATCACAAACTATTTTGGTTTTGTGACTGTATTAGTCAATGAGTTTGCAAGCTGCAATTTAGGGTTTAATAACAAGTATGTTGATAAGCACATTGAACTACTCTTATGAAATAACATAAATATACATAACTAATAAAAATGTATGCTTACAAGATGCCAGACCTCAAAATAAATATTGTGAATGCCAGCTAACTAATAACAAGGTTAGCCTTTTTTTAGTGTAAGAAAAACTGCTGCCTCAGTTGAAGTTCAAACTGAGTCTCAAATATAATTTTATTTATTTATTTATTTATTTATTTTAAGGCTTTCAGAGATGCAAAGACAATAATACTTAGTTTCTTAATTTTATTATCCTACCTCTGCTTTAAACATCCCTTGAGACAGTGGCCTTGTTTACAAAAGGCATCTTGGGGACAGCAGCACCTAGATCAAATTTTGTTTTTTTAACAGTGAGTCATGTCTAGTTTTATGTTTTCAATTCCTTAATATTTTAAAAGTAGAATGGCCCCAAACGATGATGCAACCTGCACTTCAGTAAATTCTTTACAGTTGATGCACAATTGTTTCCAATTATATTTATAGTCAAGTTTCATTGCAGGTGATGCCCAGTGTAGGAAGAAAAATAAATAAAATACTGTCCCATTCTTGCCATCACTGATGACATTCTCCTTACATCATGTCCCCAGGGGTACTTTGTTCAATGAACAAAAAAAAACCAAAAAAAATCTGGTGGCAAACACCTCTGACAGGAAGTGGAAGTACATTCAGAGAATCTTGAGTGATTCTGCATGGCTGCAAATTGTTGGTATTTCTGTTTGCTGGATCAGATCAGGCAGTTCCTTGGTGCTCTTATAAAATAAGACAGCAGCTTATGATACATAGGGTAACCACAGTAAAGAGTGAACCTACTGCAGCCACCATAATAAAAGCAGATCCCTGCCAGAATAAGGTGAGGACTTGTTTGAAGGGGGTTGTAAATTAATTTGACCTATTTGCATTTCTTCTATGGAAAAAACAATAAGTCTATTTTCCTCCTGCATTCAGCATACATTGACTCAATTGAGTTCCACTAAATGACTTGTTTTCATAAGTGTATTTGCATGCAATGAAGTGTCAAACTGGTGTGCAATTTGTACCATTTTGTGTGAAAGGAAAACATACCAGTAAAGTAATACAACTAATAGGTTCACTCAAGGTTCAAATTGCACACTGGAGTAGTTTTTATATAGAGCCCTTATTGTTTTGGTGGGAACAGTGTCCAAGGTCTGTGTGGCACATTTTCTGTTAGTATTATGTAGTCAACAGCATTATTTAAATTGAAAACGATTTAATACAGGAAAGAACCACATTCAAATGGTGGTAAACCTGGAATGTAAACAAGACTGTTCAATTGGTAGAACAGCACAAGACCCTCAACAAAAGCCCCTCTTGTCACATTTGTCACACAGGTATAGCTATTTATTTTTTTTCCACTTATAAGTCGTCCTTAGTAGTGTTCAAAATAATCATCTCACTTAATAGTGCACACAAAGGGCAGTAAGGAAGATATTTGATGTGGGTATGTTTTATTGTGAATTCGTTAAGATTTATTTAGCCAAGCATTTGGAATTTGGTTGACAGCTCACGTCCTGTTTACTTTCATACAGCTGGAAAAGATAGACCAGGGAAATGCATGAGATGTAATTGGAAAGAAAATATTTTGCATCCTATACTATGCATTGAAGGTATTTTAACCTCCATTAAAACAAGGTACCTATCTGTGCAAGTATGTAATAAATGGTACAGAAGATAAAGATGTTTTTTTTTTTAAATATGAAAGGGTTGCTTATTTATTTTAAATATAATTAAAATTAAAGTGTTAATATTCAAATTGCTTATGCAAATGTATAAGACCATAAAAACTAGACCAACAAAATGCTGATCGGACATAATGTATACTCTATCATATATCAACCGTATCAACTCAACACCACACGACCAGCATGACAGTAAACATAGACACAATGAAAACTTCTTACTTTTGTATACAGGTCAGTTAGTGATCAGCAGATGTGTAGAGCACAGCGTGTGGTTTTCACTAACTCTGCTGTGCAGAATAAATGCATTTTTTTTCCCATGTGTAAATATCGGGACTTTCTTCCTATGCATCGGTACTCGAGACATTTGCTTGGAAATCGGGACTGTCCCGACCATATAGGGCCTGTTGGCATGTATGCATAATGTTTGTGTGTTTCAAATATATAGGAAGGAATGCATGTTTTTTCCATTGGTAGTACCAACTTGGTACAGAATAATAATACCACTATGTATGTGGTGCCAAGTATTTTACAGTAAATTGTTTGTTGCAGTCTTTCCCGCTTCTTCTGCAAACCATCAATCGCCTCGTTACCCCTCCCACTGCTGCTCCAGCTTGTCGTTCGTGATCTGGATTCGCCTCCGGTCGGCTTTGCCTGTCAATAGCGGTGTAGCTCCGCCTCTCACTGGAACAGCAGAGTAGCAGGCAGAGAGAGTAAATACAGAAAGCCCCAAGATGGCGGAGTCACTGAGCTTCATGCGCTTAGCAGCTACCGACAAAAACCCGCTACAGAAACCCAAGGAAACCAAAGGAGCGCCGGATAGCATACCGCAGTCTTCCCGGGATCACCACCCACCGCCGCCTAAAAAAGTCCGAAACGAGGAGAAGAGCCTTAAACCCAAGAAACTCAATGGAGAAGGAAGTCGAGCTGGTGCAGTTGAGAAGCAGCAGCAGCACCAACAGAAACAGAGTTATGGCAGCCCAACAACATGGAGCTTCAATGCCAGTAAGACGAACACTCCGACTCAGCCGGCCCAGACTGTCTTCACGCCCAGCGCCTTTCAGTCCACCTCCAACAAGCCTAAAAAGCCCAAGGAGAAACGGGAGAAGGAAAAGGAGAAAAAGAAACACAAGCCAGTTCCAGAAAATAACAGCGTTGCTGCGATGAAGAAGGAAAACGGGGAGGTGAAGTTGGTGCAGAAAGGTGGGGAGTTAACAACTGCAAATGTCTAAGTTTCATTATTTGTTAAGCAGATCTAAACAGTACTATAGTGGCCGTATACCTTGTTACGTCTCTTCATTTCTGTATTTAGTTTGTTTTGGTAATAAGTGTGAGAGGATTTGACAAAACCCTCTACGTTGCTAACCCACTGGAAGCATGTGGGCCGTGGTGTACATTTGTGCACTTAGCTGGGCTCTGTGTATATCTGCCTTGTTTTTTGTTTTTTTTTTCATCATGATGGGTTTATTGTAAAGTGGATGCAGAATAAAAACGGTGTAAACATAAATATATTTTATTTTGTTACAAATATGCCAGTAACCTCTAGTCTAAGCAGTGTGTATTGGTAATTAAGACAGAGGGTGTTCTTTCATTTTGATTTCAATTTAATAATTCTGTAGTTTTAATTTATGGATGGGTGTTCGGCTGCCTGGGTTGTAGTTTCACTTGCTATGAATGAACCTGCCCTACTCTGGCCCCTGATAAATTGTCAAATATTCTTATATCGCCTGATACTAAAAGTATCAATGCAACGTAGTTTAGTTGTACAGCACAGTAAGTTTAATTGTGATATTTTATATAAAATGTATTTTAAGTAAAACATCAATTTGAAAAGTATATTTTTGGATTTGACATATATATATATAATCAGTTCCTGGACTACTGTATGCAGTCGCTGGCTTGAAACCGTGTTTGAAAAACAACAAATATACTATTGATGAGTAAGTTATGGTTTTATATACTGTTTTTTCCTACCACGCCCCCCATGATATAAATTACCAATTACATGGTTAACTGCGCACACTTTTAGAAATAACGCGTGTTGCCCTTGCTTTTAATTTTGAATTTTAAAAGCGTCCGCAAGGTAAAGAATCTATTCATTTTGTTATATTTTTACACAGAGATTACATTTTTATTTAGCAACGTGGCGTGAACAAACCTGAGACTTGTTGAATCATAATGCTTACGTAAATGTCCTTTTTTGCAATACAGACCCGCGTCGTCGAGGTTTATCGGCCTCCTACTGCCATGTCGCTGACCTCATTGTCCGTGCAGGAGACCTTGCTGTGTGACAAAAACAGTGATGTCATAACAGTAATGGCAGCACTGTATTGTTAATCTTCACTGCGTTGGGAAACTGTAGGTGTAGAAATCTATCACTCTAGCTAGCCATAAATAAAAAGCAATAGTGCACTATATCGGCCGTAGACTCCTATTTGAGACTGTCCTGAAATGTTTTATTTCAATTTGAAAACAAATTAACCAGTACACTTTTATTACACACTGAACACACATTAAAATAATTTAATAAAGTCTGTGATAGCCAAGCAAGGTATATTATTTTGATAATTACATTTGCGTTTGTGATGGCAGTTTGGTTCCTATTGCGGAACACAGGACATCCTTACTGTTCATGCTATCTTACTGTTCTGCCAGTAACACTCCTGCTTCTATTCTTTCAGATCAGAATAATAAAGAAAAGGAGAAAGATAAAGACAAGAAGAAACACAAAGTTATGAATGAAATTAAGAGGGAAAATGGAGAAGTGAAATTGCTGCAGAAAGGTGGGTGTTGATTTGTACATGTGGGTTCGTAACTTCTGACTGACTGCAATGAGATTACGAGTAAAGCGGCTGAATTAGTGCTCATAATATTTATTGTGAAGGTTTTAGGAAGAGTGAAGGTCCAGTTATTGTATATTCTTTTATGTATGCTTCACTGATGTACTAGTGCACTTATATGTAATGCCCATTTTGCAGAAAGTTAATTATTTAAATTATATATTGGACTCATATCCTCAGACTGTGCAGTGGATAGCATGTCAGCCTCAAGTGCTCATGTAAAACCTAATAATTGTTCCAGTCAGGCCATGGGTAATTGCCACCTGTTGAAATGAAGGTCATAGTTGGCCAAAAAAAGTTATTCCTTTTCCGCTGATTCCTCCAAACTGCAGCTTTGAGTTGTTGACAAAAAATGTCATCATACACGTTCCATTTTAGTTTAAAGGTTATTTCTTTACAGAGAGGTCACATTGTGGTCATTGTCTGTTTCATATCCCTGTGATGTTTGTAGAGACTGAGTAAGCCCAGTACTTTATTTCCCTCGATAAAAAAAAAAAAACAACAAAAAAACTTATTTTTATAAAGATAGATTTCCTATCGCATTGTGCATTTGCACACTGTTTTGTTAGGTATTGACTGATTATGGCTTCCATCTTCTGGACCTGGTGAATTGTAGATTTTAGCTAAAACCTATAGAAATCATTGTCATTTTATAGGTTTTTCTACGAAAAATGCTTTAGTCTGTGTTGTCTTTAAACTATTAACTTTAACCAGTTTGTGGTGGTAACAAAGCTACCGCCACTGCACTGTCTAAGCCTAAGCTGAGAGGCCATTTTGAGATAGTAAAGTAATATTTGTAATTCTAAACACTGTATGTGGAATGTTTTGGTGATTTGATATTGACCAGTGTGGCTGTCACATTGAGGTTATGTGACATTTTTTGGCTTATGGATGACAGAGAGATCTCTTGAGATATCACAGTGCAAGGTACAACAGTAACACTAATGACAGTACTCTCAGTTAGACTGTCCAGAACAAATGCTATGGAAGTCCCATCCCAGTAAGTGTTTGACTTGCTTTGCATGATTTTGTATTTAAGAATGCCAGACTTGCACAATGATTTGAGTGATGCTTTAAACAGCTTGTTTTTTTTGGCTAAGCTGAGTTACAGTTTGGAATAATTTAAAAAATGATGTTGCCATTTAAACTAATTTAGAATCTGTTCTAAGCAGCCTATATTCTTTAAACTCTTTGTGACTGCTACAGTATGTACCCTTGCACTGCATGTCTTTTTCACACTGCATGGAATGTCAGCATGCAAGTTTAGGGTTATCCTCTGCATACAGGGTGGATGACAAAACAAATTAGTGCCAAATTGCTTGTGTGCAGGCTGTGGATGCTGGTAATGAAATCAAGCCAAAAATAAAGCAACAAGAGACGTCTGCTACTTAAAATACACAAAGTTTAAGGTGAAATGTGTTCCAGTATTTTTGCAGTGTAGTTAGTGGTGTTGTGCTGGACTTGCATGTGCTAACTGTACAGCTGCTGGTTTGTATACATGTTTTAAAGGGTTGCTGAAAATCATTACTTAATGCTGCTCATAACATCAACATATTTATTAAAGCATATTTCCAGACAGTTCTATATTTCCACAGTTTTGAGTTTCCTGTCACTAGCTCAGCTCTGAGAGATGAGGTACTTTATCAATGTAACAAACAATTCTGGGATATATTGCAGTGTTTTTCTTTATTTGTTTACCAGGCTAAATATAAATGTAATCTGTTGTGTCAATTTACTAGCTATTATAAAGCATTGGTAACTGTAACAGCATTTGTTTGATTTTCTAAATGTGTAGAGGGTGATAGATGTCTGCAGTGCTACATGTTTGTGCTTCAAGTTAGAATGTATTTACGTAAGATATGCCCACCTTTGGAAAGCTGCTGCTTTATTAACACCAGTGCTGGGCACATCTAGCTGCGTTTCTCTAGCAATGTATATATTTTTGGGTCACTCCAAGGTGGTTGCTTGAATCATTATTCCATAAAGTCAGGGTTGCCGATTTTTAAAAAAAAATTAAAATCAGATTTATTTGATTTAAATCAGATTTGTTTCATTGATTGATTTTTTTGTTATTTATTATGGAATTTTTGTAGTACTGTAGTTGTAGCTCTATAGTACCTCCAAACTGTAAATTAAGGATGTTGGAATTGGTGGTTTGTGAATAGATACATACCAAACTAAATGACTCAATCTTAAATGAATACATAAAGCAAATTATTTATCATTGTGGCATCCTCTGAATGTGAACTACAAGAATTTAGCGATGGAGTACGCCAGAGAAAAATACCCCTGACTCATCCCAGTCATTCCTTTCTTTTTCTTTCTTTGATTTCCTCTTTCTGTGTCAGTCCAAACACACGCAGTTGTTACTTGACTACTTTGCTTTTTACAGTGTGTTCAATTGTTTAAGCTCCTGATTGCACCACTAAATAAACCGGATTTCAGCGGTTCTTAACACAGTGCTCAATTGTCTATTTGGGACCCCATTGCACTGTCATCAGAATCGCTTCTGCGAATGTGACGGCATTTACATGGACAAGTCATGACAGTTTTCCTCACAATGTTTTTGCCATACTTTGAGGAAATGCGTTGCTATGCTGTTGTGATTTAGGAAAAAGTCGGCCGTACCAATGCAGATTACTCAATTCATAGTAATTTAGGGGAGGGGATATTTAAATGTTTGTGTCTGCCTAGAAATTAGGAAAAGAACGACTGAAAATTGAGGAGAGCGTCATCCGTTGCCATGAAGATTTAAAAAAATTAACAAGAGAAAAGAATGAACTTGTTGTCACGCACATTCTGAATTATCACGCATTCCTTGTTTGTGTCTCGTTACCTTTCAAACACACACATAAAAGTATATAAAATAAAACTTCTACAAGTACAAGTTTTACTACTTAAAATAGGTATGCGTAACATATTTTATTTAAAGTAGCCTATACATGTATTTGGAAAATGTGGCAACATGGGGCAGTTAAACTACAATACAGTAAAAAACGGTATGATCATTAGGCCTATTTGAATATAAGATTGAGAACAGAGGGGTATGTAAAAATACATACGAGGTTCCTGAGCAGCTTCATGCACTGGCAGTTCTATAGAACTGCGGTAGAAGTGCCAGGCGCAGACTCTGCTTAACACACACATTATAATGAAACATGGATGTCTTGTAATATTATATACATTCAAACAAGCCTTTATTTAAAGCTGTACAGTAAATTTGTTGAACTATATCCATTACTTATTGCACAATATGCCAATTGATGCTAACAATTCATTCCAGTTCGGTGCAGCAGAAGAAGAGATGGAGCTCAGTTGTTTCTGGGACATCTTAAAAGAATTATAGAAAGAAAATATGACTACTAAATAATAACGTGAGGCTAAAAGTTCAGTTAGTTCTGCTTAACAACATGCATCTATACAAACATTAGTAGGCTATACGAGAGGTTTACATTTGCAGAGTCTTTTGTGTTCTTTCTTGTGTGTGTGGTTTGGTACGGCTTTGATTTGTTTAGAACACACCTAAAACAAGCATTTATTTTTTGTCACGCCCCTTCCTTTCATGGAGAATAAGGTCATACAAATTTACGCCACAATTTACGCACACATCTCTGTCTTTGGAAGTGTTTAAATCAGGGATGTAATAGGTTTAACGGTTAACCTATAAATAAATTCATACAATTTTTACTAACAGTTAATGTATACTGTAAAAACCTTTGCATAAGTATTTGTAGGGGGTCTTAAAGTGGGGTGTGACTTATACACCTGTATGACCTATAGGCTTTTTCCTGAAATTGTTGTCTCAAAAACGGGGGGGGGGGGCGACTAATACAAATTGATAAAATGTATTCGCCATTTTGTGTTTTAAAAGTAAATATCCTACAAAACATGTGCTCTTTACACGCTGCCTCTGAACTCTGCAACTCATCTGCCTGTAACTTTTTTTTATATTAGACGACTGAAACCTCATCTATCAAACTAGTCTCAAGCTGTCGATCTCCAGTGTTTGTACGCGGAGCACAGCACCTGGTGTCAAAACAGAAAAGGGAGAACTGTAAAGATGGAGCGGTCAAAACGAAGTTAGTGCTTCGTTTTGACTGAGTGCTGTAGCTGTACCTGAACCAACTGAGCTAGCAGCTAACATACAAAAGAACAGTGCCATATCAGTGCTTTTAGGTGAAGACAATGTTCTAAAACTAGACGATAATACAGTTGAAAATGAAGTGGAAAGTTACTTCAGGGAGCCTTGCCCTGCATTGTATTGCAGTCCAATGTGCATCGCTTTCCTACACTGGGGAAAAAATGTCAAAAAGTAACCTGTGTATTCCAGGATACTCTGTGCCTGCAGAACGTCTTTTCCAATAACTGTAAATCGGTTGCATACAAGACTGACACTGGAACACGTCAACGTGTTTTTATTCTGAAAAATTCACTTTGTAGTTGAAGTTTTTTTTAATTAATTTTTAAAAAAAAATTTATATAGCTGATTTCACCTCAGCGGGACTTTGAAAAAGTACTTGCTTAATCACAATTGGACCATATCTTGTTTTCTGAGGGGACATTTTGGATTTTTAGCAAAATACTCTCTTATTGAGATTTTACATTTACACCCATTCATTTCTTTAATTTTACATTTCTCTTAAAGATGACATTCATGCATACAGACATACATTTTGTTTTAAAAGCATTTGAAATACATTTAAAAACACCAAGACAATTGTGCTTTGTACAAGGTTAAAACAGACACAGATTAAAATCAACATGATAAAACAAAAGACCGAAAATCCAAGAAAGTATTCTTGTGTAAATGGTTGATGCAGACATTTCATGTTATGTTTGGATGATGTTTTCGTCATCTTTGGAGAGTACAGTGGTTTTAAATATTTTTTTTTTTTTTTTTTTTGAACTAATTTGTTTTAGTTTAGTAGTTGTGGGCACAGTTTGTTGCGGTTGAAATGACCACAGATGAAACGGGGGGGGGGGGAAATCTCGTCTTTTACATATCTTTTAAAAAGGATTCATAGCATTATTTCATAAGAATCTTAATGAATTGTTGATTGCTATGCTAAGTTTATGGGATGGTGTGATGGGGAGCCCCGCCCCTATGTATATATCAGGGTTGGCTCATTTGAATCGTCGATTTTTAAATCGCTTTTTTTTTTTTTTAATCATTTTTTTCTTTTACTACATATTTTATAGTTTCTCAAGGAGACATGAAAAGTTTTTTTTTAAAAACCTTTTATTAACAAACATCTTAAACTCTTACTGTCTTTAAACTAAAACTCTTAGGGCTGTATTCTGATCACAGCACAAATGCGAGAATGGTGATTGCCCCGCATGCCGATTGTAAACGTAAAAAACCCCCAAAAAAACACTGCACTGCAATGGTGTTCTGAAGACATGTCTTGCCCCGTTATAGGTCCCAAATAAACAACTGAGCACTGTGAAGACCCACTGAAATCCGGTTTATTTAGTGGTGCAATCAGGAACTTTAACAAGTGAACACACTATAAAAAAAGCAAAGTATTCCTAAGTAACAACTGCGTGTGTTTGGGCTGACACAGAAAGAGAAAATCAAAGAAAGAAAAGTTTAAAAAAAAAAAAAAGACTGGGATGAGTCAGGGGTATTTTACTCCATCGCTAAATTCTTGTAGTTCATATTTAGAGGATGCCACAATAATTTGGTTTATTTATGTATTAATTTAAGATTGAGTAATTTAGTTTGGTATGTAACTATTTCCAACATCCTTAAATTTACAGTTCTGACACTATAAAAAAAATTCCAAGATTTAAAAAAAAAAAAAAATTCTATTGAAATAAAATTTTAAAAAATCACCAACCCTGATGTATATTCGAAGAGTCTCCAGTTACGGTGCGCCGGCAAAAAGCATGGTATTCTATTTTTGCCGTAGATGGTCACATGGGACACGGAGATCACATGACGTGGGTGGGTTGGGAAGAGATGGCTTCGAGAATAGCGTGCAGGCACTTATATGTGCATCTGCAAAGTTTTAACACATCTTATTAACTTGCTTCAATGAAAAAATAAGAACTGTATTATAAAAGTGTATGCAGTTTTATTTGTTACTGGCAGGCGGCAGCAGTCCCTAAGAAATGTGCTTGACAGACCGGGTCATCTGTATACACACAGCTGAGAGTGAAAAATGGATGCCTGTGTATCTACAGAGAATAAAGCAAGGAGATTTCTTTATTTGTTGGTTTAACAGGTTGTAAGGAAGCCTTGTCAGGTTTGGTACTGGTCAAAACATCCTATTTATTTATTGTACCTACACTTCACAGAGATAATGTTATATAACAGCGCTATACACCTGTGCCTGAAACTAGGGAAGATACTGTATATGACATGATTGAAAGTTTTTCTGATGTATATGTGCTAGATAAAGACGTTAGCATTGATGAGGGTTTGAAGTGCGTCTGCTTTGAAATCTATCGCACAAAAATAATTTCTAAAAAGTGATATGCCTGCACAAGTATTGTAATGTTATTATAATGCTGCCATTGTAAAAAAAGTGTTATTTATTAATGTAGCCATTGTAAAGAAAAAAAAGAAAATTGTGATCTATATTCTACTACAATTGTAAACACATAGGCCTAGTTATTTTTTAAGTGCTATTGAAATATTGTATTTCTGTTTATCATAATAATGTGTGTTTAAAAAAAATATAGCAAATTGTTTTGAAAACTGTCCAAATTGCTTATTTGAAGCCTAAGAATGAAAAATCTGCACAAAAAAAAATACCCTCTATCCTTCCAGGAGAATAATGATGTCATTGAATTCTATGTACAGCAGCCATACACATACAACTGCCATGTATATTTGTGCGCTATTTATTATGATTGTATATTATGATTTATGTATTTTATATAACGGCAAAGCCAGCGTTTTGATTTACTTGGCAAGACGAGCGAGGTGCTGTCCGCCATTATTTGTTTTGTGTTCTTAAAATAACTTGTGAGAATGCGTGACTGACAGCTACTGATTGTTTAACTGGCCGACAGTCACGCAGATTATGAAACCTGTGCAGAATGTGACGGAGGGATAATAGCTAGTTAATCCCTCGGTCACTACTATAAAGGCGTGCAGCTTTGGCTGCAACAGGTTGAGTGTTCATGAGTGAAGAATGGGAGTAGAGAGGAAGTAAAAGTAAATATCTGTACGTAAACAAGTGCTACCCTTGCTGGTTTACACTAGGGGTGTTAGAGTCAGTTTAATTTAATGAACGTTAACATTTTTTTTAAATATATAGTTTAAATGTTAAAATAAAAACATTTTGAAAAGACGCTGTGTAAGGAGGGTAGTATGCGTCCCCCTCTGTGCGGTCTCGACAGCAGGAGAAAAACGGAAGTCGGCCATCTTGGAGGAAGTGCGTTGGCTGCAAGGGCTCTGAGCATTTTTAAAATAAATAGCTTTAAATTACCCCATATATGTCTATAAATAGGTCTTGCATCGGCTTTTCTACTCTACTTAAATGCAATTGATACCTGTTGATCCATTTGTGTATCTCAATCACAACTGAGAAACATGTTAATAGTAAAATTGGTTTAATTTACTTTTTCTTCTGTGAAACCACTAAATGGGCTTTTAAATTGTACGTTTTACTTTTTCATTTAAATGCTGAATCGACATCTTTTAAATACTGTATTAACAGGTATGTGTTTTACTAAGTAAGGATAGTATGGGGATGTTCTAAACATGTATTTGCTCTTAGAAAAATAAATGAGTTTAGAACTCCTGGTACTAGATATTCAAATTAGTGGAAAATAAGCAGTGGTTTACAAAATGACTTTTGTGATGTTAGTTCAGGTCAGCTTTATATTCGCTCTGCTTGAATGTCTTACAATGACGGGGTAGGGGGGTTATTTCTGGTTAAGAAATAATGTTAGAATTTGCATGCCCTTAAGTGTCACAATCTCTCAGCTGAGCACTGATACAAAAAAAACCAGTTGGTAATCTGGAATGAGCTGCACAGCTGACCCCAATTTTCGTCCTAATATTTGAGAAATTGTTCATATAAATCAAGTTATAAACTCTGTGTCATGCAGTGTCTCTACACTTGGTTACAACATTTTGAGTCAAAAATGGCAACCAAAAATAAGATTTGAACCAGGTGACTGTGCAGGGATTTTGAATAGTGTGCTTTATTGTAGCGTTTCATAGCTTCCTGTTTAGGTGTTCGATGTTGGCCACTGTTTCCCAGAGCAGTCAGTTGAGAAAGAAATCAGCTGTCCCTGTGGCAAGATGCTGTTTGTGCGCAGCTATACAGCACTTTGTTAAACTAAAGCTTCTGGAAATTGGGAACCTTTTGTACACAAAGGATAGGAAGCTGTTTGGTGCTAGACTACAGACTAAGAAAGACCATTTAAAGATTATGCTGTTAAAATGCACTGACCCACTGTTCTGAATGTGAAAGGAAATGATGCAGTGAATTAAAGGTGTTTGATAGCATTCTGGGTTGTGGTGCTACGGTACCATTAATGTTTCGGTAAGTATGTTATTCAGAAGACTTTTTTAATGGCTTGTGATATTATATAATTTATATTTGAGCAATCTGTTGTTGTTTTTTTTTAATTTTGTTTTTTTTTGCAGCAGCACTTTCAGACTTTTTTTTACAGAAATTCAGACATGGATTAACTATCACAATTTCTGAATAATCAAATAATCTCTCTTCTGCCCAAACCTTTGTCTTTCTGGCTGCTGTAGAGTTTAGTTATTGATTTGAATGGAATAGCAAGCTTTTATTATGCAGTGTGACTTAATTATGTAAGCTTTCTATGTGCCCTATCGTATTCTGTAGCAGTAAGTGGCAGGACTGTGCTTAGAAGCGCTGAGCAATGAATATATGCACACATGAGGTTCAGTATGAAGAGTACTTCTCTTCCCCTTGCAGTATGCATACTTGGTGTCTTTTTGTATTTTCGAATGTACTTAATTTGTTCAGTGCACTGATCCCTTACTACTTCTCTGCTGCATACACACAAACACACCATTGGGTCTTCAGGTTAAATAATGCCGCTGTGTTTGTTTTATTTATTTTGAGCTTCCAAGGCTTAAGTGAAAGCATGGTGGTAACAAAAGATAGATAGATGAGAATAAAATATAAAATACCTACATAAGGTGCAGAGCTATACGTTGTAGTTTAAGCAGAGTTATTCCACATATTGTGTTTATAGGTCATGGTGGTCTACTTAGTCACTGATTGACACTTGATTGTCTATAACATTGAAAGCTTTATCTTGGGACCTACTGGGACATAAAATGGCTTCGAAATTCACTACAACCTGATTGGCTGTTGACATTCCAACCCCTCACTTTCTAATAGCATAGATTATCTTGATTATCTTTTAGTTCTGTATTTTGTAGTTTTATTTATGTATTTATTAAACTGTTTTTGACATCAATATGGTTATCTATTATTCTGAAACAAAACAACAAAAAGCAGCATGAATCAGAAGAGCAAGAAGTATCCTCCAGCATGCTAGCAGCAGCTACCAGCCCTGGGCTTCCCCTTTTAGTAGAAAACTTGATCGCTTGCTGTAGTTGTCTCACTTAGGGCTCCTGATTTTCCATTCTTGGGAATGGCAAATTCCGTTTTTCAAAATGACCATTTTCGTTTTTGCTAATTAAGAATTAACAACGTAATTTCATAAAATGTTTACAATAAAAATCTATTTTTTTTTTTTTTGTCCCCGAGATACTGTAGTTTTCAGGAAAAATCTTTCTTAAAGCAGTCCACTAGTAACAATGTCACTTACCTTTCCCACCTGTAGTTTCATCTGCAACAACGCAGACTGGTTTATGCTGTACTTGCTGTAAAACTGCTTGCATGTATTTCTCGTATACCCAGGACAGATAGAGTTGCCTTAGTTAGAGCAGGGCTCTTCAACTAGTTTTTTTAATTTAAGGGGGCCAGATTGGGGGGAAAAAGTTAGGAGTAGGCGGGCCAGAGTATTTTCTCTACACATTTTTAAGCAATAATAAATATTATATAGGTCATGTTCATATATTGCACATTTTACCATATGAATAGTACTGTAATAATAGAACAGTATGAGAATTTAATGGAGTATCATTACAAACATTTTAAAATGTATGTGACATATTAATAGTGTAACTGTTAAGAAGATAGACTTTTGAGCTAACTACTGTGCCCTCAGGATACGTATTTCCAAAAGCTCCTTGTTTGGCTTCAAAATGCCTTTTTCATATTGTATTCCTTAACTACCGACACACATTCATTGCACAATAAACACATTGGCTTTGTGTTCGGTACAGTTGGTAAAATAAACAATTATTGGTCGACTCATTGTTGAATCTACAATTTTCTGTTCTTGCTACATGGCTAGAGTAGAGAGACCCATGTTATAGCAACAGGAGTAAAAAAAAAAAAAAACTAAAAATCACTGAGTACGTAGTATTATTAAGGAATTAATGATAAATTAGAAATAAGTTATAAAACTAAAAGTTTCACCCCAACCACTGTGTCGTTCCTTGTGTTGAGCGGGTAACGGAGTTGCGATACCTGAATAAATGAATACATAAATTCAAATAAGTGTTTTTAAATCGGGGTTGACAATTTTTTTTTTTTTTTCAGGTACTTTTCACTTTTCTGTATATACAGCTCCAAAATTATTCCACAGAATACAACTCACAAAACACCTAGTTGCTTTTTTTAAACAACATGACTCACTCAGGAAGCGCCGCAAGACACAGACAGTCCATCACCGTAACGCCCACAAAACCACATGTTTTCTCGTTATCTAATGATCCAAATAAACATACAAAACGTTTTATACAAGCGTCATTGCTGGGCTTCTGGGTAGTGTAGTTTTCAAAGCAATCCGTTATTTTTTATAGGAGATTACAGCAGTAAAAGACTGTTTGCGCAATTTTATTTATTTATTTTTTTAAAGGGCAGTTGCAATGCAGAATTCCATTCCCAAAATCCCAGTTCTGTTCCCAGTGCCTAATTCCGTGATTCCGCAATCGTGGAAAATCAGTAGCCCTACTCACTGTCCACCTCAACACAGGAAGTACATAAGGTGTATGTGTATGAAGCCGGTGGGTGCAGAATCCACTAACTGACCTTGCTTCTAATGTGCTGTCATAAGTAATGACTTAAGCCTTTCTTTATTTTTAGATAGTTATGTTACTGGAATAAAAAGATTTAAAGCAATTTTACAAACCGCGGCAGACTGTTGTCCTATAAACATCCGGAAAATTCTATGGTATTCTATTCCACATGCTGTGGATGTAGGCTGTGTTACTGAGTCCTGTTTTTTATTCTTTATGGCAATCCATGTGGCATATAGCAACGCATAGCTTTACTATTGGCAGCAACCCAGCGTGCGATTCTTAAACTTTGTCTTTGCTTAGCCCTAGTATTTTAATTTTATAACAGATTCTCATATTTTAAATACATTTATTTTCTGAAGGTTATTTCAAAAGCAAATGGGCTATTGTTTTTTGGGGCCTACAGTACTACTGGAATGCTATTTCGGTATATTTTCCTGCAGTGCTAGTTAAATGTAATCGGATTTATTTCTTGCATTAATCTTGATAGTGGAATTTCTATATCGGTAATAAAGAAACTGAGCCCATGAGTTGCTTTAAATTATTAAAACTAAGTCGGTTAAGCACTTTTAATCAGTCATTCAGAGGCAGAAGTTCGTTTTTTGAAACAGCCCTGTTATTGCAGGATTTAGTGCCATATCCTTTCATTGAAATTCTAGAGATGTTCCACTTGATGTATATATCTATTTATTCTGTTCCCTGTGCTTTTAAAACTGTTCACCGTGTGTAATCGTTTCTCTTTAAAAATCCAGATATGGTTTCCAGACTGTACGGTTCGGTTATACGTCTGGTAATAAAAATGGGTATTAAAACATTTTAAATCTGATTTTTGTATTACAGGTAATGATTGCATTTCTCCCTTAGTTTTACTTTAAGCAGAGAACACATTCTGCCTTGGGTGGTAATTATCAAAGATTTGTTGCTGCTGTTTCATAGCATGGGGGTTTTAAATATCACCTGGCATGTCACCAGCACAATGAAGGATGCATTTAAGTTGTAGGGATGTATGAAATGTTCCTTGAGGGACAGAGTTGCCTTTGAGTCTCTTATGCAGCATTTGCGTTAACTAGTAATTTACCCGTCAGACGGTTTCAGAAGCTAATTGACGGGCAGAGACTGAAGCCATCCATCAGTTTGACTGGCAGCAAAAGGTTTGTGACGGGCAGCTAGAAAGAGTGAGTGAGTGTGCCTCTTGTTCACGTCTAGACTACGCCCTTTAAAGGCACAGGCAATCTTGTTCTTTTAAGGAGATGCAGTGAGGGTCAATCAAGTCACCGATAGGCCGATTCAGTCCACACCCCATCCTTTCGTTCCTCCCAGAGGGAAGGATTTTTTTTTTTCATTGTCATCCATGATGTGTTGGTTGAAATGTAAGCATGAAGTGCAATTTAATTTTGTAAGAATGGACAGGTGTCACACGAAGGACAATGTTTTGAGTGTAACTGGTAAAACATTTAGTGATCAGTCACTGACGGGCAGCAGTTTTTCCTAGCGGAAACACTGATTATGCCTGTGCATGTTGTGTATTGGTCGTGATTCTGCTGTTGTAGAAACTGCTCTGAATTGCCTGTAATTCCTTGTCCTTCTAAAGATTGGTTGTTTTGTTTCTGTTTGTAACATACACCTATGCCAACCAGAATGCAACGCAATGTGGAGGGTGTATACCTACATTTTTATGTATGCATTTATTGGTGGTCACATGTAGCACATTCTTTAGTGTAAATAAAATATCCCTGACATGTATTCTGTAGCCTAAAACTCTTGTTGAATAATAACCTTGTTACATCTGGCAAGATGACATTAATTGCTGTTCTGAATGTAAAGAGAACTGCATTTGCTGCAGATTTAGAACCCTTTTTTTCACTCCTTCAGACAATTTAAACACAACAGACAGGCTGCTATGACCCTATTGATGTGTTATTGATTGTTTCATTTTGATATTGAAAATAATGTTGTACTCGACCACATGTAAGGTTTATTTAATAGGATCAGCTAGAATATGAATACAAAAAACGATTGTAGTAGTGTGTCCAGCAAAATGCTTTTATTTTTCATTTATAGCTTTAATAAAGATTAGTCTCTTAACACGTTGCAATCTTGTTTGTACGTTCTGCTTGTACATGTAACATGGAGGCTTGGCCTATTTAAAAGCCCATTAAGTTGTTTGACAGGAAAAAAATAAATAAAATAAAATAATTAAATTACTAAATTAAGCCCTATATATAAATAAATGTATAAAAACAGTGAAGCAGTATGAAAAAATAGCATCGGCGGTACAATAATGGTCTGTTTTTTATTAGAGACCGAGCATTAATTGCATCATTACAGAAATGTTATGCAGTGCTAAAAATCCAAATTGCTAATTTATCCTACTTACTGTATATAATAGACAATAACTAGTTATGTTCACACCATACTGGCTTTATTCCAAGAACAGTATCACATTAATTCAAACAATCAATATTCTGTTTAAAATAAATAATAATAATAATAATTTGCTCCTCCACGCTAGATCTAGCTTCATAGAAGCAGACTAGTAGTCACGTGACCAAAAGCACGCTGGACATTGGGAGGTGACTATCCAATGACAATGATGCCACCTGACAAAGGTAGGAAGTAATAAAAAGAGTAGCCGTTATTTGCAGTCAGCCGCTTCTTAATATTTGACCTGCACATTTGACAGTTTAAATTAAAGCAAAATTTAAAATGTTTGACACATTTTACTAAAGTTTAAACATTTAAACGCCATGATTTACACCCCTAGTATATATCAAGTAAGAATATACAGAAAAAGCTTAAATACACAACCTGCTACTTGTAAAAATATACATATTTCAGGGGATTGTGGGTGAGATACTAAAATAATTATGATGTAAAGATACCACAAGTAATGTAATTGTTTTGAGATCAACCATCTGCCACAGTTGACTAAATCCTAAAAAAATATGGGTAATTAGAAGTAGTAATTTTGTTATTTGTTTCTTTACAGGAGAAAAGGAAAAGCCAAAAATAAACACAGAAGAGCTGCAGATCAAAAAAGTGAAGAAGAAAAAGAAAAAGAAACACAAAGAAGCCGAAAAAAGAAAACGGCCCAAAATGTACAGCAAATCCAGTCAGACCGTTTGCTCAGGGCTTGGATCTGACTCCATTGGTCAAGGAGCCAAATCAAGCAAAGGGGAGGATCGTGACACCAAACCATCAGCCCAACTCTTCCAAGATGATCCCAGCATGGAGAAAAAGGACTGCAGTCCACCCAGTGCCAAGCCCCCAGAAAGCAGGGACCCTCCCTGCATCTCCTTAAAGAAACCCAAGGTTCAGACCCAGATACCAGGGTTGGACAACTTGGAGTTCAAAAGGTTAATTCACATAGAGCAGCAGCCTAACGGAGGGGCCTTAGTAGTGCATGCTTACAGCAAAGAGCTGTCTTGCCTGTCTCCTATGGAGATGCAGAGGTTTGCTGAAGAGTTTGTTACACTGTCGTTTAGTGAAGATGAGAGTTGTGCAGCTTATTACGTAATGGGTATAATTCACGGGGCAGCTATGTACCTGCCAGATTTCCTGGACTACTTTTCATTCAACTTTCCGAACTCTCCAGTGAAAATGGAAATCTTGGGAAAGAAAGATATCGAGACAACTACTATGTCAAACTTCCATGCGCAGGTAAGAGTGTATAAAATGTTCTTGCAGAAAGAGTAGGTTGAGATTGTCTAAATTGGCGTGTGGCATTGGATGTAGCTGTTAGTTATTTATTTGTTTATATGGTGGTGGTCGGGAGGGGGGGAGGAATGTGCATCTTTCCAAAGTCAAGTATCTTTTTTTTTTTTTTTAAATGTATTTAGTTTGGTACATTCGTTCAGTCATTATCGTAATGGGTTAATATAGGGCTGGGTGAAGTTGGTCGTTCCATTTTAGCTGTTGAATAGATTAAACCTCCTTCCAGTTCATAATACCAGGGCCCTCAGATGTGACCAATGCTTTTGCAACATCAAATATAGGTCATAAATTCAAATTTTGTAAGCAGAAAATAAAAACTGACCTGAAAAATAAGGGGGGTTTACAGATCAGCTGTAACTCACGTGAGTTTATTTTTATTGCAGTGTGTCCTGGGATTGTAGTCCATTGTTTCAATATTTCTATTGCCACTAAGGCACCAAATGTAACCCATCATCACTGCTGTTAACAGTAAATGCGTGCAACAACATGTGTGAAATGTGCAATAAATGAAACCTGGATTGGAATGGCCCTCCGGGACTGTAATGCTTCTTGGTACCTACAAAGATAAAGCCCACAATAATCGGCACAAGGTACAGTACAGAACAGAGGCTTGTATGCTGTAGGTCGGTGATTTGTCAACTTTTTAAAAAAAACTGTACCCCTTCTGTCTGAAGGTTTCAGCTCAAGTACCTCTACAATTTCCGCTCTACTGAATGGTACCACAGTTACAATCAAACCTAAAGGCTGAATAATCTGTTTCTCTTTATTTAATATATAATTTGTCACAACAGTTTAATACTGCTGGTTTAGGACAGAATACCAAACAGTAATTCTTTAAAAGTTTTTATTACAAATCTTTGGGTGCACAGAATCAAAAGAGAGTGCTTGGGGAATCTCTTGGCAACGCAATTGTAAATAGTCCAAAACAGTCTGCACTGTAAATGTTTGTCACGTTGCCATTTACTTACCATCTCGGCATAAATGCATGCTATTTAAAATGTTTACAACATCAAAAACATTAATCTCAAGATACAACTATAATAACTAACTGAAACTTTTTATTAAAGCCAACATAATGATCCAAAAGGACTTTGTATAACTTTGTCGCTTTGCACTTTCTGTGTTTTCTTCCTTCGTTTTTCTTTTGCAAGTAAGAAATGTATCAATTTTAGACTCTATAAACGATACACTGGATAATCTGGATGTACTCTCTCAAACACTGAAAATAAATTCAACCAGCCGCTATTGTTACTATAATAGCCGCACCTAATGTCAGAGTGGAAATTTGTTCAATCGAAATCATGCCTGCGTACAGATGGATGATAATCATAAAACTAGTCAGACTGTAAGCTTTGAGCTGCTAAACAAATGAAATATTTATGCACAGTTTTAGAGAACATTTAACATGTTAAATCAACTCAAGTTTTTTTTTATTTTTTTACTGTTTTGCGTACCCCTGTGTGACAGGGATGGCTTTGGTGACATCACACCGGGAAGGAGAGAGACTCAGTACTATGGGGTATGATGCGGTGCTGTGCGTGTTTTATTATAAAACAAAAGATTTAAACAAAACCAAATGCTTTTCAAAACAAAAGGCACGATGGCTAAAACAGACAATAAACGACAAGACAAAACAAACTAGTATCGTGCTGGTCTCCCTGCCGACCTCAAACACCTGTGCACACCAAACATTCACTTTTAAATAATAACACAAGACAAGATATGCACAGGGACAGGGGTGTACCCCGCCACACATCTGTCTCTCTCTCTCTCTCTCTCTCTCTCTCTCTCTCTCTCTCTGTCTCTGTCAGTGGAAGTGCTGACAGATGCAAGGCTGGCTGCTCCAGCCGGGGCAATCCTGGCAGCGGCAATGCTGACGGGTGTAAGGCTGGCTCCTCCAGCACTGAAAGACCCCCTGAAGCCTTTATCCAAGACGACTTATTGGTGTTACAGGGCAATACAAGGACACAGTGCAAGAACACAATTTTAAATACTGTAGTTTACAGTAAATGCAAATACTACTAGAATAAAATGAGAGGGAACAATAATTTAAGTTAATGACCATTTGTATCTACAATGACATAATAGTAGTGAAATAGTGCAAGGATAGTGCATCAGCTGAGCATCGAGTAACCCTGCTTAGGTCAGGCAAGTCCATAGTAGGAGGGGTAGATCAGGAGATCTACAAGTGCAGTCTAAACCAGTGGGTCTTGAGGAGGCGGTGGAAAGCAGCGAGAGACGGAGCAGTCCTGAGGTTCTGTGGTAGCTGGTTCCACCACAGACGGGGTCGGGACGAGAATACCCTTGCTTCATTTTTAAATAGGTATATTTAAATGTCTCAAGGAACATTTAAATGATAATTAATTGGCTGCTGTGAGTACTCGAAACAAATCATTGCTCTAGCACTTATATGAAAATAAGTTAAATGCAATTTAAAACTGCATGCATACCGCCTTCACGTGAGAGTTATAAAAAGGAAGGGGTTTGGCAATTGTCTCCAAATAGTTGTTCTAATTGGTGCAACAGAAAAATTGACACACGGGTGGGTTTTATCCTCTGTCGATCTAGAGCTTCAGTGGTGCACTCTGTGTTCATTGACTTGGAATTATTATTTATTTGGCTTTTGTACCGAGCAGTGGTTTCGGTGAAAATATGGACATTGTGTTCCATACAGATTTCTTGTCCGTGGACTTTACATTCCACAACCCCAATACTAGGCACGTGGCTTTTTAAAAAAAAATTAATGATGTATTCTGTATGATTTTGGACCGAATGATTTTTAGGTTTAGTACCATTTTTGTTTGTAGATTGGATGTCATTAAGTTAGGTCATGAAGGGCAAGGCAATTTTGCCTTCGTTGGGCGTGAAAATTCAGGGGCACCAAGCAGTTCTAGGGGGCAAAAAGGCAGAACAAAAATCTAAGCCAAGGGCACCAAAGCAGTTTCGTACTCATTCATAAAACAACAAAAAATAAATACAGAGAACCTATTATGCTGATGAAATGAATTCAAACAAACACGAATCAATGTTTTCTGAGTGATTCACACACTAATTGTTACAAACCATAAAATATTGGTCACTTTTTTCCATTGTAAAAATAAAATGCAATACAAAATCCTATTTCAAAGACAACAAACTTTTATAATGAAAAAATACATAGGGTAATTTGGCAAATAAATATTCAGGGTATTTATTTATTTATTTACTTACTAATCTCGGTCACACACCACTGACATACATAGATTAGAGGCTTAGATACAGCCTCAGTGATACAACATCACAAATAAGTGATTTCAGTGAAGGGAAAGTTAAAGATAGATTTTCAGGCAAACTGGTTGAAGATTTACTCATGGCTGCAGTGTCTGCGCAACTGTAGTTTGCTAACCGCTGTTACAAAACCTGTACAAACAGTGGCTTGGGGGGGTGGTGTAGGTGTACATAATGTTAGATGTTTGCATTTGAGAGACTTTATATAGTTTCACAGTTCTGGAAATTTACAGTTGCAAAGGATTTCGTTTTGTTATGGTGCATTGCTGAACACTTTCAGGGGGAAAAAAAACGGTTTGCTGTTTTTAGACATGCACATTCTAACCCCTTTCGTGAAAGCACATGTTTTACTAGTTTAAAAAGCAGAACTACATAAGGTGGTGAGAATGTAATGAAAACAAAAATCGATGCACTTCTCAAGATTGTGTTTTGTTCACAATTATGTTCTCTCTCCTACTCGTTTCATAACACAGGGAGCTACTACTTGAACCATGTTATAGCTACTTTTTTTTTTGTAAGAATTTGAGCAAAACTAATTATCTGCCTATTGTGTGTTCATTTTTAGCATTGGTATCTTTCATTTTTCTTTGGGACCGAGGTTAGACTGTGTTCACAACTTAGTTTGCAAGTGCACTTGGTTTGTTTAGTTATGTTTTGAACTGGATTTTTACAAAATCCTTTCTTTAAAAGCTTTCAAGTCTTGAGAGAATTGGCAAAGTTTCTTCTAAGGCTTTGGGACGTGGGTACCCGCTTCCTTTTTACATGGTCATTGTTTGTCGGGACTCAGATTTGCAGTTGTCTGCGTCCCTGGGACATGTGTCTGACATGCAGGTAATACAGTTGCGTTGTGTGAGGTGCAGAATGTTGGCGGGCTCTTAGTTTGCATTGTAATTCCCGCTGTGGAGAACTGAAAAACATAGACTCGGATATGTATTAGTATAGTCTTCATAGTGCTGGGACAAATATTTGAATATTCGAACAAAATTTTTTTTGACATGTATTCAGACAAAAATCAGATGTTCGTATTTACTACAAATGTCATACCTTGCACTTCTTTACCGTCTCGCCGGAATTTTTGCGACAGATTCAAAATAAAGGCAAATGAAAAAGAGTTCTGTGTGATATGTGAGATTATTTTCCCGCACTGAAAGTTGCAGCTATGCGGGAGCAACTTGGAAAATGCGTGATTCCCGCAGTCCTGCGCTGAAATTTAAGCCCTGTGTCTGTCTGTCTATATATATATATATATATATATATATATATATATATATATTACACACACAAGACAAAGTAAATGTTCTAATTTAACTAAGTCAAATACATCGGATTTACAGTGTGTAAACAAGTCTTATGTGTTGTTTTTTCGCGTACTTCCTGAAAATGTCTCCACCCCAAGCAGGCAGTGAAGTCCAATCCCTCCCCTTACAATTTACGTTCACCTATTGGATAATGGAACTAACCCCATTCTTATTTGCTGATCAATGCATGTGGCATCCATGGATCGTGGCTCGGATCGTTTTTCTAAGAGATCGAGATGCATCGATATTTTGATGAATAATTACGCCCCTAATAGAAAGCGAATAAGAGTGTTTCCAAAGAGATTCCTAAATATTGTCTTAATTCTGTGCATCCTTTAGCTTAAGAATTAAGCCTACTGTTTGGTCTTAAACCATCAGTTTGTCGGCCCTAGACTCTTGTGAAAAATGATATATTAAATAAACGGGGGGGAAAAAATGTGTAAATCAGATTATTCTGCCTTTCATTGCAACTGTGGTACCATTCAGTGAGCGAAAATTGTAAAGGGTACTTTTAGCTGAAGCCTCCCGACAGAAGGGCTACAGTTTCAAAAAAAGGTTGAAAACCCCTGCTGTAGCAGAAAGCTTTTTTTATCCCTTAGCAATCTCCTTTTAAACAAGTGTGCCATTCAGGTAACCCATCATTCCTTACCGTGTCTGATCCACTCATGATTATTTGAATAATTTGGCTATTCAAATACTCAACATAATTAAAATGCATGCATTGCAAAATAACAGATGCACATGGGAACCAGCCTTCTGTCCAGAACACGGACCAGTGTTAATCTACAAATACAAGCAACACCATTAGTAAATGGCAACCGGGAGGCAATGCAGTCACACTGGGATATGCAGTCAAAATGGGGCAGTCAGAGTAATGCCAACGAGAAGCCAGGCAGCATCACTGACTTGCAGCTAAAAGAAGGCACCGGCTTTGTTAAATGTGTCGTAGTAAAGAAGAATTCTCCTGTTTTGTAAGTAAAACCAATCTGAAAGTATTAAGGCTGTTTTGGCACTCCAATAAAATGGAAAACCCATGAAATTGTGTTTTCTCTTAATTGCACTGACTTTCTAGACTATTAATTACTACAGATGCTTTACTTAGGCAGTAGAACACAGATTACATGGCATTAGTGTCTGGTACTTGACAGCATTGTCTACTGAACAGACAAGGTCAACTACCAAAGTAATGCCCAATAATCCTGGTGTGATTTTATAAATTGTACCTTTTTTTTTTTTTTTTTTTTTTTTTTTTTTTTAACATTTTAAATTGCAGATTTATTTTCCTTTTTAATGTTTTGTTTTCCTTGCACTTTAGTTTTTTTAAGCTCAATGTTCCATGGTCAATTACCATGTGGTCATGCCCTGGTGTGGAATTTTCTGATTAGTGGATACACTTATGAGGTCTCGAATAAAAATAAAAAAACAGACAATTGCGCGCCAAGGTTGAGTAGAAATACTTACCTAAAGAGAGGGTGAAGTAGTAGAGTAGGTAAATGGAACAGGTTTTGCCCAAGCTTTTGCATGAGCAACACATACAGTAGGCTAACTTAAATAAAATAAAAAAAACACAACAGCTTTGCAGTCTATAGCTATGAATTTGTATTTACAGCTGTGGTACTGGAAAGTATGTCTTTTGACATAGGTAAAGAAAATGGTGATGTAGTCTACTGTATTCTGGTTTTTATCCTGGACCTTTTTTTGTCAGACCTCTGCCTGAATGTGTAAGTACTTTTCTATTTGTACCTCTAGACTGCACAGCATTTTAAATACAGAATGCTACCAGCACACGCTGAGCCATGTGTCTGATCACACCACCCCACCGGGGAGGAGTGGGAGGAAGGAAATGGCAATCAAGCCAGAGGAGGGGTGTTCCAAATAAACGGCACAGTGTAGCTCTGTGAAGTGCAGCAGCCTCTGTGGAATATGTATGTGTGAAGGGTAGTTACTTTCTGTTGAACAGCAGTATGTTAGTCCTGCAGGATCAGACCTGACCTAAGGTTTGGAAGGTTGCAGTGTCCTTATCACAGTCAGTTTGTCCCATGTAGTGTACATTTAGAAAATGTGTAATGTTTTATTCTGCGCTGTTGCTCTTCAAAGGCTCTGACCATGTAGGTGTATGTTACCATAGTGTGACCAGTCTTTTTTATTACTCTTTCATAGAAAGCAACTTGTGATGCATATTTCTCTGTGTGGTTTTTTTAAGCTTCATTTTCAAACCAGTCTTAATAGTTAATAGGCTAAAGCTCCTCTTTGTTAAACCTCTACCCCCCCACCCCCTCCTTTTCTGCAAGATTTTACTTGTAAGTTCTTTTGCCTGTGGCCAGTTTGTCAAATGGTGCCTCCCTGCTGTTAACTGTGACCCTCTGTCTACTGCAAAATAAAATCTGTGCTGTGAATGCTTTGATGTTAAATAAAAACTGTCCCTCAACAAGACTCAATTTTTAACTGATTCCCATTGTGTTAGGATGGGACCAGCAAATCAGATGCTAGTTAACATGAGAAGAGCACGCCCACTGCTTGTCTGGCAGAAATACTGTAAATAGCCAATTTGGTACAGTTTCGTTGATAAACTTTAAATGTTATTAACTATGCAGGTTACAACGATGTAATAATTGAATCGATTATCCGTAATCTTATTCCAGGTGATCGGATTTGCGGACGTGGGTTACCAGATTCAAATCCGATCTCGCTGCCTTTAAACGTGGTGATCGGATTACAATATTATTTGCGGCTCATAGTGCTTTCGTCACTGACACCCACTTCCTTATAGATTGTTGTAGCGTTTCAGGCATTCTAAATTGTGTGAAAAATACAGTAGCTCGGTATCTTAAAATATCTCTCTGCGATTTTCCCACACTGAAAATTGCAGATATGCGGGAGCACCTTGGAAAATGCGCGATTCCCGCGATCCTGCACTGATATTCAAGCCCTGACCTTGAGGACGCTTCATTCAGTGTAATGTACTGTATGCAGAAACTGAGCACTACACAAGCCTAGCAAACAGCAGACTAGCCACAAGGATCAAGAGCTTAGATTTTTGCAAACTTTACAGTAGACTCTGGCTCTTTCTATTTAGATTTAAGCAGATTTTTGGGGCTTTAAATGGTTACCTGCGATATGTCGAATAAAATCCCAGGCTGCCTTAATTGGACTTTAGTTGCTGTATACAGTAGCTTTTACAGCACCTACTCTACAAAACTGATGGTATTAATTATCTTCCAGATGATTGTAGGTACAGTAGCAAGTCCTTGGAATCCTGGACTTTGTTAGGGCCTGGTCTTTATTTAGGTTACTTGTGGGATCTGTTTAGACTGAGCACTTTTTTTTTTTTTTTTTGTCTGAATACTGTACCTTCACATTTTGTGTGGGTTTTATTTCTGTGCAGTTTTAACTACTCAAATTCCATCCCTTTGGAAACCTCTCTATGAGCACACACCTTAGATTTGTGACATGTTTGATAAATGATGCAGGAGTGGGCTGATGGTAATATAGACGGTAGATTAGTGAGCAGGCGTGGTCTCTTGGGACAGGAGGACGATGTAAAATGTTCAAAGAAAGCCGTACAATGAGGCATCGTTCCTCTGGGAACGCTGCATGGAAAAAGGTAGGCTGGGTCGGACCTTCAAAAGGAAAAGTGCAAAACATGCCTTTCTGGTTTAGCAGGATAATGCGGTAGCTTACTAGAAGGACTTTGGCTTTGATACAGGTGATTTTGAGGATCTTTTCTGCAGCTGACTGTATTTACTCTAGGTTGTAATTAATGCATACCCAATAAGTTAGCATTAAAGTCAGGGCAAAACATTCTCACTGAGGGTCAAGAACTCTCAACTTCCCAAAGTAGGGTTACCAGATTTCCAGAGTGAAAACCAGGAATTTGTCATTGATGCTGTAGATACTGTTTTTCTTTATGGCAACATCTTAAATTGCCGTGCTTTTTTTTTTGGCTGAAGAGATAGCAGCTCATTATCTAACTAGGAAAGCTGCTGTGCAATTAAATCGTCGTCAAGCTCCTGACGGCAAACAAGAACCGAATCTATTACCTGGGATAGATGTGGCTAGATGTAGATGCAATAGATGAAGAAAACTTTTAGGTACCCTACGATTTCACTGGCAAAAGACATCTGGTTTATTGGAGTTCATATAGAAAACTTTTCAGCTTGGTACTGTCACCTTTTCCCTTCTGTTTTTTTAATTGACCTTTTTGTTGCGTTTTCAGCTCTTCATCGTAATTCTTTAAAGTTTTTGGTCACTTTGTTAATGGCATGTGAGCAACACACAACCCTTCTGTTGGTGTTAATTCAGTTCCTCTGGGACATTTATTCAATCCGATTGTTACCCTCCTTGCACATCAGTTAAAAACATGTTTTTATTTTTAAATACTGATGTCATAGCGCACTCATATTGACACATGTTTTTGAAGGGAGAGTCAGCATTTTTGGGGTTACAGACGCCTAAATCCAAAAAGACAGTAGCCCGACAATGTAGTATTTTTTTTTTTTTTCGTTTTATTAAAGGTTTGAAAAAATATAACCAACATTAATTTCTGTCCTAAATGAACTAAATGGATTTCAGTAAAACACACAATTGTACACTTCAGTCCTTCAGATGTACACGTGTCCATGTTTTCCAGTTCTCCACATTGTGAACTACTTTACAACACAGAGTTTGAGCCTGGCAACACTCTGAAGCTTGCACTTCACACAACGCAAATGTATTTTGCATGAATAAAAAAAATAAAAAAATCTGCAGCAGGGCTGCCCGTGTCAAATGGAGAAACACAGACAACTACAAACCCGAGTGACGATAAACCACGTGTGTGTAAAGGACCCGCGTCCCAGAGAGCCTTGAAAGATGTGTGCAGTATTTATTGAAAGTACTCATGACTTCAAGGTAATTGTTGCATTTTACTCACATAGTCTAAATTTGAAAGTAAACTACTCAATGATCCAAAACCTTATCTGGAGTGTTGGCAGTTGGAATGTCCAGTCAATGCGAGAAAAACCCTGTCGGTGATTTTCAAAGTGTGATTAACACAAGTCTGTATATCGCCTCATCTCGCCAGATGCCTGTAAGACCGTTTCAGACAAACTCACTTCAGTCACACAAAGCAAAAAAACACCCAGTTTCACAGGAGCTGTGATAGAAAGTTGGCAATGCTGTTTGAGGTAGGTAACATAATTAGTAATCATTTGGAAAAAAAAAACAAAACACAATCTTAACTCTTACCTCTGCGTTTCCTTTTCTGGAGGAGTTGATGATTTGAAAGTCCAGCCACCTTGTGCTTTACTTTAAGATGAAAACATGCAAAATCTTAGCCACCCTACAATTAAAATGCAACATGCTGTACATGATTTTGTTGAGGAGAATATCCTTAACTGTTGAAAGAGAAGCATGGATTTTCCCTTAATTCTCTTTTAACATGAATTAAATTACTAAATGGATGCTTGTTAAACGCATTATTAAAGTGTCGTTTTTGGCTTTATCGACCTGTATTTGAGTAACATTTTGGGGTCGACATATGTTCTTGAGGCTGACTTAGCCTCCATGCATCGTCGTGACGTCTCCAGAATAAGTTCTAAATACTCTGGCTACTAGAGTAACATCATAAACTACTTTTGCAATCAGACAAGTTTTGGGCAGTATAATATGAAAATAAGACAACCCTGCTACAGCAAGTCCTGGATACATAACCTAACATTAAATGTATTCCTCTGCCTTTAATAATGGTTAGTATGGTTTCAGTGTGCTCATACATAGTTAAGCAATTTAACTGGTCGCTGTACACATGACAGTGCAACACTAGTTCCACCGCTCAGTTGTGTGTTTGTTTATTTTTTGGGGTTGGCACCTGGGTAGTTACAGGCTTCTTATTTTCACTAGTGTGTGGTGTAACGGCTGCTTCTGAACAGCAGCCAGGGGTGCATGAAGATCTGATCATGTATTTTGGGGGGCAAAACAAAAAAAAAAAACTTTGTTCACTTCCAAAGATACTGGATTTCATGCTGTGCATGGTTGACATCTGGAGCGTTTTTATATATATATATATATATAATACCTTTTTATCGACTGCTGCTTTGAGGGCGATGCCAGTCTTTTGGTGATTTTTAAAGGGTATTGGCAAATTCACGCTACAATCCAAACAGTAGGTGTTTCATTCAAATTTGAAATGGGAGAAAAAAAATAAACTGATGTTGGTGTGATGGATTGAGTAGAGGTAGAGAGTTTTATGTGATTCACATTGGCACTCAAATGCATTTCCAAGATGTCATAATTCCTATTGACCCTGCCTGTCATTCCCATACTATTTAAAGATATTTTGGCACATACTGTAAAACAAAATATATTGAGTTAAAGAAAACCGTAAGTGTATGTTTCTTGTGGAAATTGTAACTATGTATTTTGTGTAGAGTGAGCAGTGTTTGGTTTGAAAATGTCAAAACTTGGTTTGAAGATGGTAAGAGATGGGGAATCCTGGTCTTAACATGAAATACTACAGAATATTAGTGATAGCCTTCTGCTCTGCTGTGTAGTTTCCAACGGCCTATCTGCTTTGAAACTTCAATTACAAATAAAGCAATTTGTGTTTCTTGTCATGGTCACCCTTGAGTTGCCATCCTCTGAAATGACAAAAATAGTTTAGCCTGGGATTTCAGCTTTATTTCTGTGAGAAATATGACTGGCCAGGTGCTCTGCTGCTGAAGTGAGGTACGTTGGCTTTACTGAGTGTCCATTTTTAAGGCAAGCGCATATTTCAGCTGATACTTATTTATTGCAACGTCACTGTTGAGACTTTTAAAGATTCTTCTATTTCGCTTGAAATGTGCTGCAGGCAGGGTTGCAGAATGTTGATTTTCCACGGCATCCCTGTGGTTATCGGGCCCATATTATTAGAGAGTGGACAGACACATTGTCACTCACAAGCAAATGCACACTTTTCACTTTAATTATAATGCTCTGTTCTGTTTGGGATGTATTTACATAAACAAGATAACAAAGCAGGATGTTACTTTTTTTTTACCCTGTTAGTACTTCTCCCCTCCATTTCAAACTTATAAATAAATAAATACAGTAATCTGTCGCATATATGCCTGTCACATCTGCCCTACCCGTTTATCTGCTATGATCAACATCTTCAGCAATGTTAGTTTATTATTGAACAGAGAAGATTAGTTCAGATATTGTAGATCCTACCAAAGTTTTCGTACACTGTGTTGTATAATGTCATACTGCCATAGCTCTGGTAGTGTCACGTGAGCTGTTCATTGTGTTGCTATGTTAATAAACCCTGTTCGCCTGCGGGGCGTATCGACTTCAGTCTCGATCTCCTGCCTGTCACTCAGCAGCGAAGAGCACGCACCCACCCACACGGCAGACAGCTACTCGGTCACAAGTATTAATACCCTGTATCTTTCTAAACAAGGGATTTAGGGGAGCTCCGTAATAAAAGCTGAATCTCAAAACAATAATTGTGTGAATATAGTCATTATTACAGCTTTGTATAATCGGTTACAGCCAAAAAACGTCTGGTCCTGGGGGAGCATCCCACTGAAAAAGTGCTTGGTCCTGAAGGGTTGTTTTTGTTTTTTGTGCAGGGGAAAAAAAAAAGTTGCAATTGAAAGTGTGATTGCACTCTGTCCAAAATCTATTCTCAAGTGTCATTTACACAGCACATTTTTAAGTCAAGTCAAACAGTGGATTTAAAGAAGAAAAAAAAAACATAAATTGTGTTTATGGCAAAAAACAGACTGGAGGAATAAAAATAAGCACAATGATGTCTCGGATTTCAGTAATTTTGCAAGGTATGTGTGACAGACAGCTTTTTTTATTTTTGGTGTTATTTATTTATTTTTGGTGCTGCTGTCTTAGTTCATTTAATTGGCATCGGCATGTCTACTGACTACTTTTGGATTTTTTTGCAGGTAATTGGTCACTCCGTTTCATAGTTACAGCTGTACATCTGTAACTGTAAAAGCAAGATGGCTACCGTCGGATAATTCTGTGAGGCAGCGCAGTGATTTAGAATGTGACAAGGTTCGAACTGTCCGTATCCATCCAATATATGGACAGCTGGAACCTTCTTTCGATAATCGCATTGCTTGTTTCACATTCCATTGCTAACCCCGGATTATAAAACTCTATATACAGACAGACACACACACAAACCTAGCTTGATTCTTTAATTGGCAGATTCGCCATGCAAGTAAAGAAACATATGCTTCCAGGTAACGCTGGCAATTTTGTTTCGTTATATGAATACATTTGGTGGCACTTTTTTTTAATGAAAGAGAATGTTCTCAAATTAACACGTTTAAATAAGAGAAATGTATGTTTTATAGGAAAAGTAAATAATTTTATTAATATACAAATTACAATAGGTGTATTATACTCACGTTTGTTCTGGGCAACCATCAGAAATGTAAAACCTAGTCGCGTATAGTTTTTTTTTTCCCTCCTAACTCTCTCTGGTGGTTGTCATGCTGCTCAAGTATAAATTGATTTACAAGAATTTTAAATAGTCTTTATTCGGCCGATAATCATGATTATCGTGATAATTTAGACAATAATTGATGGCTAAAAATGTCATTGTCCAACCCTAACCTGAAAGGCAAGTTTTAAGATTATCTTTACATTTAACTTTCTTTTTTTGAGCGCTGCCTGTAGTGTCCTTTTGCGTTGCAGGACTTCGGCCAATTAAAATGCACGGGGCAGCACCCTTTAAACAGTGGTAGCCCAACGGTGACGTGTCTAAACATGTATTGACTTAGTGCTCCATTGTATTAACCGCTTTTATGAGCTATTAACAAATTATAGCTATCTACCTCTATCTATCTATCTATCTGTATCTCTATCTATAGCTGTCTATCTATCTAATTTCATTTATTTTCTAAAAATACTGTACACCATACACAACCTTCATTCATTGGTACATTTTATCAGCTGTGCTTTCCACAGGAAATCTAAGGGAAACTCGCTTGTCATGCATGCTATATTTGTACAAAATCTATCAGCCTGCCTTGCACAAAGCAGACAGAATCTTTGTTTCCATCTGTGTTGTAATTGCAGCATAATACAAGAAGTAAAACTCCTGGTCTCCTTTTTTAATTTTTGCTCCTTCACAATACAGGCCTTTTACTGTTGAACAAGTGAGGCTATGCTGGTACTGTACAGTAGAACACATACAAAGTGTGACTTCACATGGAGTCTCAATAAAGGCACATTTTGTATTCATGATTTTTAAATACATGTACAATTAATACCATACAGCAGTAAATAAATCTCTCAGGAATAAAAACTTGGTACCTCAATTACCTCTACAAAAAGGAGAAAAAAACAAATTATTTCAGACAATTTATCCAGTGGTTTCCTGTCCACATTTTATTATTTATCAAACAATCATTTAAAATTGTGTTTTGCAAGTATACTACCAGGCACATGTTTGCCATGCAGTGCATTTCAAGCAGTATTGTAATTTTTGTCTCTCAAATGGTTGGGAACACCCTTTTGATTAGGACTGTGATTGATTGAATTCAACTGCTTGGAGGGTGACCTGCCTGCTGCAACCAACACAGATAAGTCTTCCAGTGAACTCTGACTACAGCCTTGTCGTTGACACACTCTGGTGCTTAAGACAGACACAATTGTGTACAAATGCTTCAACCCTAGAGGTTTGTAATCACAACAGTGGTCTTTTGCCAGCTGGAGGTGGTTTGCTGCAGAACCACCAGTAGAGTACATGTGTCTCTTTCCTCACTGTATACTTCTGTGTTTGCATTTTACACAACATTCAGTACTAGCACCTCTACGTAAGCCGTTTTGTCAAGAAACCTTGGTTAGGGGATTGAGTTTCCTAAACATTGTCTTTTAAATTGTAGTACCTTAGCCATTGCAGTGGCCTATACTAGGAACTGTATTCTGTTCTGTAAACGTTGTATTGAGTTTCTAATTTAAAAACAGAAAGTCCTAAGTCCTTTTAAAACAACTTGGTCTATACAGAGCAAGTTGAGAGGAGATTGTAATTATGATTCATATAACTTGTTTAATGCAGTCAGAGCCAGGTTTTGTTTTCTTGTTTTAATGTTTTAAAGGCGTGGGCATCTAAAATTTAAAAGCAGGGATTTAGCATTAAAAAAAATCCCTGAAAACCACACAATCTTGTAACAACAAAATAACTATTACAAAACCTATTTAATTTTCTAAGGATTTGTTCCAATGTAAACATTGCATTTGTCCGACTCTGAAAGTGTTGGACGTGCGAATCCTAATTTATTTTGAAAAACAATAAATCTTTTCCAAATTTCATAACTACTTCAGCTTTCAATGGAAGGGTTACATTTCCTGTGATAGATTCTATATATCAAACCTTTTGTGCCGCTACAATAGATACTTTGTATTAAGTGCTGGTAATACAGTAATAGGCCTTTTTATGACTTTTCATATTTTGAAATGTAACCACCAGAGCAATGTGTAGATAGAAATGAAAACTCACAAGATCTATTTAAACGCCCAAAATTCACTATTGTATTCTTGCAGTATTACATGCAGGTACGAACATGATGAGCAGCATAGTAGCCTGACGAATATTTTGGGAGAAAAAGTTTGGTGGTCACCGTGCCTGCCCTGCCTACAACATACAGGAACATCAATACAAAGCTCATGGATAGGTTTTTCACTCCACAAAAGCTATTGAGTCTAATCAAAATACAAAACTATGTTGGAGAAACATATACTTTAAGAGAAACTATAGTTTACAAAATTAACTGGGTTTTAGATTTGAGTTAGTATTTGGGTTTTAGAGTTAGACAATTTTGACTTTAATATTGATTTGTTGGAGCAAGAAAGACAGATGGCAAGGAGAAAGCTTTGAAGTGCACCATATGGCAATTTAAAGGGGACCCTGTGTTTTCTCATAACATTTTGGAGTTAAAATCTTTAAAGACTTACAATCTCCTTCCTTCCCTTAACTTTGACGTTATGACTTTGAGTAAAACATCAAAGAGGCTTTGTTACGTTCACTTAAAGTAATAAAAAGAAAGTGGACCCACATGGTCAATGATATTATTGGTTGATAGGAGGCCTGTAAAACTTGCATCGGTATGTAATTGTATTTTCTGATAGGTTAAGAAAAAAACAGGTGATGTCATAAGGGAAGCCTATATTAATTCAAACGTGTGTGTGTGTGTGGATTTTCACCTGTAATCCATAATTTTCTTTGGTAATGCCTTACAAATCCTATACATAGACACCATCTCCTGCAAAATGAGATGATTTTGAAAAATGACCCCTTGGATTGACCTTCCAGTGGAATTGCCTTTATTATAAAGCACACGTATTCACTGGTATTGGAGTATGGGACGTGTAATTTAGAGCCTTGTTGGCAATAGAAACCATGGACTACAATCCCAGGGACACGGTGATAAAAACCACTTGTGCTGGTTAAAAAGCTTTGTTTTTTGTGGTTAACAAATAATTTCCGATCAGTTTATGCCGTGAAGGCATTGGTCGCACGTAAAACAAAATTGATAATCGCACTAACTTTTGTTGTCGTGAATGAGACCAAAGTGAGAGAGATGGCCTTGTGGGTTGTTTATAACATCCTCCTGATTTAAAAAAAAAAAAAAAAAAAAAAAAACACACTGAATTCCATGTAGGATCAGAGCATTCTGTTAACAAGTTTGTTAAATGCTGATGCGTAATGTTGATTAATCTTTTATTGGATGAAAAAAAAAGAAAATCAAGGTATCCATGTCAAGTTTAGTCACACTGGTTGTATTAATGTGTACCACAGCGGCCCCTCCTGAAAACTAGAGGGTGTGAAACGGTAAATCTCAAATACAGTAAAGAGGCGATTGATCCTAGATTCAAGTTCAGAACTTTAGTACATTTTTTCACCAACAGTTTTGCATATTGTCAAATATTTGAAAATCATTGTGTTGAACTTGTTTTTGGCAGGTAAAAAGAACCTACTCGCATGGGACGTACAGAGCTGGTGCGATGAGACAGATCAGCCTGGTAGGAGCTGTGGATGAAGAAGTAGGAGATTATTTCCCAGAATTCATCAGCATGTTAGAAGACTCGCCCTTTTTAAAAGTAAGTTTGTAGAAACCAGAAATACTGGTAGTACTGCAAAATAATATCCACTTCCCAGGAATAAAACATTTTAATTCCCTCATGACTGATAACATACTGTATTACAACTGTATTACCTTCAAGCAAAACACATTGTAAAAGTAGGTGTGAACATACACTGTTGGTTGAACTATATGGATAGTTCAATCTTAAATTTTCAGTAAGTAATAGTATTTCAGCTGTCAACCAGATATTGTGTGTTTTATTTCTATTGGTGCTGTGTGGCTAAACCTTTTTTTTTTTTTTTTTTTTAACTACAAAATGCACATTTTTAAACCTCTACAAGAATTTAATTCAGATTTGTTCTTCTGCCTTTTTAGCAAACATTACCCTGGGGAACTTCTTCCAGTCTTAAATTAAAGAGCCCTATAGACAGCGATGATGGGCCCATCATGTGGGTACGTCCTGGAGAACAGATGATTCCTGTAGCTGACATGCCAAAGTCACCTTTTAAAAGGAAAAGGTAGGACTGTGTTCACATTTTTAGGGACCCTTTTGTCCTGTTTTAGACCGTAATGACAATTCTGTTTTAAAACAATCTATTTATTCCCAGTTCTGCTGCTTTTAACTTTTTTATTCTCACTTTTTATTTGGGAATAGTACAACTCTGTTGTCCATATACGTTCCCAGCATTAGTGTGGCTTTCGACGCACTTTATACTGAGAGAGATTTAGCCCTGGGAGTTTTGCAGAATCAATCGCCTCAGACTCCAAGTCTGACTAATTGAATTAACAGGTCAAAGGGTATTTAAGTGCTTGCAGTCTTTGTGACCTGTCTGAATGCTGATGACTGTCAATGTCCTATGATATATTTAATATGGGAAAATCGCAACAGGTCGGAAAATAAATTCATCCCTGGATTGAAGCTGGGATACATTCTTTTATTTATGTATTTATTTTTATTATGCATTCCCTCTTGTTTCTTCAGCAAAGTACATTTTTAAATATATCTGGAGTTATTTGGAACAGACAGAATGCACTGTGCTGTGCAAAATAATGTTTTGTATGTGTTCACAAAAAGTCTGGAGATGAGTAAAGTGCTTGTGTTGGGTTTTTTTTGTGTGTGAATAATGTTCCATATGACTTTTCCTTTACAGATGTAAAGGAATATTATAAAGATGCTCCCATATCATTCTTCCATTTTACAGTTCCTGGTCATAAAAATAAAGGTGGCATTTTGAAAAGATTAGAATCTCTCATATTACTGCAGCCATGTGAGAACTGGAGTAGCATGTCTACTATACTCCCTCTAGTGGTTTGAAAATATACAGCACCTTACTCTGTTGGGAATCATTCACAGAATCATTGACACATTGGAATGCTTTTTTATAAGGTGCTACTGTACCACTCGGTGATGTAGATTTCCCACAGTACTGATTTTGTACACAGGGTAGTGTTCATGTGCAGTATGTTGAATGGAGATCCCACATTTTTAGTCGCCACCTAATGGGGATCCTGCACAGAAGGGAACTTTGAAGGTATGACATTTAATCCTCAAGAAATCTAGGCCTTTTAATAATACATATCACCTAATACATAGGTGAATAATTTAATGCAACAATAATAATCATACTGTGGAATCCCTCCTATTGAAATCACTATATTTTCCATCTGCTCAAAGGTGGGCAAGATTCAGGTTTTAACTTTAACAACTTCTTGTCCTGTATGCTAAACAAATACCCAATTTGTCACATGTTGTAGGCTAGAATATAGTCCAAATTTAAATCTTGCTGTATTATTGCACAGGCAAGTTGCTGAATGTTAACATTTATTCAAGCGGTGACAGCACGTCTCACCATCAATTATTTGCGCATCCCAAACAGTTACAATACATTTAAAAATTAATATATGAATTTGTTGTATTTTTTGTATTTTTTTTTTTTTTTAAATAAAGGCTGCTTTTAGAAGTACAGGCACTGCATGGCCACCTGATCCCTAAAGGGTCAATTTGCACATGCCCACGGTTACTCTGAGTTCAGTGAAGCATTAGGTCAGAGTAGACACACAGCACAGACGTGCTTTATTAGGATATCTTGTTTACATTTTGAGAGGACAGATGCTTTCAATAATTAATGCTAAAGTTTCATATACAATGCCTATGAACAGCCACTTAAAATCCACAAGCCATTTTAAATGGAAATAAAAAATTACCACAAGTAAGATTCTGTTCAGCTGTGGCTTTGATTTATTATTATTATTATTATTATTATTATTATTATTATTATTATTATTATTATTATTATTATTATTATTATTATTTGTTTATTTAGCAGACGCCTTTATCCAAGGCGACTTACAGAGACTAAGATGCCCTCTAGCTAAAACACTAGGAGACACTGTAGAGTCTGTACTTCTGATAACAAATTTTACTGACAAGAATAACCTTTTGAACTCTTTAAATGGACTGCTCATTTTCAATTCCAGGATCATATTAGAAAGACTATGACAATCTATTAACTACCAGTAGTATTTATTTTTATTCTAGCCTGATGTATATTGTAAATGAAAATAGCTCCAATGGCCAATAAGTGATAATGGATATTCTTTGATTAAATAACTACATTGTACAAATCTCTTTACTTCATGTTACTGTATGTAGATTATTTTATTGTCTATTGTAGCATGCTTTATGTTGTCAGTATTTCTGCATCTTGGTAATCAGTGTTCAAGCATACATGGCCTTAAAAGGGATTGTAGCATAGAAGTGGTTTCAATTCAGATTTTGCACATTCCTGATGATGGTAATGTATTGGAGGTGTCTCGCTTTTACATGTTTCGGACCGCTTTTCAAATTGTTATACTACTTGGTTACCACATTATTGAGTGTTCAAAACCAGATTGCAGATACAGTATCTCTAACTTTTGCATTTACAGTTCTGGCTGTGGATGTATGTTAACATTTCTTTATTTAAAAAGAAAAATGCACTTGGTTTCGTGTGTGTGTGTGTGTGTGTGTGTGTGTGTGTGTGTGTGTGCAATCATTTGTCGTGATTTCTTCTACTTTTAATATGGCAATTATATACATTTTAATATTCCCTCCTTAGGACTACCAATGAAATCAAAAACCTCCAGTACCTACCTCGGGCCAGCGAGCCCAGCGAGATGCTGTTTGAAGACAGAACTCGGGCCCATGCGGACCACATAGGGCAGGGCTTTGAACGCCAGACCACAGCAGCAGTGGGGGTCCTCAAGGCAGTACACTGTGGAGAGTGGTATGTATACACAATTCATTTGGAGGTGTTTTTTATGCTGTGTATTTACATAGAAAATGTTAACTTCACTTTTTTCTTTTGTATTACACCAAGTTTAGTATAGGAGTTAATGGAGGCTAAAACCTAGTTTTCTGTATTCAATAACTGATTTTTATGATATGCATTTTAATACTTCAATAGAAATTTGTTTGTCATTTGCAGCAGCGTTACGTTTTTAGGGACCTGCATTTTAGCTAGCATATACCATTAAGTCAAGCAAAAAGGAACATTGCCTGGCAATGCTTTCAAGTATTCATCCGCAATTTTTTTTTTTTTTTTCATAATTTGTAGTCCTGATCCACCTCGAATAACCAAAGATGTGGTTTGCTTTCACGCTGGAGATTTCTTGGAGGCAGTGCAAAGACTGCAGTTGGATCTGCATGAACCCCCTCTGTCACAGGTAAGACGGTAATGTAAATTCTGCAGTAGATAATAAATTAAGAAAAAGCAGGTCTTGCTGCATGCTTTTCAAAATATGCAACAATATTCTCTTCTCATTTATACCGACACCTGGTGGCATAACTAACACTTTTTTGGTAATAGTTGATTTTCTACATTAAAAGGGAGTAACCAGAGCATCACAATACTAATACAATATCTAAATGTGTTGCAATACATTTTTTTTTCTAACACGCTTTCCTTTGTTTCTTCCTTTTTCCAAGTGTGTACAATGGGTTGACGACGCAAAGCTTAACCAGCTTCGACGGGAAGGGATCCGCTATGCTAGGATCCAGCTTTACGACAATGACATTTACTTTATACCCCGCAATGTTGTGCACCAGTTCAAAACGGTCTCATCTGTCTGCAGCTTAGCTTGGCACATACGCTTGAAACAATATCACCCAGAGGCAGAAGCGTCCAATAATTCCAATGAATCCGAAGAAGGGACAGAAACAAAAGAATCTCTCGAACCCACCGGTGTCAAACTAGAGGCCAGTGAGTGTACAGCAAGCACCAATACCTCTGTAGACTTTAAACCTCAGCAACAAAGAAAAGATGCTAAGGACACTAAACTTCCAGAAATCAAAGTGGAACCTATAGACTTGCTTCTGGAAAAGAATACAAAGCCTGCAGAGGTCACACAGCCACAAAGCAAAGTGAAATCCCATCACTCTGAATGTCGAACCACTTCAGCAAAGAAGCCGCACAGTGTGTTGGCAGAGACACAGACAGAAGTCAGTACCCCAGAATCTCAGTCGAGGAATGAGAGATCAAAGGACCTGCTGTACACAAACACTCCTGAAGACACAAGACCACACCCTTCAGTAAAACACCACCTGCATGAGCAGCAGAAAGACTTTTTATACTAATTTGTACATATTGTTTTTAAATCTTTGTTTTTATGATCTTAAACAGTGTGGTGTACTATATGGAATATGTAAGCTCTGTGGGGCAGGCTTGCGACTTGCTCTCTACTTTGTTACTGAATGAATACATAGCAAATGTAGCTTGTAACACATTCCTCAGTGCCTGTCCATAACTGTGAACTATCAAAGCACTTAGGGCCAGCTGCACTGTTACACTGCAGGTTTTAAATAAACAGGTCCTTAAATAATATATTTTTAAGTTGTAGGTTTTAGATGTATTAGAGCTGACATGAACATATATATTTTTTGTAAGATGAGCCAGAATTCTTTTGATGACTCCGGGCTTTTCCATAGAGCTTATTTATATCAAATTGGTTTCCATTTGAAATGTGTCAGCACTGTAATGTAAATAACTTTTTTTTTTTTAAACTTGTAGTGTGGTTTATACTTAAATAAGAACCTCCTAATAAAGGTTCAGAAAAACGGAATGTTGTTGAAACAAGGGCTACACTGAGCAATCCAGTACATAAGATTAAGTGACCCAAAGCAAGGTAGGTTCATATGGCTGATTTTAATGCTCTTCCATGATCGTGATACACAGAGATGTATAATTGTCATTTTTTGTGTAGAAGGCGCTTGCATAGAAGATATGAGGCTTGGAATCACAGTAGAAGAAGCATTTTGCTTCATAACTTGTACACTTTGACAATATTAATACTGTAGAGGGGGGGAAAGGTAGAGCAGGATGTGTAACCTTTTAGTTTGATGGTCTTGTTAAAAGAACACCATGTAATACTTATTTTTCTAACAATGTGTACCCTGTAACCCCTTGTTAAATATAGGCGGCATTCCTTGTATCATGTTAAGTGTAAATTAATTTATTTACTTAAGGCAATTTTTCAGAAATTCACTCCATTATTAAGGTTGAAAAAAATAAGCATTTCAGATTGATAACTATTTTTTTAAGAAGTGAAATGTTAAGATCAGCATTGTAAAGTTAGTCTAAGGCATCTGTTGCTACATAGTACCTCTGTATGTAACAAAAGTAAAGTTTTTAAAAATGTACACATTGAATTGAATATCTAAGTTCAGCTGAATTTCATTATTTTTAATGTGTATTTTAAACTTCACAATTTTGGCCATCCTGTGCCCAGCAGTTTAACCGTCTCTGTACATATACATGCACTGTGTACAAAGATACGTTGAGAGTGAAACGTTAAATGTATCTGGCTAAAGTTGTTGGGTGTAGAAGACAATTTTACATCAACTCCAATTGCATAAACTATACTCTCACGCAAACAGAATCTGTGTAGTTACTGCTTTAGAAAAAAATCCATGATAATGGAGCGAATTAAATGTCAAAGCCAAGTAAAAAGCTTAACTAGGGGATTAAACTTTGGGGAAACGAGGTTCAGCTTGTTAGCATCAGAATAAATATTTAGAAAATAATTGCACTCCTATCAGCCATTCATCCTCTTTTCCACCCTTAATATATACATTTTCAATTGCAATTCAGCTTTGCGCCTGCCTTTTGTTTATTTGGTTTACGTCTTACATTTCAAGGATCATGTTTTTTTTAATGAACTATTAAAGGGGGGAGAGGGTCACCACCCTGCATGAAGTTCTCAGTAAAGCCAGAATGCAGTTCAGCTTCCAGGTTATTTTGTAATTGTACTTGATACAATTGTGTAATTTGAGGACATTGTGTAATTTGAGGACAAAAACAGGTAACCATGGCCACAGATGTACATATGCAAGATCTGTAGACCTAAATGTGATTAATTTAGGTCTAGATTCTCTTGTCAGATCAGAACCAATTGTTAATCATGCCAGTTATTTTGCAGCATACCAGCTATGACCAAGATAGAAAGTTGTATACAATTGATACAAACCGATGGAATGTAAAGTTTCTTACATGTCTAAATTATTAAATGTGTTTTAGCTTTGGTGAGAAGTCTCTGATTTTGTAATGGCAGATCAACTGGTATGGAACTACCATTATGCACCTTGGAGAGTTAACAAAGGAAAATTGGGAGTTTTATGTGGTGTAGACCTCCAGTCTATTTCATACAATTTAAGTTAATAAATGTAACACTGAATATTCTCGTTAACATAAAACAAAACAGGTGCATGACATTGGTACCATGATGTTAAAATACTAACTTAAGTAGCTTATGTTTTTTTTTTTTTTTCACATTCCTATAAACAGATTTGTTCTTGATAACGGTGTTTCCATCACCAAAGTAAAACATTCACTGCTAGAAACACTTATCAAGAACAATTTTATTTATTTTTAGTATCTGCTAGAAAGTTCTGTGAATTACCTTAAAAGAACAATGCTAGAAACTTGGAGTGGAAAAGAGGATACACAAAGGTGAAGTAAGTGAAATTAACCTAGTTTCAAATATAATATTGCAAGATATGTATTTTGCTGAGACAATCTGAATGACAGAAAGGAAAAAGGGGTACCTGCATTCAAAGAAAACTTGCAAATGAGAAAAAAGGGACACTACTACAGACAGCTTGCTTGGTGAATAAATGAATCTGCTGTTTGAATGCACTTTGACAAGCTTTTAGAAACAACGTGAATAAAGATACAGCTTGAAGAAAATAATTATTGGATGCCAATATTATTTTCTAAGGGTGCAGCATAAAGACATATTGTGAATGTGAAAAACATCAACACCCCACTAGTGTGTGTGTGTGTGGTCTTTTGCTCTGGGTACATTACTTTGTTTCAACCAATAAAAGTTAATTTCTTTATAGTTCCTTCTGTTGCCAACAAGTCACCTTTGGCATAGAAATGTCTGGGGAAAAAAAAACATCTTCCAACTTTAATATCACTAAAATTGTGGCAGTTGCATTCCTCCATTAATGCTTGAAATAGTAGAAAGCCACCACCTATAAGTTTGTTTAACAATTTGTCACCTTATAGGCACCTATCCTTCACATCCATTCTTTTTTGCAGCTGCATTGTTCACAGATGCTATTACCAGCCAATCTGAGAACTATAATTTATGTGCAACAGGACTTTCTGTATACACTATAGGGAGTGTATCGATCCATATATAAAACCAAACTAACATCTGGAAATCCTGTGTATAAATAGTAAAAAAAAATAAAACCTGATTTACAAAAACATTTCTGCACTTAGTTGCTTGTTATACTGCAGTTTTATAATGCATCTGGCTGGCATTACCTGACGTATACCAGATTAGAACACACACAACACTATTAAACCCTACAGAACTACAGAAAATGAACAGTGGTTCAGACATTTTGTTCAAAACACCTTAAAGCAAAGTAGCAAATCAAATGATTTTCACAAACATGCATGTGATATAAAATAACACCACTTGAGTATCCTCATTCCACTTTAGAAGTGTTCTTTCAGGTTCCTGTATTCATTATTTACCTGCTAAAAAAAAAGGTAAATGTGTACACAAGAATATATAAATACTACACCAGTGTGCCTTAGCAACCCTTTTCTGATATTGTGTATGCTGTAAAGTTCTGTCTCGTAAGATTTACTTCAGATTACTGTAAAACCTGAACTTACAGCCATCTGACCCTTATATTTTTTGCAGTTTTACCATGTTTATTAATATGCTCTACCATACCTAGCTATTCTTTACTATGCTTTATTGCACTTTGCTCTGCTCTTATTATGGTTAACTTTTATAATGGGAATTAAACAATCACCTTCTCCTCAGCCAACAGCTTTTCTTTTTCATTAAGGGAATGGTCTGGAATAAGTAAATCTACAATATTAATTCCCCTTGGTCACTGCAGCATTCAGATTTTAATGCTTGTTTTTAGCAAAATAGAACAGTGCACAATTCACAATTATAACACAGCCATAGATCTTCATATGCATACTACACTGATCCTCACACTATAGATCACAATATCAGTGGCCTGTATAAAAACATTTCAAACAAATACTGGAACACTGGATTTAGACCTGCACTCTAAGTTGCTTTTTCAAATAATATTTTGATTGTTAAATACAATGCTGCAGGACACACATTATACACTGGAAGTATAACAATTAAAACTAATTACTTGATTAAAAAAATACCGTTCAAGAGGATCAAGATCACAGGAAACCTCAAAACCAGACATTAAAACTTGTCTGTACGTTGTTAACAAAAGTATGCTTTATTTACAGTGCGTGTCTGTTTTGCTTTACAGTTAAATGGAAATGTTGGTCATGGTATTGCAGGCATGTTTATTTGTGTTTTATGCAGATGCTTTCATAACTTTCCCAATTGCATGTTAACTGTTTTTGAAATTAGATAAATACAAGAACATACATAAAGTAGTTTTAGACATGCAATTAAAAAAAAAAAAAAGATATATTCTCCATCAGATGCTTCTTTCTGCATGGAAACATTCATATTGTTAAGTACGTATCAGTATGCAAAATCAATATACTTAACACATCTTACATGACCGTAGCCTGCACCTTCTACTGAATTGACTGAGTTAACTTAGTGTTATCCAGTGTCTGAAAAGGTTCAAAAGAGAGTAGAGCAGTTTATTCATGTTTTCTGATAGATAATGTAAATAAGCAAATGTTTTAACAGGGTTGGTACCTTCCTGTATTTGCAGACTACTCTCTTCTATCACAAAATATATTTAATCCCAGCTCCACCATAGCCCCCATGAGTAGAGCCCAAAGTGGTAAGAAGACAAATGTCAGCTTCATATCTGTGAACTTCTCCAGCTTGGCACACAGGGTAAGGCAGAAAGCCAGTTTGAGGAGCATAGCCACCAGGTACCACACCTTCTTCTTCAAGTTCTGTGATCCGTTGCGAGGGTCGTAGCCAGATTTACAGCGGCCGGCCATCTTGACAATAAGCATAACCAGCAGGATGGTGTCAAAGATCCAGATGGGAATGAAGATCAGAAACCAGTTCCAGTTGGCCTTCTCATCCAGTTTGAGGACCAGCATGATGAGAAACAGCAGAGTAAAGAGCCAGGTCAGCAGCACCCTCTGTGCCAGGGACATTCTCATTTAAAAGACTTCGGAAAAATCTTCTTACCACAGAAAAAGCAACGATGCCACCCTGAACGAACGAACAAACAAACAGATAGTTATTCTGACAGACAAAACATGATCCACATTTCCACCCTAAGCTAAAATTCAAATTCCAAGAATTGTTCTTGAAAATGTTATAATATTGACATATATATTCCATACACCTAGATTATGTGAACAGACAATTAAAAAAAAAATTAGATACTAGAAATACTTTAAAGCCATTTTATCCTAGATCCCACTGCAGTTGCTGCTGGTAGTTTTGTGTGTGCAATTTCCAATTTCCTTTTGGTAACATTGGCGATTCAGTAAAGTTGCACCGACACCAACTTCGCGAGTAACTCGGATACAGATGTTTAAGCAAGTGCCAACTGTACCTAGCTACTTTGGTTAATGTTACGATTAGAGTTTAATATGAGTAAGTGTGGCCTAAATAATGAATTTATGTATATTCTGTCTGAACTGCATATACATTGGGGTGAACGTGATAAATTGGTTAAATGTTAACTTTAGTTTAAAATATTGACAAACTTTACTATTTCACAGAAACTATGACAGATGAAACAAATGCTAAACTAATTTTCATTGAGAACAAAAGTATTTCTTGTTTCAAAACACAGACCTAAAATTTAGGCATCACTTAACAAAAAAAAAGTGGGGGGTGGACGTAAGCGTTTATTTCGACAGACACAGCCTTTGTAAATTGTAACTGCAAAATGTTTATTAAATATACAAATCAATCAATGCAGTATGAAACATTAAACACGCACTAGTTACATATGCTTCGTTGAATTAAGCATGATTAGTTCCATTCCCAAATTATAACACCTAATATTTGAAAGAAGGTGCATTTTAGTCTTTGTTTTTAAACGAAGAATGAAAGGTTCTGAATCAGTAACACATGTTCCCAATTTACCGTTGTTTATCCGGATTGTATATCCAATGCAGCGATACTCAAAGAATAACCGACGTTGTAAACATTTGATATGTTCAAATAAATAACCTACGATAGTTTCGATTAAAAATAATACGAAATGGATTTACAAAACACATTTTCACTGATACCGCTTCCTGTTACCTCAAACACCGACATCTTCCAGAACTACCCGGGGAGAAAAAAACCGCGCTATGCGTTGTTTTTATTTTTCATTTATTTATTTATTTATTTTTGACTGGATAATCTCGTGTTTTCATTTAATTTACGGATGTGTAATTGGACGAGGGAGCTGCTAATCAAACAGTGTGTGAGGGTTTTTTTTTTAAAAGACTGTTTTGAAGGTACCATTTCCGGGATCAAAGATCCTTACCATAATAATCGTAAAAAATGCATCCCGAAAACAGCAGCATAAAAATGTTGCACTGCATTGAGAAAATTCTGTTGTAAAATGACTATAAAACAAATGTTACTTTTGTGATTATTTAATCACTACTTTGTGCTACTGCTGTACTGTCATAATTTGTTAGGTGCTGTGTGTCTCTCTCTTTTTAAAAAAACCAAAAACAATTATCTGGAAATATTAAATAGTTAAATCATTATGATCAAAACATTTTGATTAAAAACACCAAAGAATCAATTTGAGAAAAAAACAGTATGGGTCCTGTACAATTTTTCTTGCAGTTTTAAAGCTTTCCAGTAGCGGTCGTTATCTTTTGAGGAAAAAAAAATACAAGCTTAGACTTTTATCACCAAATCATCTGCACTCAGGAACCTAACAACTCTAAAATGTATTTTCCTATTCAATATGCCCATTCTACACTAGAAATGGATGCAACTAAACCCCACATGTGTATTTTGGGTAGTGCACTAGCAAAACCTACTGACCCTTAAAAATGTGTATACATTTATCAAAAGACTGCTCCATTAATCAACCAAAATCTAACATGTGCTTTTACAACACATTAAAGGCGATAATAAGCACTAGATCACATACGAAAATAAATGCCCCATAACTGTTCTTATAAAGAACAAATACGTATAGCTAAATAAATATTAACAATAATTACAGAAGTGACCCTCACTTTCCTTGTCATTTACAGCTTTTGACGGTTGCTTAGTATAAAAACAATCATCCTATTCATAACAAAGAAAAGGTTAAAGCCGCACACTGAATAATGTACCTGTATTTTTTTCATTGTTAACATCCTGACAACTTTTTACACTATAAAGTCTACTTCAAAGCGTTTTTCAAAATGGCCGCTCTAGTGCACTGGGGCTTGAGATCTGCCCTCTAAATCAGGACGAGGGATTAAAAAAAAACAACAACAAATGCTCTGGCTTTTCTGTTGTGTACCACATCATGGATCGTTATTGCTGTGTTACCTGTTTGACAATGTGGGCAATAATCCTTACACTATCAGTCGCTTAGAGTGCCATTTTGAAAAGAGCTTTGAAACAGACTTTAAAGTTTTAATTGTAAAAAGTGGTCAGGATGTTAACAATGAAAAGAAAAATTACAGGTACCTTATTTAAACATTTGTAGCAACACGTTGGGATGTCTAACACTATATTTTTGGGACCCCACTACTTACTCTTTAATGCACTGTAATTTACTGTGTAATTCAGCGTTGAATTGCTGCAGGGAAAGTAATTTGTATATTTTAGAAGTTATCAGACAGACAGCAAGCGCTCTACAAATTGCTTAACCACATCAACTATGGCATGAAGGAGCAACATAGCAAAAGGTGTTTCATTTGAAATGGAAATGCTTAGAAATGTTCAGCGTTTGTGGCACTTACGAGGAATGAAAGACAGAATCAAAGCATCAAGCCATCCAGCTGTGGCATGTTTTGAACTTGATACATAGTGTACTCATAAGCACAGCATGTATCTCAAATGCAGTGAGCTTTTATTTCCATTGTCTTATTACATTTCTCCTCCAGGTATTGCAGACCTTTAGAGGGAATAACCAAGCAACTCAAACAACATTTCCAGCATTTTGTTTCAGTTATACTCAGGTGAAGACCGTTTATCCTGCTATCACACTACAAATTCATATTCTTGAGCTTTACCTGATCTCTCATCATTGCTACATGCAGTGTAGTGAGGGAGCTCAGCCTAAAAAATGTACTTTTTTATGATACTGATACTTGTAATTTTGTATTTACATGGATGAGTACATTGCATTACTATACCAGGGGAAGTCACCTTGGTCTTTCAGTCTATTCCAGTGCAGCATTTTACTGTTAGCTCGCAGGCAGTAGAATGGACTGGTAGAGCCAAGACTGCCTAACCCTGTAATAGTAGAAACTAGATATATACAGGGCAGAAGTGCTGGCCATTGCTGGGATTTCTGACAGGCTATTAAAATAATTGAAACTGACTTGAAAGTTACTCTATGTTTCCATCTGCAACTGGGATTAACTTGAACGCGATTTGAAATCAGAGTCAATTATTTTCGTCATGTTCGGTCGGTAGACTGCAGATTTACAAACTGGCTTCATTAAATGTGTCTTTAGTGTAGAAACTGACTGTACAGCTGTATCTTTATTATTTTGTGTCATTCAATTGATTTTGTGTCAAATATGTGATGAAATGACCACATTAAAGCTTTCAGATACAGTTTAACACATTTCAAGGATGAGCTTCAAGGACGAAATTGATGGATGAAACTTGTGGAGAATAGTAACTACTCCAGAGTTTGGAAATGACCAATAGTCTGATACACACAGTTGCCTAAATATTGATTGGGACGCGAATAACCCCGTGGCTAAAATGAAAAGAAACATTCAATTAACAAGTGCTCGTTTCTTCTAAGCATTGCGGTAGAAGTCAGCCAGCAGCAACTCGTAGCTGGAGAGAGTGGAGGTCGGAAAGAAAGATTCAGAGAGAAATAATTAACGCTGTACGGTCAGACCAGAACCCATCAATATAGTAAATAATCATTAAAATACCACCTACATAAACCTGGGCTAACCGGAAACAAACTGAGGTAAGGAATGCACTCGATTTTCATTTACAAAACGGGGGGGGAACCCTAAAATGGTTTAACTGCTCTAACTACATACACGCTAGCAGAAACGAAATGTTTTGTCTTTTGTCGTAATGATGATGAAGATGACTATGCATGTCAAAAGTGATTGCCTTTGACATTAAAATAAACAAACGGAAATGGAACATGTAAAAAAAAAAAAGCATCGAAATATAGGCAATGTGCGTTCTCAACACAAAGGAGACCTGTCGCAATGGAATATTAATGGGTTGAATAGTCAATTCTCCATATATATATATATATATATATATATATATATAGGAATGAAACGAGGAAAGACAAAATCAGCGGAGCGTGCATGGTTTAACTGGGGGTACTAGTACAACTGTAAAATATTACCTTCCTGTAACACTATATTTGTGAAGCAGAGAGTTTAACCTTTCCAAATAATTATTTTCTAATTACATTTTTGGTGTCATTTTTGGATTCCTCATGCAATTTGCAATAAAAAAGTCAGATCTCTTGCTGAAATAGTTTTTGAGTTAAAGATCGATTAAAGGTCCAAAATCAACCACATTTTACCTCCTCTACTTTTGACCCCTCGACCCGATGAACAACCCTGAGCGTAGAGTCTGGTATCTATCAGAAGGGGTTGTGTGATTTGTCACGGAATGACACGGTCATCACAGAAATTAGGATGCTGAAGTTGGCTTCTTATTCGCCAGCTTCTTAATTCCATTCTGCAAATGTAACTCAAGTTGAATAAGTAACTGCGGTGTTTCAGGGGTGAAATCGCTTTGGGCCACTTATTTCAACGTTGATTCTCACAGAGGGGGATCCCTTCTACATTCCCCATTTGAGTTTGCCATCAAAACAACAGTATGAAGGTCACTCTTGAAATCAGGACTTAAAGGATGTGTTGCAGTAAGAATACCTCTGTTAAGAAAGTGGAACAAGACTAAACGGCTAATATGCACAAGAACACAGAAGTTGGACTATGGAACAATGATCCTGCTGATGGATGGACAAGGACACCTGTGCCTTCTGCCAGTTCTGTTTCTCTGTACTTGTTGAAGTGCTTCTGATACCACACCTTGAAAATCAAGTGATGCAAGCTGCTTCACTCAATGTTTTTCCTTCTTTATGCAAGTCAAGGTTGTTATAAAAGTAGAAAACACTAGTGGAGGCTTTGAGTAAATTGTTGATGCTCATAATGCATCAGAGTAGAAAAATGCAACATGTCTAAGACTTTAGCACAGCAGTGTACTTAAATGGGAAAAACACTAAAGTCAGTTGGCAAAAATACGTTGCATTTCTTAAATGATTATCAGACAAGATAAAAAAGGAAAAGAAATTGTTAGACAGGGAAGAATGCATATGGATCACGTACAGGGCTTCCACTGGATATCTACTTTAAAATACTGCATCAAACCCTTGACGACTTGCCATCTGTGCCATGTTTGCCGGCTGTTTTCGTATCAAAATCGTGTGGTCCAGTGGTTAAAGAAAAAGGGCTTGTAACCAGGAGGTGCCTGGTTCAAATCCCACCTCAGCCACTGACTCATTGTATGACCATGAGCAAGTCACTTAACCTCCTTGTGCTCCATCTTTCGGGTGAGACATAATTGTAAGTGACTCTGCAACTGATGCGTAGTTCACACACCCTAGTCTCTGTAAGTTGCCTTCGACAAAGGTGTCTGCTAAATAAACAAATAATAATAATAAAATCAGTTTTGGGCCGGGATAAATACCCATGGGTGACATAGATGGTTTCCCCCTGTGTGAGAATCAGCTTTGAAATAAGTGGCCCAAGTGATTTAACCCCCAAAATACCCCAGCTACTTATTCAAATTGTGTTATTGGATAACATGCCAACTTGCTCTCTATGCCACGTTTGCCAGGCATTTTTGTATTAAATAATCAAACTCCAAGAACTCACCAAATGTCAGCTATCAAGCTTGTGTCTTTATTATTAAAACATCCTTTTTATAGAAACTGTAGAACAAGAGAATTCATGCTCATGCAGACGCGTTTGGCCACTGGCCTTCATCAGTGCAGTACAGACATTTTAAAAAATACACACACACTGATCAGACATTTAAGTGCCTTAGACACTAATTGTCCAGTTAACTTTCAATTATACTGTGTGGTCCAGTGGTTAAAGAAAAGGGATTATAACCAGGAGGTCCCAGGTTCAAATCCCACCTCAGCCACTGACTCATTGTGTGACCCTGAGCAAGTCACTTAACTTCCTTGTGCTCCGTCTTTCGGGTGAGACGTAATTGTAAGTGACTCTGCAGCTGATGCATAGTTCACACACCCGAGTCTCTCTAAGTCGCCTTGGATAAAGGCGTCTGCTAAATAAACAAATAATAATAATAATAACAATAACATCCATCAATTAATTTTAACAAGCAATTTCACTCTTTTAGTGAAACACTGTTGGTCCAAAACAGTTACAATATCTATTCAGAAATTATTGTAAGATGTTGAATGACTACAAACTAGCCAATAGATCCATAACAGAAAGCCAGATGTTACTCTCATGGATAAAGAAATTACTTAAAAAATTACAAAAACGGTGTGAACAACAGTTCCTCATTCGTACCACCAGGTGATTCCGTTTGTAAAGTATGTATCCATGAGGCTTCCCTTTGCAGTAAAAGTTTACGTGGGTTATTAACAAATCCAATCCCCGTAAATCTGAGAGTGCAAACACTATGTTGTTGTTCATTAAAATGTCTCGCTACAGGTGATCGTATGTCCTTATTTTTAATAGCGCTTTTGTGTTTACTTATACATGTTTTCAATTCCCTAATGGTCTTGCCCACACAGCAAAGACCACAAGGGCATTTCAACAAATAGACTACAAACATAGAGACACAAGTGATCCTACCTCTTACTTTAAATTGCTTAATAGTTTTAGGATGAGTAATTGTATCACTTTTTATCACTGCATTGCAACACGCGCAATTGTAACAAGGAAAGTTACCTTGCGGTATCGTTGTTAAAAAATGAGAAGGTGGAATAAAAGTGTCTGCTTTAACAAATACATTTCTCAGTTTTTTTTTAGTCATTTTAAACGTGAAGCGTGGAGGATTCTGCAGAACAGATCTTAATTTGGGATTGGTTGACAATATGTCCCAATGAGTATGTATTATGTTATTTATCGTATTTGAAATAAGTAGAAACAAAAGTTATAGAATGTTTACTTTTATCTTTCTTAGTCTGATGTGTAAGTACTGATCTCTATTAAGAGCCATGCATTTAGATAATGAGTTATTGACCCAAGTATATTTATATCCTTTCATCAAAAATCTGTTTTTCATTTCCTTAGCTTGTAATGCAAAATCGTCATCAGAGTTACAGATGTGTCTTAATCTAAAAAATTGACTATATGGCAAATTACGTTTCAATGGAGGAGGATGGTAACTAGACGCATTTAGAAAACTATTACGATCCATAGGTTTCCTGTAAAAAGTTGGCAAGCGATGCCCCACCTTCAAAACTCGAACATCTAAAAAAGTAACCATACTAGAACTAATGTCCAAAGTAAACTTAAGTGTGGGTTTAAGTTTATTGACATATTTTTCAAACCCCCTCAAAATATCTTTGGGTCCAGTCCATATGAAAAATATAGCGTCAATGTAACGTAACCATAACTTTAAGGTTTAAAAGGGTTGTTATTATAGATGTAATCATGTTCAAATTTGCCCATATATAAATTGGCATAATTGGGTGCCATTGCTGAACCCATTGCTGCACCCTGAATTTGAAGATAATATGTATTCTCAAATCTGAAATAATTCTTATTTAAAATTAAAGAAAACAATTCTATCAACTATGAATTAGGTGGCATCGCCTGAGAACCACACTGTTGTAAATAAAAATCAACTGCACAAATACCTTCATGGTGGGGAATATTGGTGTACAAACTCGACACATCCATCGTTCCCAAAATATCCAAGGGCGTCAAATCACAGATAGAGCGGCTCAAAAAATCTGTAGTATCTTTGATATACGATGGTAGCTGTTGTACAAATGGTTTAATAAAGTAATCAATAAACTGGGACAAAGGGTCAGTTAAAGAACCTGTACCCTCTGCTATTGGTCCACCAGGTGGGTGTTCTAAGTTTTTATGTATTTGGGAGAGTATAGAAAACAGCACAAATAGGATATGTCTGAAATAGAAACTCAAATTCACCTTTATTTAACCATTTATTGTCAAGATCATGCTGTAAAATACTTTTTATTTCCGTAGCATAAACATATGTTGGATCTGATTGCAGAGTCAAGTAAAAAGTTTTGTCTGATAGTTGTTTTAATACCTCCTGATGATACAATGAGATATCCTGAACCACAATTGCTCCGCCCTTATCTGCTGGCTTAGTAATCAAAGATGTATCATTTCAAAGTTCAACAACAGCATCTTGTTCTTGTTTAGAGAGATTTGCATATAAGCGAGGTCTATTTGGGGCAGAAAAAAGTAGCATAGTATAATTTTCAACCAGTCTGCAGGAAGTCTGAACAGAATGATTTAAATGGATAGGTGTAAACATGATCTTAGGCTTAAATATCTTTCTTTCTTGTATCTCAGTAGAGACTTGTTCAGTATTATAATTTCTTAATTGTGGGGTTTGTGTAAAATATGACTTCAATTTTATTGCTCTAAATAATTTAAACAGTTCAATTCTTGTAGTAAATGAATCAGCATTGTATCATGTTTATATTTCTTAATTTTGCCGTGCTGTATCTCCAATTTATATGTAGTAAGCAAAGCATTACATTTATCTTCTATGTCTCGGAGTTGACTTGAATCAAACTTGGTAGACATCAGGCGTTTTTGTATCAAAATCTGTTTTGGACTGGGTAAATACACATGGGGGACATAGAGGGGTTCCCCCTCTGTGAGAATCAAGTTTGCAATCAGTGGCCCAGAGCGATTTAACCCCTGAAATACCCCAGTTACTTATTACATTTGTGTTACATGTGTGGGATGCGAATAATAAGATGGTTGAATAAGAAGCTGGCGAATAAGAAGCCAACTTCAGCATCGTACAGAAATCTGACAGTGAAATACAAATTGTATGGATGGAACTTCTATGGTTCAGAATGCCCTAGTTTTATTGCCCCATGTTTTGTAATCCCCCTCATTACTGGTTCCTGTTTTTTGGACAAAAAATACAAATCCTGTGATACCACATTCAATATGTGGTTGATGCTTTAATGGCTTAAAGAAAATTATATGCTGCCCTTGCATAAAGTGTGATACAACATTGCTGCTCCATTGATAGAAGATTATTGTCTGTATTTACCAGAAAATACTTAGATTGCATCTTTCCTGTTGATGTATTTAGTCGCTCCAGTTCATGACACCAGGATTTTTCCCAGACCACCACAGAAGCACCTTTGGCCAAACTCATTACAAGTTTCACTATAAGCACGTCCTCTCCAGCGTCATGTCACTTTAATATTAAAATGAGATTTGTCAGACCATATAGTAACACGTTCTATCAGTCCTCAGTTCTGGTGCATACACTATTGTATTCAAGCAATCTCTTTGGCATTTGAAGTCACATGTTAAGAAAATAGGTCAAGCGATAAATATTTTGGCTAGTTTGTGTAGAATTTTTTTTAAAACAACAATATATGGCATAAAAAATTTGAAAAGTGTAGACATTACAATAAAGGGGATTTTGACCATACCCTTAGGAAAAGGCCTACATGGCAATTTTTTGTCAACATGCCTAATTTTATACTTCAAACTACACGTCTTCTCAATCATTTGCTTATTTAAATTTCTATAAAAAAAAACGAGAAATGTAGCAACCTCTGTCAAAAGCACCCAAATGCCTTGGTTCCTGTGTGTCTCTTATCAAACTGCTAACCACTGTCAGCAAGCTTTGTTTTGACCATATACCAGCAGTTAGTTTAAAGAAATAATATACAAGTTGTGAAAGACAGCAGTGGTCACAGGCCAGTTAATTTATAAACAACCATGACAAGTCCTTTGGCCAATTATTAATATGTTCATTTGTGTTTTCATTTTCTTTATTAAACTAACAAAACAGAAAACAAGTAGACTCCTAAAAAAAATGTTGTTGTTGTATTGTCTGGAGCTGACAATAAAATAAATATTTATTTTACAATATTGTTCTCAGATGTGGGATGAAATGGGGATATAACAATGCCCCTGTTGTCTTTTTAAATATTGTGTGTGGCTGTGTCCCAAATCTACATTCATCAACAGCTGTGGGCAGGAACAAGGCTGTGACCTACAGTCTGTAATCTGTGAGGCAAACAGCCATGGAACAAATCTTACCAGCTGTCACAAAATCAGGATTTAGGCCTATGTGTTGCCTTTATTCTCCTAAAGCATTATGTTGAAACTGATGGAATAAAGTGTTAAGAGAACAAAGGGTCATTCCATACCAACTCAACCAGAGCCGTTGCCCGACTGTCTCAGATTTTGCTAGAAAAATTCACCTGGGGGGTTTCGGGCCTGCTGAGTTCAGAAATGCTAATCCTTTTTTTTTTTTTAAATTTTCCCTTCGAGTTGTGACCTGGCTAAGTGAAAAAGTAGTAGACGTGAAATTGTTAACCCCTCAAGTTTTCTGTGGTTATCTATTGTTTTTTTTTGTTTTTTTTTATCAGTTTGTAGTTTATAAAACACAAATAATTTAGATTTTGTGTCACTGTAACAAAGAAATCTAAGTTCCACAAGCAAGTTCATGACCCCTCAGCTCCAAGCTAGTGCCACTGGAAGCACACCCTGTCACTTTTCACTCTAGATGTAAACCTAAACAATGCAAAATTGAAGAATAATGCCAGTTCAGTTAGGACTATGTGGTACTTCACCAAAATCTGCGGATACCAAAATATTTTGCTTCATTCTTGTAAATTTCATCAACATCTGTCCAAAAATATATTTGGGTGATTTTTTAGAGCCCTCTTGGCCTAAACTTGGTAGAAATACCAAAAATTCAAATTTCAGAGGGGGTTAATGACCAGTGGGGGGACTTGAAACCAAAAGTGTTTCACAAAATTTGGAAGAGTGGTCCCTAGGTTCTTACAGCAATACTAACATTTTAGGACCTGCATCCCCTACAGGATAAAGTGTTGGGCTGGAGTTCGAATAAAACGCATCACTTACCCCTCATCTGGCAACTTGCCAAAAGTGAATTAGGTGCTCCTGGTATCTTTCTCGAAAGCTCAAATGAGGTGCTACAAATGATAGTAGCGTCTAAGTTAAGCCCAGGGTGATTTTTCACTTTGGGTTGAACTTTGCCAGGTCACAGCTCAAAGGGGAAATTAAAAAAAAATAATATAAAATTAGCATTTGTGAACTCAGCAGACACAGAAACCCCCAGGTGAATTTATCTAGCAAAATCTGAGACAGTCGGACAACAAAATTACTCATGTCCCCCACCCCCACCCGTGTGCTTTATACCATATATAGTGATAATTAAAGCTTTCCAGTCACTCTATGCACATATTTTCCAAATGCCTTAAACTCATCACTCAGTCTTCAAATCTAAACATAACTGACAAGGATTGATGCAGTTTTAAAAATGCCACCAGCCTTTCCTCAGATTTAGTGGCCAGTGCAACTCTGTTTCGACACAATGTAAGAGTAGTGATCTGTCCTGTTAGGAACAAAGTATAGCAAGGCATGGCAGAGGTGGTGACTGGAAATGTGATGTGGCAGGAACGCAACAAGTGACAGTTCCAAGTGTCATTTAAAAAAAAGCTTTTGAGAGATTATCTGAAACGTGTCTCTTGTTATAAGTGGCAGTCTTTCAACGTGCCAGTCTAAGACTTTACAAAAGCTTTAGAAGTCCTTTGATTCTTCTAAGTAGTTGCACTGGGCAGTGTTCAGAACACTATTAAAATCTGTTACTTGAAAAGAATCTTGATCTTCCAGGCAGGGGGCATAAAAAACCTTATAGTCTTTTCACCTGTAGTGTGCAGGCCTCTGGGTCATGGAGCGTTGGGACCATATTTGACATGAGTTGGAATATAGTAAGTGTTCAAGACCTTTTAATGGCTTATACGATTTTGAATGTGGAGGACTCTTAATTATTTGTTGTACTTTTATGTAAAATAAATAAATAGAACAGAAACTGAAAAAAAACTTTCCAGTGGCTTGTGGTGCAGATGGTGTTTATTCTCCTATGGAGACTATGGGTGGGAAAAAGAGATGATTTGTTGATAAAGTAAATCTTCATTGTTCTTCATCAAGAACATGTTTTGGTGATTGACATAATTGGTAGAACTACTGCGTTGAAAGCTGTACTTTGGAAAAGGCGTGTGAGTCTTGAGTATTGTTGACTTGTCCTACAATCAACTAATTGTTGGAATCTGAATCGAAATTGGTTGGCATTACTGCAGAAGTGCAAAAGGTGATTATACAGCATACAGTAGACTGCTTTAAAAAAAGAAACTATCTGAGACAAGTTGGTAGCTACAAGGCCACCTTGTGTTTTTGAGTGTATTTGGAATATTAAATACAGATTGAAGGAAGAGTTTATCTTAGTTTGCTGTGGCCTTTTCACACAAACCACTCAACTGGAATGCCATTTGTGGGGAGGGCCTTTCCTCTAATCATGTCAATCCAAGGTCTCCTTTTGCTTTTGAAGGCTTCATCATCAAGCCTCCATTCTAACCCTTGCCTCGGCTGTTTTCATTTGATATAGAATTATCCAAAAACCTGCCGGGACCTAACCTAAAAATACTCACATTTTCTTTTATCTGTTTGAAGTAAAATTATTTTTTCTCAAAGTCTTCTTTGATTTTCTAATAGCCCTTTTGTATGACGCTTAGTTTCAGTGAGGCAGCCCTTGTGTCCAATGAATTTCCTCATGCTGTGATTTCATATCACTACATATGCCTATAATGGGATTGTAAGTGTAATAATTCACTATGTATGTTGATGTGGACTGAGGTCCTCAAAGTGCTTCAGAAACAATTTAGAAACAGTCTCGGCACACAGTAACTGACAACACGAGTGTTCCAGTAAGCAAAGTGTTTAAGGCTACTAAGTCCTGCTTTTTAAATCTAATTAAAACCTATCCATAAATATAAGACTTCTGCCTGTGACTGATTCATGATATACAGTAATTGCCCAGAGGTCACTTAGAATGTTTTAATACTGCCAGAAATCTCATAGCATGCTAAAAATGTCTTTATTTCTATAATCCCAGTGAAGTTTCTAAATTATTATGTACATCCACTGAAACTTTACTTGTTGTATTGCTCTTGCATCCTTATGAAATTGGTCATCTCATTCACCTAAATGTATGCCCATAGATCAGTGGTACTCAACTCTGGCCGTCAAGGTCCAGTCCAGTCCAAGTTTTTACCCCAAGCAGGTTCTAATGTAGTTAATTGAAGCTGCTAAGAGGCAATTAACTAATTTAGGACCTGGTTGGAATGGGTCTCGAGGGCCAGTTGAGTACCACTACCATAGACAGTGCCTCCTTCTCAAATTCCCTACAGCAGCTTCTCTACAGCCTTGTATACGTAAGCTACAGGGTTGAGTGTTGTAATATAAAGTACTGCGTCTTGGGTCTGTTCAGCATGTTCAAGTGTATACACTGCATAAAGGGCAGCATAGCCTGGAAAGTGCTATTGGGATTGTACTGTAAAATAGCTGGGAGATGGCTAAAATACAGATTCCGTCATGAGATGGCGTGTGGTCTAAACTGAAACTGCATTTAGAAATCTACCTTTTCTTAGGGTTTTAAAGCAAAATTGCAATGTGCAGAAAAATGATTGTCCTAGATGCTCCTGTGCCCCCTCTAGACTAATGCATGCTAAGGTCTCAGCTTTTGAATACAATACGATGTTGCTTGGCTAATCCAGGAGATACTTTCATGTGCAGGTGTAATTTTCATAGAAGACAACATGATCTATCCACAGCAGAGGGAGGATTAGCTTTCTCCCTCAGACGTGTAGCTTGTTATTTGTAGCTGTGGTTGTTTCTCAAGCATGTCTCTGAAAGTAATCCATTCCCTTCATTAAATATGTACCTTGTATAGGGTTACAGAGAAGGAACCCAGAGGAGATGCTGTTGCAAACGACTGTGCTTGTGTCCTCAATGCCATGAAAAATTAGGGAGTGAACTTGGGCTAAAAAATGAATTCCATATGCATATGTGCTGCCCAGTCCACAAACAGACTATATACACATTTCAATTTCTGATACATATATTAATTCATTAATAATGTGTTATTGTTCTGCCTGGCATTTTACATGTTCCATAGATGAGCTATCTTTTTTATGTTCACTTTTTGGAAGGGAATCTATGCAGGGCCCTGCTAAAATTGCCCTTCAGATCAGATCACAAATTAGTTGGTTGTAGTAATCACAAAGTTGTTCGATAAAGTCCATCTAATCTATAATAATGTGCAATCTCACACTGAATGCAAAAAATAAATAAATACATTAAAAAAGCGCATTATAAATTTAGATAAAGGCCTCAGTCCCAATGCTGTATAGCCTGTGTCCCACTTAGATTTTTAGTTATGTTTCCAGAACCACTCATCCAATTGGTAAAACATTGCATTGCAATAAAATGCAGAAATTATGAAGAGTGTCATAATCTAGGTAAGAAACTTTTGCACAAGTAACTTCTGACCTCTGATTGGTTGAACTAAAGAAGGCTATACTGCTGGGCCAGATTTGATTTGGCAAGGAAATTGTTGCATTTCATGGGCTAAGATCATGTGATGGTAACAATAGGCACTGGTGGAAGGATCAGCCAAAACAGCTGCCTGCTTGACTTTCTTGTTTTACAATTAAAAAAAAAAAAAAAAAAAAAAAAAAAAATAGGCAGGGTTTCACAAACCATTTAATGTAACATGTCTAAAGTGTTTTAAGCCAATATGTGAATTATAACTGCAGGTACTGTGAAAATATGTTCTTGTGAAATTTAAAAATATATTTTTATTTAAATATTTATTTATTTATTTGTTTATTTATTTATTTATTTATTTATTTATTTTTAAATTTAGTAGTCGCCAATTAGTTTTTTGTTATTTTCTCCCCAATTTAGTAGTGTCCAATTATTTTGTTTAGCTCAGCTCACCGCTACCACCCCTGCGCTGACTCGGGAGGGGCGAAAACAAACACACGCTGTCCTCTGAAGCGTGTGCCGTTAGCCGCCCGCTTTTTTACACACTGCAGACTCACCATGCAGCCACCCAGAGCTACAGTGTTGGAGGACAACGCAGCCCTGGGCAGCTTACAGGCAAGCCCGCAGGCGCCCGGCCAGACCAGAGGGGTCGCTGGTGCGCGGTCAGCGGAGGACACCCTGGCTGACCTAACCTTCTCTGACAGCAGGTGAGTGCTTAAGAGCATTCCATACTGTTTTCCAGATTTGCAAAAAGCAAAACAAACAGTGCTTTAGTCATGTAAATGAGAGTGGATGTATTCAAATGAATCACAGCATCAAAGGGTTTTTGGTACAGTATGTTGCCTTTGTCACTTGTCAGTAGAACAAAACACATTTATTCTCACATGAATAGCAATTAAGCATCTTACCAGGGAAGATGAACTGTTTTGTTTTGACAGACTTGTATTCTACACAGTGTATGTATTTATGTGTGTATGATGGGCCATATACTGTATACAAATCAACTGCTCCAGTGCAAAGTTTGCTCCCGTTTTATACATTATATATAGGTTTCAATTCGTGAAACAGTAAGAAAACCTTTGAAGTGTGAAGGCTTCGCAGCAAAGATGACTTTAGCATTATTTTGGCACCGCCGTGATCTCGGTTCTTCTTGTACAGGACTTTAACATCTTATTAGTTCTGGGCAATTTTTTGATTAGGCATGGCATTAAATACAGCAAGCTAACCTCAACCAGTAAATGATTACTATTTTGTGCAGAAAGAAAATGTGAAAAATGACTGTGCCTTTAGTGTCATGCAGTTTCCCTCAAGGACAGATTGATACCTAGGATTGCAGATGGTTTTGTGTAGGATTGTGTTAATGTGTCACAACTATACTGTAGAGAGTTTTATATACTGTACGTCTTCAAGAACGAAGCAGGTGAATTTCAGACCAACATACTGCGTACAGCAGCTGGATGGTCACTGTGGCATCCATCAATACACTCGGTAATATCCCACAGACACCTGTGAACTCTTGAATGCAAGTTGTGTAGCAGTGCCAGGTTTGATTATGTTTTTTGCACTACAGATTAAAATATTCCTGTGTCATGCTGCTATTCAAAAGCAAATCTCATCGTAAGATCAAACCATGCCAACCTTTGTTCTTGCCCAGGCATAAATAAGTTTCCCTGTATACAGTGTAAATTAGTTGAATTTGCTTACTTTTTATTTTTAAGTTAACTTAAAAATAAGTTAATTTAAGTTAACCTATGTTTTTAGGATTTTTTTTGTTCATTAAAGTTGTTAATAAAATATTAAAATATATAAAATGTACTAATGCCATGCAGCGAAAGATAGAAAGTAAAACTGTATTGCAAGTTGCTCATTATTGCCAAGTTTACTACTCTTTGTTGTGTGTTGTCAGACTGGCTGTGAAGCCAGCAGATAACCAGTATAAAACACAACTTTGAACGCTCCCAAAACAAACTCAGCTGATTTTTCTCAAGCTCAACAGTAAAGCTAAAATTGGAAACATATTCTGTGCTTTGTGTTTACAAATGGTCACGTAGCCCATTCTGCAAGGTTTGACAGGAAATAAAGAAAATGACATTCTCACAGGTTGTGGTTGGAGTCACATTTCATTTGTAGGATGTAAAAATAAAATAGACATACTGTATCAATACTTCTTGTCCCCAGCACAGCATTTCAGACTGGCCTCAGTACTCTGTAAGTTGTAATAATAATAATCACTAAGAATCACTCGGAATGATTGCAAACGCCATATAAATGTAATTTGAAGCGGCTTACTCATTTGAAAGGTTATTATCAGATTATGCTTTCAGCCATGAGATCACAGTGATGAGCATATAGGGAATACAGATAAATAAACTGATAATGAACGTGCAGCATTTGTTGTTAAAAAGAACTGTCTAAGCTTGTTTTCTGTAACAGGTGCACGCACACTCGTCTGTTGTGTGCTCCTCCCCTTGCAAGTCTTGATCTGGCAGCCCAGTAAACATCCAAACAATTCGCATTTTGTTTTTAATTAATTTGCACGTGCCAGCTGTACTGTGTACTGGAGCAGAGTTGCTGTGGAAGCTCCTGGAATGACCTGAGATTGTCTCAGATTTTCCAAGACTGCACAATCAGGACCATTGTTTGTTCTGAAATGCGTCAAAGCAGGTAAATTGCTGAGATTGTCCTGAGAGAGGCTAATTTGAACGGGAAATGATTTGTTGAAACTAAATTAATTTTGTTCCTCCAGTCTGCCCAATCCAATGTTGTTGTTGTTTTTTTAAAAACACCAATTTATATATACCGGATTCTGCCCAGTCAAAGCCCAGGGGGTGTAAAGTTGTCCTTAAGGCAAAAGTTAATACAGCCATTATTTTTATTTATTTATTTATTTTTAATTTAGTCGTTGCTAGTGATTTTTACCCCAGTTTTTGCCCCAATTTGGAATCGGCAATTGTGTTATTATTTGTCCCGGTTCACCGGTGCCACTCCCCTGCGTCTCAAGAAATGGAGGCTGAAACACATGTCCTCCGAAAGGTGTTCCTGCCAAGCCGTCATTTTTCGCAGTGCGAATCCACAGCGAAGCCGTCAGCCCTATAGTGCCGGAGGACAACACAGATCTAAATTGCTCCGCTGCAGAGCCACTGCACTGATGTGCAGTGAACCGTGGATTGCCCTGCCGACCTAAGCCCTCCCTACCCGGGCGCTGCTCGGCCAATTGTGCGCCGCCCCCTGGGAACCCCTGGTCACGGTCGGCAATGACATAGCCTGGATTCGAACCTGCGATCTCCAGACTATAGGCACATCCTGCACTCCACGCGGAGCGCCTTTACTGGATGCGCCACTCGGGAGCCCCTAATCCCGAGGAGTGTGAAACCACGTCCCTGGGTCGGACCTGGGTGAACCTGGGTCCCAGTGACCCACCTCAGGATGGAGGTCTACATGCTTTGCCCGAGGTTGAGCGAGAAAAAATGCTTGATGGCCGTTCGTGAGCTAACGCAGTAACAAACAGCCGTGCCTGCGTGAAGGTTTCACTTCCGCAAGGAACATTTCTGTTTATTCTGTTTAGCCATGTTTTTGTTGCTTGAGACACACCGTGAGCCAGATTGCCACAGGGATGAAGAAACATTTGCTCTAATCAACATTTGGACCGATGGTTCAATCCAGAGAAGCTTGGATGGAAGTGTCTGTAACAAGCTGCTACCAGGGCATTGATATGCACATTGTTTACCTGCATCTGTCACCCAGGTTAACCCTGCTTTATCAAAAGCAGTGTGAAATCGCTTACTGACCCGCATGACACTGGGTCCTGCCTGGGTAGATCATGCCAGTGTGAAAGGGGCTTAAGTTTATTTGATAACAATGTTAAATGAAAGATCTAAATTATGTTCATGTTATTTATTTATTTATTTAAATTGTCTCAATCCTAAAATTCTAGGTGATGCTAAACTTTTAACCATAGCTGTACATTAATTGTAGATCAATGTATTTATTTTATTTATAACATAAAATGAAGGAAACAACTCATGGCCACTTCTCGTTATGTTCCGACTGTAGAAGAAAACTGCTGTGCCACTGTTAAGCTTCAAGTTGCTGCATTTTGCTTTACAAACTCAGTTGTAAGCATTGCTATCATTCATTTTTTTGACCTTCCCATGCTAACACTAAGAGGCTGGATCTTTGAGAAGGGCTCACTGGGTCTATTAAAAAGAAACTTTCACAAAGCTGTAAATGTATCTTAAAGAATTCTTAATGTCTGTTTTTATTACTTTTTCTGATCTAGACGATTGTTGGCTTCTTTAACAATAGTCTAGAACATTTTTATGAATACCGAATCATTTTTAACCAAGAAATATAGCAAATCATAAGTTACAGCTTTGCAAATAGAGTCCAGTGTTTCATTTACCATTTAGGAAATAAATGTGTGTAGGGTACAGCAATGTCCTTTCTTACAGTGGGTTCTGGCTGATTGTATGTGTCGGCTGTCTCCAAAGACAATGTGGAAATTACTGGAAATGTGTCCTGCTGTTTTGTTTGTCTGTAGTCATGGGAATGGCATCACATAATTGATGCTTCTCACACCGATGCTCACATATCAGTTATTATTATTTATTTCTTAGCAGACACCATTATCCAGGGCGACTTACAATTGTTACAAGATATCACATTATTTTTACATACAATTACATTATTTTTTAGACATTATTTTTACATACAATTACCCATTTATACAGTTGGGTTTTTACTGGAGCAATCTAGGTAAAGTACCTTGCTCAAGGGTACAGCAGCAGTGTCCCCCACCTGGGATTGAACCCACGAGCCTCCGGTCAAGAGTCCAGAGCCCTAACCACTACTCCACACTGCTGCCCCTCAGTGGTTTGTGAAAACAGCATCACTGGCCACAAAGACCCTTGTTTCAATTTCTCACTCACTTGAATGGGGAATCCCTACTTGGAGAAAGAGGAAAAACTGGTGCATAAATATAGATGGAAGTACTTCAAAACAGTATTGTTCAATTTTATAGTGGTGAACTAATTTAGTGTTCTGCAAACATTTGCAATGCACAGATTCTATTTTGTTTATATTTATTACAATTGCGTTTTAAATAGTACCACATTTTGGATTACACTGTCTCAGAGTCTTTTTCCATGAGTAGTTAAAATGATAGAGTCGAGGCATAATAATAATTACGTTAATTACTGTAAGTAACAAATTGTTTTGACTTGAAGGGAGCTCATTGTGTTTTGTTTTAGTGACATTTAGGCCTGCATTTGCATACTATTTTATTTTAACTTACACATTTTAACTACATGCAAATTCCATTACGATTCATTGACATACTTTTTAAAGTGTTTATATGCATACAATGGTTTTCCATGCTTCATGTTGAACACAAAATTGATTAAATGATTTTACACTTTTGAGTTTGAAATGTAAATTTAATTACATTTTATTTACATTGTTTTTAAATGTGTTTTATTTGAAAACAAATAACTTTGGGCCTTGCTATATTGTTTTTGCTTGTAGCCTATTTAATCTCCAATGTCTGGAATTCAAGCTGAAACAATTTAGCTGTAGTACATACTGTAGATAACCATTTATATATTTTTTGATAAATTCAATGTCAACTTAAAAAAAAACCTCTGCAATGTACTGTACAGTACTCTTTGTACACATTTTTGTTTTGTATTTTGGTATTAAAATAAACTCTGACATTTGAATGGTGACGCAGCCTCTGCAGTGAGTGTACTGTAATCACTGTGTTTGCACTTGAGAAATAGAGAAGTGGTTGTTTGTGGTTAAGCTAAGGAGCCCAAGTATTTTGTCTAGACATCATAACTTTATAGTGTTGATTTTAGGAATTAACTCTGCTATTTAATGGGCAGGGTTGTGATTTACTAAGTATTTTTCAGTGCCTTTGTTTGTTTTAGATCCTCTTGAAAAAAGGTAATGTGTTTTCGAAAATGTTATCTGGTTTAGTTTAAGGATATGTTATAGTAACTATTCAATCAGCTTTTCAGAATGCAGCTTAACTGTTACTAATTAAGGACCAAGTAATACAATTTACTGGAAAAACATGTACTTCATAATGTACAAATACAGTACAGTAGGTATTTATTATGATCTGCTGTTTGAAACATTATTATGACATTTGGTTGAAACCTTCCCCTCAGTCCACAATCACCTTGCTTTTACTGGACCAGTGATATTTATTATTAAACAAAGCTAGTGACTTGGGAAGACTGTACATACATACACAGGCATTTGCATTAGATTCCAGGTACATGTACAGAAGATATGGGAGACTAATAAAACATGCCCTATTTTTATCATTACTAAAAAGCAGTTTTAAATACATCCAGTTGCCTATTCATGTCAGGTTTTGAAGTGGCATTCAGAATTTTCCAAAAAATAAGGTCCACTGCAGTTTGTCAGGAGGCTATAAATGTGACTTGCAAACTCTGTTTACAGTAACTCAGAGGATCATTTTGAAGACAGGTTTATCAAACAACAACCTCTTTAACTATGTTAAAACATTTTTTTATATCCATGTGGGGAACCGTTAAAAAGAAAAAAAAAAGTGCACAGAAGAAGAAATATCTTTACTTGTTAAGCTGCATCCACACTGGACGCGAGTGATGCGAGCAAATAAATTAGAAGTCACTGCAGTCAAATGGCAGTATCCACACCAGCAGCGAGCGATGTCGCTTTGAGAAAATTTCCCTTCGCTAAAATAGAACCTGTTTCTATTTTTTTTTTCGTTGCGAGATTGTATTGAAACTGACCAATCAGAGGTGAGGTTAACATCCTTGAAACACGTCAAATACACTCCTCAAAACACGTCAAATACACTCCTCAAAACACGTCAAATACACTCCTCAAAACACGTCAAATACACTCCTCAAAACACGTCAAATACACTCCTCAAAACACGTCAAATACACTCCTCAAAACACGTCAAATACACTCCTCAAAACACGTCAAATACACTCCTCAAAACACGTCAAATACACTCCTCAAAACACGTCAAATACACTCCTCAAAACACGTCAAATACACTCCTCAAAACACGTTAATCATTTTATGTAGTACCAGTACGTGGCTTGCAGGTGGTGCATTTAGCAGCACTGAGTCATTTTCTTTCCGATTTATGGAAGGTTTATTAATAAGCAAAAATAAACCGGACCATACATGCAGTCTACATATCCAGCCTTTAAATGAAATATGTTCCCTTTTGCTGCCTTTTAAAAATGACACAAAAAAAGGTCCCGCATTCACACAAAGTGAACATGTGATTGAATTTTAAGCTATGTTTTCTTTTTTGGTTTGTTTGTTTGCTTTTATGATAAATAATGTTTTGTTCCAGCAACATATTTGTATTCTATGTGACACATCCCAACATTACCAAGCTTATATTTGTGAAGATTATGAGCCACATCTGTTCACCAAATTGTTTTAAAAGGAAAAAGTAAATTATTATTATTTGTTTATTTAGCAGACGCCTTTATCCAAGGCGACTTACAGAGACTAGGGTGTGTGAACTATGCATCAGCTGCAGAGTCACTTACAATTACGTCTCACCCGAAAGACGGAGCACAAGGAGGTTAAGTGACTTGCTCAGGGTCACACAATGAGTCAGTGGCTGAGGTGGGATTTGAACCGGGGACCTCCTGCTTACAAGCCCTTTTCTTTAATCACTGGACCACACAGCACTCGTCTTGCCATGGCACTCGACCTTGTTCTGTGTATAATTATTCATAAGTAAATGAAGGTTGAGACGGCTCAAACACACACCCATGATCTGATGCGTCACAGTCTTCAATAGCGTTTACGATAAAGTAGAAAAATAGCTTTGCAGAACGGCATCAGTAGTAATACAAGGTAAGAGGTGACTTGTGCATAATAACACGGATAATAGTAATAATAATAATAGTTGCACTTTAAAATACTTAAATAAGTTAATGAAAAAGATCAATGAAGGAATTTGTAAAGAAACACAGCGAGAGATATACCAGGCTTCAAATCAGACTACTGCTACTACTGGTACCACAAAGAAAAAAATAATACAACTGCACAATTACTACTAATACATGATAACAATACAACTGTTGGATATATAGGGATGTTCAATAACTCTGATCTATAGATTTTACAAGTCCAACATTTATTTTACAATGTAGTTGCTGGAGGTCAGGGTGATAACCTTTTATCAAAACAAGACCTGTTTTGTAATGGGACAGCCCATCTCTAGTATATCCAATAGGAATGCTTGGACGGGGTCATGTATTTATTTCCAGTCTTTTGGATTGTTTCCACGTCGCGTCTGGTGTGGACTGACATTCGGCAACTTTGAAGACTTTGATGACTACTGAAATGTCCATCCCTGTCCCCAGTTGGCTAATGAAGTGATTATATCTATTCCTATACTTAATTTATAAACATGCAGTTGTGGGTAATACATGGAACTTAGGTGGCCTGCATTTGCATAAGAAAATTAAGACCTAGGCCAGCCTATTTAATTATGATTTTACAATATGTTTTTCCATTTGTTTTGGACAATAATACTGTTGAAATCCCACAGTCCATTGACCAGAATAGAAAGAACTCAAAGGCCTCTTTGATTTGTTAAACAATGAGCACAAGCATGTATAATGAAGACAGAAGAAGAGAATGCCAACATTTTTCTCAGTATATCAATGTCATTTGGCCAATACAGAGGCATTTGCTGTCCCAAAAGTAGAATGAGTAGAACTCTAGTTATTCCAGCTTTAGTCTTGGCCTGTTACCCCCATTGTGTGTCTTTCTGTGTTAACATGTTTTTTTTTTATAAAAGGATGATACAATGGCACTCTGAAAAACACAAATGCTGACTCGTTCAGTGTGCACTCATGGCATGAATCTTCATAATATTGATTTGGGTACGTACAGTGAAAGTACAAGCGACCTAATCACTACATTTATAAAGTAGTTGCTACTCCATCAGTTAGGAAGCGGGAAAACACAATTGCACTTTAACCTAGTTCAAGTGAAGTTTATTCCCTCTTTATTTTGAATAGCTGTACCACATTGTGTGCTTTATGAGTAGGCCTATACTGCAAACTAGAGTCCAAACTAGGTACCAGCGTATCGGGTTCGGGTCGGAATGTGAACTTGTTTGCGGTTTGGATGTGGGTCAAAAAAATGTAATTTTTGAGTCTGAATTTGAATCAGCAAAAAAGTTTTCTGTCCTTTCAGCATACTCATATTTAACCATTTCCCAAATAATGTATTAGAAGGTAAATGTACCTGTATTTCCTGCACTAAAGCAGGAGACGATTAAGGCAGGAGCCAGCTGACTATGCAGTGTTCTCAGTTTGTATTGCTGCTTGTTTGATGTGTCGCAAGATCCTTTTATCACGTCTGCTTGGTGATATTGAAAATGTCTGTGGACGAAGTGAAACAAAAGATGTCGTGGGGTTTATGTAATGTAAGTGGATAATAGTTCAAGAGGTAAATCACAAGTGTGGAATTATTTTGGAATCATAGTGAATGAAAATATTGACTGGATTCGTTGCTTGTAAAACCTGTTATTTTGTTTTTGTAAATGACAGCCACAAAACTGGTACATCATCTCTGCGAAAGCACAGGGGGCAGCTCCCTTTCAACTGGTGGCACGACATGAATAGACAGGTATTTTATAGTGAACTAAGTAGAGATAGTTAATATACTATGTTAAAATATTTCCAGATCCCTAGAGAAAGCTACCACACTGTATAGCCTGTTGTATAAACTCAATCTGTGGAGAATGGTAGAGATATCTGTGTGTGAATGTGAGAGAGTCAGTCGGCGCAGGCAGTAGGTAAACGACAAACACTTGTCGTCGGGTCAGGTCGTGGGTAAGAAGACGGTGTCGCAGCGGGTTGCGGGTTCAGTTCGGGTCCTGTATTAGCGGGTACGGATCGGAAGCGGGTCGTAAAAATCGGACCCTCGCAGGACTCTGTCCCAAACCACAGGGCTGAAGGTGGTGAGGAAATCCCCACCAGCGGTAGAGCCAAGCCATGTAGCAGAAAAACAGGTGTGCTATTTTAGCTTTGAGAAATGATACTTAAAAATTAATGAATCAGGTTGTGATGTCATCAAGTAAACACACCTGCTTGGCAGGTTAGTAGAGGATTCAAGAGCTGACATACTGCCGTGTGAAGCACAGTGCACTGATATTACTCTCCTTTCTCTTGGTTTTTCAGCTTAAAATGACCAATGTGTTGATCCTTGGCAAGTAAATGGCGTCCAAAGTGAGAGATGCTGTAGTCTGGTACCAGAAGGTGGTAAGTTTATCGTGCCTTACCGTGTTTTTCAGTTTTCTTGCTTTCTTTGTGTTTACTCTGCTTTAGATTCTTGGAATTGACATGTCAGTGTGGCACTGTAGTTATTGCTTTATGCTATCCCAGCGTAGACAGCCACACTATAAGAAAGATATAGAGACTGATGGAGTTTTTCTAGTATGAAATTGCATTTTAAGAGATTTCTAGGATTCTGTTCTGTGTCTGCATTGGAGAATTCCTGGTCAGCTCTAAAACAGGTTGTTTTAAAATTATTTATTTATTTATTTATTTTAATAGCCAATATACATATTGGTATCTGACTGGATTCCTACAGTTAATATTTACTGGTATTTAATACCTTGAAATAGTATGAGTATAGTATGAATGTATTTGTCAAAATGCAGTTACCTCATTCAAATAAACCATAATTGATTTTGAATAATTACACTCCTAATTATTCAGTAGTGGTTAGGGCTCTGGACTCTTGACTGGAGGGTTGTGGGTTCAATCCCAGGTGGGGACACTGCTGCTGTACCCTTGAGCAAGGTACTTTACCTAGATTGCTCCAGTAAAAACCCAACTGTGTAAATGGGTAATTGTATGTAAAAATAATGTGATATCTTGTAACAATTGTAAGTCGCCCTGGATAAGGGCGTCGGCTAAGAAATAAATAATAAAAAAAAAAATAATACTCCTGTATAGTAGTCAAAGCAACCAAAGTAAATAATATATTTAAAAATGTTGATAAGTGGCAATATGTTTCATTGAAGCATGATCACATCAGATAACTAAGATTTTCCACCGGCCAGCCTGCCAAGATAGGGAGGATATATTTATGTGGAAGGGTTTATCAGAGCAACTTTTGCTAATTCCATTCCTTTAGCTGTTGAAGATGCCTGGCTACACTATTTTCATTGAACATGCTGTCCTGGGATTTCCTGTAGTACAATGGTGTTATAACATTATTATTATCTGTTTTATCTGTATTAGCTGTTTTGCTGGCCTCTGCAGCACATCAGCCTTTATTCCCATCCATGGATCCTTTAACTTTTAATGAACAGTGTTGCCTGATCGTCAGACAGCTTTCCCTTTGACACCACTACAGCAAAATAACAGAGGCTTTTAGAATTTCTATATTGAAATGTAAGATTCCATAAACAACTTTCAAACTTTCCAAGAAACATAGTTGTGACCTGTACAGTTTGTGATATTAGTGTAAACATTTTCAGGATAAAAAGAGCATTTCTGCACACTTTAGGCCCAGTTAGAGTGTGGATGGTGGTTGTTTGTTTCTTCTGTACCAGCCAACTGCTGCATTCCAGCAGGACAAGTTAAACTTACAAGAAAGAATCAAGCTCCTAAACCGAGCCCATACTTGTTTTGTTGTAATTTTTTAGTTATGGGGAGGATGTTTCTCAGCTACAGATGGGGTAGAATCTTAAAAGCTGAATATTGTTGCTGTATCTGGGGAAAAAAGTAGATTTCTTAAGGGGTAAGAAACAATTGCAACTTTAGTCCCTATTCAAAAACCTTTAACTCTGGAGATTTTTTTTTAGAATTAATATTATATAGGCTATATATTAATAAAGGTGAAAAATACATAAATACAAACCCATAAGCCTATAACTATGGATGGTGATGTGTGAAGTTTTTATTGTCTGAGCTTAAAAACTGGGGGAATTTTTATTGTCTGAGCTTAAAAACTGGTTTATAGTGCAAGTCTGCTTTTGTATGATGATGTGTAGTGCACAGTATCAGAAGTACTGGAGAAAACATGTGTCTAATTGTCAAATAATAATAAAAAAAACATGACTTCATACAAGCACACAACATGCTTTAGGAGCACTTTTATTCTGTATATTGAAGTTTGGTCTGTCCCGTGTATCAATAAAGGTGTATTTTCTTTGGATATCATATTAAAATAGGATGACAAACTTAAATCTGCTGTGCTGCCTACTAGATGCAGGCCTGTATTTATTACAGTTGAGGCATACCCTAGCCTTGTGGAAACTGTGATCCCTCAGAGATGAATTCCAATCTCCTGACTGGTCTATGCATGACAGGAATAAGGTTTGTCAAGACAGGGTTCCTATGGGAGGTTGAATGCAGAGAGAATGATTTGTTTTTAGCTGAACAATTCAAAAGAGCTAATTCATTAAACAAAAGAGTCTCAAGTCTTTCCTGAGCCTTGGCAGGGTCTGCTATAAGATTTTTCTTTCTGGGATAAATTGAATTACTATTGGGATATTTTTATGGATATTTTTATTTGGAGCCTGTCTGCCTGACAGCCTCTACAGTTGCCCAGATTGTGTTGTGTTTACTTCTATGTAACAATTTGAAGTTACCAGCTGGAAGTCAGCTGCATCTTACGAATGGTTTTTAAGGCGTCTATGTCTGACCGAGCCCCCCAATTTGATGTATAATGATGTAACCCATTCAACGCCCTTCATTGAAAGACTGCAAGGGCAAGTACTGTCAAAAGCTATGTGGTCCAGTGGTTAAAGAAAAGGACTTGTAACCAGGAGGTCCCCGGTTCAAATCCCACCTCAGCCACTGACTCATTGTGTCACCCTGAGCAAGTCACTTAACCTCCTTGTGCTCCGTCTTTTTTGGATAAAGGCATCTGCTAAATAAACTAATAGTAATAATAAAAAGGCCAACAATCTGACATGGTGTTTAATGAGTATAACATACAGAAGCTGTGTTTTTTGTAGTCTGGTTAAATCTCAAATATTTAAAAATATATATTTATGTACTTAAGCAGAAATAGAGAGTTACAGTATGGGAAGAAATAACTAAACAGAGGTAAGAAATGCCCCTTTCAGTGGATTGTTTGTCGGTTCAAGTAGCCTGTTCAAATCATTTTTATTTTGTTAAGACTGAAAAAAACAAAGTGGTGTGTTGAACTCGCTGTTGTTGGTTAAATTGCATAAATAATGATCAAGAAGAAGAGACCATCTCAGAGAATTTTGCTGAACTACAGATTTGATTTACATGGATGGCAGTACAGGATTCTAAAGAGATGGCTGATGTCCCATTAGATTTGGATGAGAAATACATCTACTGTGTTAAAAGAAATAGGAAGAACAGTACAAACCACAGAGACCGATCTGTTCCGTGAATTGTCTCAAGCTTACCATGTCACAGCCATGCCCAAAGACGTCACCCTATTTTCTTGGACTATTAAAAAGAAGGATTAATTCAACTACTGTTGATCATTCCGGTATTACTAGACTGGGGATGCATGAGAGGACATTAAGGGAGTTGGCAAGACAGACAACTTGCTCAGTTTGGAACGATGATTCATGTACAGACTCCTCGAGAAGCCTGCACTGTAATTACAGTACAGATGTTCTGCCTGGAGTTAATATGCTTATAAAAAGAAATATCTTAAGTGTAAAAAAAAAAAAAAAAATGTGCTGACCTAGACTATACTGTATTTTCCCTCTTAAATAACCAACAGTATGTCATTCCAAGATGTTTTTATAAAAATATGTTATGACTTCCACGTAATGACGTCACACAAAAAGGAAGAACGCATCCAATAAAGTTAGCATACCATAAATATCCATCTCGTAAGCTGTTTCTTAGAACTGTAATTGTTTTTCTACTTCAAACAATTAGGGATAGAAAGCTTTGAGAATCCGTCCCAAAGTATCACACGTATGCCTTTAGACACAGTGCATCATAACATTCTTAATGTGCAGCTGAATTGGTGTTACTCTCATACTGTTACTGCATAACATGCATAAAATAATGATATCCATCATTAGATAAGGAGCCTTTGAAAACAAGTATACACTGGCCTGTAACATGTATTTTGGACACTTCTGAAAGTGGACACTACTGCTGGCAATGCCCTCCTTATTTTATGGTTAAGGACCCAGGAGTAAATACAGTAGCTTAATTTTGATGATTAAGCTATTTTGATGATTTTGAGGAAGTGAAGCACAGTAATGTTTTTTTCTTCCGTTTTTACTGTTATGAGACATAAATTCATTTTCTTACAGTAGTTACAGGATGTACTGTAGCAAAACATGCAGCCTTTTTGATTAACAATCTTCTTGGATTCTTCTCAAAAACCCAAATGAAAAAAATGAACTTTTTTATGGTATAGTCTACCAGTTATCGCTTGATATGCCTCTTGTATAGAACTTCCCTGCTAATTCTTTTCAGCCTCTTAAAGATGGAAATACTGTGTAGAATCAGTAGATTAAGTGCATGGATAGGAAATTAGCAGGGTACTGTACAGGCAAAATATCCATGCTTCATAACTAGGGCTTCCGGTTTTAGGCATTTAAAAAAAAAAAAAAAAAAATCAGCAGGTACTTATCGACACTTATTTTAAGGACCATGAAACAGGTCCTCCTACCAGTGTTCCACATTGGAAACTGGTAAAAATCAGTATACATAAACAACTTAAACAGTATTGTAATATTAACAGTACTGACATCTATAAAACAAAACATGTTATATTCGCAGCTTGTGACACTAGTAGAAGGCATTTACTCACCTGAAACTAAAGCCAGGCCAAATGAAGGAATTGTGGAAAACAAATGCTGCACTGCACAGTCAGTGTGTCAGCTCCGTTGAAATTAACTTTGTACATCCAATTTAAAAAAGAAACGTCCAACTTAAAAACATCAAAACTCTCTTTTCACCAACACAGTTTTAAAATGAATAAAGTCTTCTTTGATTGTAGTAAAGGCAGACGTATTTTTCCAAGCTGGCAACAGGCATTGAGGATCGTTCTGGATGTTACAGAAAATGGAAAGTGCGTGTAACAACAACAAACTAACCGACGCGGGAAGCCTTCTCGTGCGCATTCTTTCTCAGGAGGGGATGTTTGGAAATGGAGTTCAAAATGAAAACAAGTGGAGATTCTGCTTTTATCGGTTTTAGAAAATAAATGCCGGTAACTTGAACATTAAATTCGGCAGATATTTATTGGCAAAAATATATATATATTTTTTTTTTTACCGAAAACCAGAACCTCTATTCATAACATAATTTGCCTTGAGAAATGTTTGAGCAGCTACAGTAAGTAACATAACAGAATTTACATGGACTATGTAATAAAAAAAGGTTAATCTACTACTTGTGTTTTTTAGTTTTTTTTTACGAGGACATACTAAAGTAGTTAGGGCTTTGTGACATGCTGAAGGTAATTGTATCAGAGACTTCTCAAGGCTCCTTGACATGCATGTTTGATGATGACTAATGAAAAATTCATTGTTTCCACTGCTGTCAGACAGCATTTAGAGGACTGGAGTACACCTCGACCCTAGTTTAGTGTCAGTGTCTTTGTCATACAATTCAAGGGCAACTCCTTTGTGAATAAACAATAACTGAAATACACTTCCCTTACACCTGAGCACGCAACCACTCACCTTCAGTAGTGGAAACATTTTTAATATAGGCCTGCGTGTGGAGCAGGGAGTTTAGGTTACCTGGTCTGTGGTTTCTGGGCAACAAGAATGCAAAATAATGCATACTGCTTTTAAAAGCAGTCCTATCCACCCTTAACTTTTTACAACCACATTTTACTCATTATGTAATGCTTTTGTTTTGTTTTTTACAAATCTACAAAACAATATGGATTGCTCTTAAGCACTCATCTGCTGTCTCATGCTAGCAGCATTGCTATTGCTACCTAGGAAACGTCATCAACATTTATACATTGCTAATAGCAGTACAAGGCAGAGAACCACAGTGTGCTATTTCTTTTTATTTTCCTCTTTCTTTTTGTATCAAAAAAACATTTCAATCTGTTCCAGCAGTTTACTTTTAAATGGTAATGGTCCTAATCTGAAAACCTAAGCGCAAGAGATTTCTTTGTCCTTTTCTTAATCAACATGTTGATGGCTTAGTAGGAAGCTTGGGGTTAGCCAAAGGTATCATCTAGAAACCTACTGTAGCCTCTCTCTAGATACTTACTAATCCATCAGTCATGCACACTTCATTAGAGGTGCTGTTTCTTTTAGATATTAGTATTAAAATTATATGTATAACTACCTTTTTAATATAAATCTATGGAAAGGTGAGATATTCTGCAGACCCCTTCACATTAAATTAATCAAACCAAGATCCCATCATTATTCAACTGATGTTCAGGGTTCAGAATGTTGAAATCTTCCAGTTGCTACATGAAAGATGTTAATTGTAATTACACTTTTCAGTGCAGAGCAGACATAACATTTATAAAGCTAGGAATATGTTTTTGTTTTTTATAAATACCTTTTCTCATGACACTAGCTTTGCTGTTAATTCTTCCTAATTATTAGCTACTCTCCAAAAGGAGTTTTCACAAGCTTTAGCTGGGGCTAAACTATTTACACTCTCTGCTTTTGGAAAGTTTAAACAAAAGCATAGCTCTTGCTTACACTTAGTTGGTTACAATAGTAACATTCAATAACTTGCATTAACAGAACAATATACGCTGAGGACTGAACTGTCCAATTAGCTGGACCATGTCCTATATCCTTGTCTGTACCTGGGTGTTCTTTTTTCTAATTAGACATCCCATGAGGGGAGCTTGTATGAATTTACAAATCTGTCAGTTCTGCATCTACAGCTACTACAGGAAACCATTTTGTATTTCCAGTTTTATGGGAACTCCTCTGGCAAAATCTAACAGCACCCTTCACTTTGGTCTGTGACCATGGCTGCGTCCCAAACCATTCCCTTGCGCCCTACACCCTTCAACAAGTGTACACTTCGTGTGACGTTTTAATGACGTCACAGAGTGTGCACTTGGGTGAGCAAGGGAGTAAAATGGCTGTAGCAATTGCACTAGAACAGGATTACCTCAACAGGAAGCTGCTGTTCTCCATGGAAGTTCCTGGACATTTTTTTCGAGTACCCTGGGTCACTGAATGACTCTAGGGTGATGAAAAACAATCCATTTTACATAGGGGTGATGGTGGGTACCTGTGCCTACAAGAACCAATCTGCCTCATCCCATCCTACAAGGAGCCAGTGCAGGGGAGAGTCCAGGAGAGGTTTAACCGGTGCCACTCAAGGGCTTGTGCGATAATCGAACGAGCCTTTGGAGTGATGAAAACCAGGTGGAGGAGTATTTTCTTCAAAGCGTCGGAGGTGCATCCCACCTTTGTCCCAGCAGTTATTTCAGCCTGTGCCATCCTCCACAATGTCTGCCTGTCTGCTGGTGACCTCCTGGAGCCTGAGGCTGATGCAGCGGATGACGATGTGGATCCACTACCTCCACCTGGTCCTGGGCTGAGTGGAAGAAGTGGCACTTCAAAGAGAAGCCAACTGGCAGCCTGTGTTTCTGCACCCGCTAATCCTCCTGCATATTTGGATGAGCATTACTTCTGATGTATGTGAATTCCTCCTGTAACATTCCTTTCACCAATTTATTTCTTCGCCTACGCCCTTGTTAGCAGAAGCTGCTTGATGAGATTCTGCAACTGTTTTGTACACTCCGTCGAAGGGTGCAGTGAAGCACATAAAGCTCCCTTCACTCGTTCCCTAAGGAATTGGGACACCCCTTAAGATGGCGAACATAGTACTTCCGCCCCTCAAGGGAAGGTAATGAGTGAGTAAGGGTGCGGTTAATATGACACTCCCCTATGCTTATACTCCCTGGCATGCTTGGTTTTTGTTCACTACAGTATAACTTCAATGCCTGCCTTCCACAATAGAATCCTCAAAATAAAGACTGTGATCATAGATAGTGTTTACTGATGTCAATCAATCAGGATTATCACCTGACTTAAATTCGTTTATTGCCAATTTCTATTTATTTAATCAAATTAAACCCAGAAATTATTTTACAGTGCAACATGCACGTTTCACGATATAAGTCTGACATCAGATTATTTTTTATGTTTAACTTGTAATTCATTATTTGTAGCCAATGCAAATGCTGTCCATTGCTCCCTTTTTTTTTTTTTTACTTTGACTTGGTGAAATGACCCAAAAGTTTCTGTGCTGTGAACGGCCGTTGGCTTACAACATGCATGGATGTCTGCCACAGGCACGCAGTCACATGTCTGTGGTACTGTCTGAGAGAGTTTTGACCCCACACTTTTCCTTTTTATAGACTGTGTGATGATGATTGAGTCAGACACAGGATTTAACACATTAGGCAGCAAATCTCCTGTGCATTCTGAGAAATGTATTCAGGCTTTTAAGATGTCACTTCTGTGTGGGGATACATTTTAGTCAATACATACATGATATAACGACTTGACTTCAAAACAGATTTCAGTGCAGCCCTATTTAGGACATTGACTGTTTTTGCCAGTTGAAAATTTGAAAATTTATTGAAGGTTTTTATTGCATTGCGACTGCAAATTAAATATTTGTGTAGCTTTACTTCTGATAAAAACAATGGACTCATGTTGTGCACCACACACCTTTGCAGTATTTTTTCCTGCATTTTTAAAATTGTAAGTAGTAGACTTAGAGGTTGTTCTCATTAGCCTATACCCATCCAGGACAAGTAACAGCTGGATTTTTTAAAAGCTTTTTACAGCACTTGGGAATCACCCTGGATTGTATCAACCAACAGTATCTGTGGTTATCCTGGGATTACCCTGAGCAATAAACAGCTAATGCAATCAAGGGGTATTCATTTGTAGCCTACTGTAAATTTGGCTTTTAGGTCACCAGTACAGTCATTTCCAAATACTGTACTGGTACTGATATGTTTTGTGGGACTAAATTATACTTCCTTTCCTTACTGTTACAATAGATGTGCTATTTAAGGGGTTGTACATTTATTTCATTCAGAGGTGACTTTAGATGCAGTACCAGTCTTATATTCCCACAGAGGATTGTGCTATTTATACATATGAATTCATTGGGCAATTACAGTATAGGTCAAAGCTTCAATGTCAAAATGAAAATGGAAATGTAATTCTAGATACGATCTTACCTTTCTTCAAGGCAATGTGGCCAACTGGCAAAAACAGTCAATGTCCTAAATAGGGCTGCACTGAAATCTGTTTTGAAGTCAAGTCGTTTTCACCCCCACTGTGCTACTCTCCTCCAAATGCTACCAATCCATAAAACTTACATTACAAACAAAAGTGGCTGAAAAAAAGAGTCATAGACAGGCTTCTTGTGTTTGCCACTGACTCATTGTGTGACCCTGAGCAAGTCACTTAACCTCCTTGTGCTCCGTCTTTCGGGTGAGACGTAGTTGTAATTGACTCTGCAGCTGATGCAGAATTCACACACCCTAGTCTCTGTAAGTGGCCATGGATAAAGGCGTCTGCTAAATAAACAAATAATAATAATAATAATCTTGTTGAAACGTCACATTCGCTGTGCTGTTTAAATGACTTTTAACGTTCACAGGTTAGCTTTATTCACTTGAAAAACTGCTGTGAGTTGTCAGCAATTCACTTGTCACCTGTAACGTTATAAAAAGCATAATCAAGTTTAATTGATTTTTTTTTTTTTTAATTACAAAAATATGTTTATTTATTTTCTTTTTTTCTGTTTTCCCAGATCGGGGCCTATGATCAACAGATATGGGAGAAATCAGTAGAACAAAGAGAAATCAAGGTAAATGATTCTAGATTTTCTTTTTCTTTTGAACAATAACATACTTTTTTCATAATGCAGTACACTCTTTCTAGTCTATTATGATTTCTGTTCTTTTTTACATTTTATTAATATTGTTATTCATTTCAGTTATTTCCTTGTTCAAATGATGCGACTGCCCCCTCAGTTTTCTGTTTCCAGTCCCCTGTATGAAAGCTGCATCAAGTTATAATTTTTTGTTAATAATTTTAATTTCCGAGAAGTCACCTTATGCTTCCAGTTTGCTTTTCCTCCTCTCTGATGCTGTCACTACTCTGTTCAGTTTATTAGACTGGTAAGTACTTGGGGATTTCTTTATGTGTTGTACTCGCTTCGGTGTTCAGCTTGTGGGTTATGGTTTTTGGTCTGCTTTAACTGATTTTAAATCCCATTTTACATAGACTGTTTACATGATACAATTAGAAATCATTAACGTCTGTTACCCATTATTTTCTTCATGTATTGTCCATACAGAGGATTTGAGTGTTTTAGTATAATACTTCATACTTTGCAAGGGTAAGACAATACAAATTTAAATATGAGGGATCCACTGCTATATTTATTCATCACACATAACACATTAAAACACAATCTTTAGCAACTATGATACATTTCTGTAAGTGATCAAATATCTATGTGTTATTATTATTTGAATAGTTCAACTCTGATGATTCACAGCATTTTGAGTTTTAACTGATTCAAAGCTTCAGTTGGTCTTTCTTACAAAGGAAACATCATATCTGCTGGTTCCCTTTCAATTCGAAGACAACCACAAACGATACTTTTGGGATATTGCCTGCCTTTGGTAGGTATTTTTGAGCATTTTATATCAAAGCTGCCGATAGGCCCATCTGCGGAGTGACGTCCCAAGTCCCGCCTCCCGAGGGATCAAATAGTCACTGGCAGAATTGGCTGGGGCACCTGAGGCAGTGCCCGCACTATACACAGCGCCTCCTCTCCCTATGGAAACGCAGGATAAGCTGGAACCTGTGCTGGGGATAGCTGAGGAAGACGCTATTTCTTTGGCGCCCTTGTGGGATGGTGACTTCCTTTCCGAGGAAAGGGGCGTAACACGCCAGCTGCCTCTTGAAGCGGGCCTCAGCTCCGAGATATCCTTGGATGCTGGCTTGCTCCACCTCTCCAATTCGACATCTGCGCTTGTGGAGAGAGCTTCAGCTTTCCTCAACATTCCCTGGAAGGCGGCAGCTGAGCCACGCCAGTCCGTCATTAGGACACAGGCTGTGGCTTCGCACATTCAGCCTTTCTCCATGTTCCCCGACTTCCTTGAAGAACTGCGCACCTCTTGGAAACATCCAGCCTCGGCGCCCAGTGTGCTGAAGCAAGGTGCTCAGCTGGCTTCTTTGGAAGGCGCAGAGAAGTTGGGCATGGCTGGCTTTCACCCTGTGGACTCCACCATCGAAGCTTTAGTTAAGGCTCCACCGGTAGGTGGCTTACCCAAGACCCTGCTTGCCCTAATCCGCAACGCAGGGTCACCAAGGTCCACTTGAAGAGGGCTTACGCTGCAGGTGCGCAAGCCACTTGCCTGGCGAACACAGCAAGCTTGCGTCTGAGTTATGCACAGTGACCAGCTCTGTAGTTCAGGTCTCCGGGTTCCAAGGGTAAGCCCTAGGCCGGAGCCTGGTCGTATGATTGTGGCTCGCAGACAGCTCTGGCTGTCCCAGGCTAGGGTCCCTGATGCTGACAAATCAGTGCTCCTAGATGCGCTGATTTCACCAGGGCATACTTTCGGTCCGTCAGTGGAGGAGATACTTCAATGCTCCCACCGAGAACATGAGGCGTCCAAGCAGGTGGCTGCAATGCTTTCTTCACGTGCCCCGGCATGGGGTAGGTTGAGCCGCTGGCAGCCATATAGGGTGCAGCAGGTAACACGTACAGTCCCAGTCCCCACGGCTCCTGTGGGTGACCTGAGGCACCGCCTACAGTCCACAGCGCCGGCAGGCAACTGAGCCTCCCAGCAGGGACGTGGGAACACAGGACGCGAAGCCCCCGCTCAGCAGCGTTCCAAGCGGCAGTTCCAAGGCAATCCTTCAGGGCCCCTGAAGGCTTGCGGCCTCAGACCCCTCTCTGCTTCTCTCCACACCAGCTGCAATACTGGCATCCTTGCACCTTGGACATCTGGGTGCTTGCCATCGTACGATATCGGCATTCCACATGAACCAGTCTGTGGAATTGGAGTCTTTCCATCCACCTCCCTTTGCTACGGAGGAGGATAGGCGTTTTGAATTCTCTCTGCCCAGTGCGGGCATTGAGATGTTATGTTGAGCAGACCAGAGCTTTGCGTCATTCTGACCAGCTCTTTGTCTGTCATGATACACAGACCCTGGGACAGGCTCTCTCCAAGCAGCGACTATCGCACTGGATTGTGGATACAGTCTCGACTGTGTATGATAATGCCAGCTTACCCCCACCTGGGCGGGTAGCTGCGCACTCTACCAGAGGGTTGGCCACTTCTTGGGCCCTCTTTAGAGGAGCCTCACTGTCCGAGATTTATACTGTGGCTAGCTGGACTACGCCGCTTACCTGTACCGGGTTGTACTGGTTAATGTGGTAGATCCCTCAGTGCCTTCATTGGGCACAAGGGTCCTTGAGGTTGCACACTCCCATCACTGACCTTATCAGTTATGTGTGGTTGAGGTGTCCCTCATTAGCTGTCCGCTCATCTCCCTCGCAATGACTTTGGTATACTTTCCCAAAAGTATCATCGGTGGTCGTCTTTGAATTGAAAGAGAATGTTAGGTTACGGATGTAACCCTGGTTCTCTGAAAGAGAAGACGACCAGCGAGGCCGCTTCGGTCGCTTATGCGGATTCAAGGCAAAAAGAGACCGAGTATTCTGCGCAGTGACTATTTGATTCCTCAGGAGGAGGGACCTGGGACGTCACTCCGCAAATGGGCGTATTGGCAGCTTTGCTATAAAGTGCTCAGAAATACCTGCCAAAGGCAGGCAATATCCCAAAAGTATCGTCGGTGGTCGTCTTCTCTTTTAGGGAACCAGGGTGTGACAGGATGACAGAGGTTGAGACTCAGAGACAGTTTGAAAAGTTCAAAAATAAAACTTTTAATACTCAAAATACAAAATAAACCGCACGAGGGCCAAAACAAAAGGTTTCTAAAACACAAAATACACACAATACAAAACTTACACAAAATAAGGCTTCCAGGCTGGGCGTTGCCTTCACTGGTTTGCAAAAAACGAACAAAAACCAACACACACAGAAAAACCACTCTTGCTTCCTCTCCTTCTAGAACTCTCCCCCCTACTGGGAGGCTGATGCCTCCTTTTATGCCAGGTGGCTGAGTGTTTAATTGGATAATTATTGTTTGATTGCTCCCACCTGACACAATCAACCTGGGCAGGGAGGAGAATTTAACTCCATCCCTGCCAGTATTTCCAAGGGCAGAGCCCTGCTCTGCCACACAGGGTTACATCTGTAACCTAGCGATTTAAATGCTTCCACTGATTAAAGGTAAACAGTTACACCCAAACTTTACCTATGTTCAGTGGAAACACCCAAAACAGTTACAAATGGCTCAATTGAATTTATGAATACATCTTTGATTTCTTATTTATCACGTAAAAAGTTCCATGGATTGGCCAAAGAATTTAAGGGCTGGACAAATTTAAATGCAGAAATATGACAGTACATCAAGTACAAATTTTAAACAAAGAATAAATATTGTGAACCTTTATTTATTTATTTTTTAAAAACTTAACAAATAAGGGCCTCAGTAGCTACAGTAGTGAAATCCCATCCAAGCTGTTTATACAGTATGTTGTAGTGTATTGTTTTTCTTCCAAAAATTTCTGTGAAAGAAACATTTTTGTGCTGTTTTTTCAATGAATGAGACCAGAGTGATTGTTTAATTACTATTGTAGGAATGAAAACTATAACAATATAACTCATTTAGTGGAAATATCTCTTCTCTATTGTAGATTTTATGGATCAAATACTAGCTATAAATCTTATTTTATTTAAGCAAACTTAGATCATTAGTGTAAAATCCCCTGGTAGCGTACAAAGAGGTTTTGAAATACTCCAGGTAATAAACCACTGGTGGTGATGAAGGCCTGTCAGGTAGAAAACACCAATAACATTCATGTGAATCTAGTATTAACCAATCCTTATGAATCCCCATTTACTTATGTTTATCTGAAATTTTTCACTGAGCTAACACTTATGCTTAGTCTAAAGAAAACACTGGCTTTGCTCAGCCCTTTCAGACAATGTAGGAATGACTTTATTTTTTAGAATTATTTGAAATGATTGGGAGCACATACATAACCCTTTGGCTGTAACTTTACGGCATGTGTTTTTAGCCACGACTCAGACAATATGTGGACTACAAAAAAAAAAAGAAATACGTGGACTACGACAATATGTGGACTAAAAAAATAAATAAAAATAAAATAATAACCCTATCCATCAATAGTGTGTCAAACTATGGAAAGCTTAAACAACTGTTTACCTCTTTTGGCAACGCAAGATACATTAATTATATACAAAAACTGGATATTTCATATGAATAATCTCGTCAATGAATCTCTGCTCTTCATGAACAGGAAAGTTATTGAAGCACTGTAAATTGGAACTACTAGAAAGGTCATGTGGTGTATGTGAATACATAAGCAGTCTGATTGCTAGAGATTTGTTCTTCTGGGAGAGCACATGGTACGAGGAGGTGTACAGAGCAAAAGGGATAGTGCAGCTGTTTAGTCTTGCTTACAAGTTTCAAGTTTCTCTCTCATTCTCACTTCCTGTATCCCCCAAGCTCAAACCCCAATCAATATAAGGGATTTCTGTTTGCTTCTCTTCATTTTTCTAACTACTGTTTTTAAAAGATTCAATGTTGGCCTATTTTTTCAGCAGGAATGATTGTGTTTCTCCAAGCACTTTCAAGAACTTTGGGCATAGCAACTATAACGACGTCAACATACTGACGTTTTAAAAACGTGTGTTCTGTTGAGTCTTATTGGCTGACTCCCCAAAAAATAGTGTTATCAGTGTATTCACTGGTTCCCACCTGCTTTCTGTAGGGAGAAGTGTTTGGAGAAAAACAATCATATGCAGTAGCTAGAAAACAGTCCATAAAGTTAATGTATTTGGGCATTAAAATCATCTGTATAAATGACATTTTCTGGCAGAAAGACATTGCAAGTGCAAAGTTGAAAGTGCAGCCTGGGAACGCAATTTTTAGCTACAGTAAGAGGACAAATGCAATAGGTCACTCATTTCTACTGGTAACTTTTCAGAACCCAAGTATATTGTATATTCTTCCTCAGACCACTTATGTAGTGATCCACTCGATCTTTGGTTGACATTACACACTGTAATCTTTTTAGAGAGAGACAGAGAGAGACAGAGAGACTGAATTCATGCACACAGCATGCACAGAGACTTGCCAGTGGTATTTCTTTGGAAAGGGAGGCCCACAGTGGTTTAGAATGTCTTATCCTCTGTTGTTAAGCAGCTGCCCTGTTGCTGATAGTAGCGGCTTGTTTTGCAGAGTGATGACTTGTCAAAACAAAGGAGCCCTCTGTAAATGGAGTGTGCTAGGATTACCATAAACAGGCATGTTTGGTGAGTGTAGTGGGAACAGTAAAGGTTGCAATTATCTCCCATTTACTTTTGATATGATCTGATATTGAGTTAGGAAGCAAAACGCTTTTTGCTTGAAAATGAAGGACAGGGTTTTCTAAATGTGTTTCTGATTTTAATAAGTATTATTATTATTATTATTATTATTATTATTATTATTATTATTATTATTATTATTATTATTATTAAAGCCATCTTTGAATGTAAACATCAATCTCTCTTTCCAACTTTCACCTGAAGAAGAGACTTGAGATTGTGAAGCTTCTGATTTAATTTTTGTTAGTCAGAAAACATTTATCTATTTATTATTATTATTATTATTATTATTGCAAAAAACATAATTAATTTACAATCAAGATGCACCCTTAAACAAAAATGTACTGTATTTTGTCATCTTAGCAATTTAGCAATGGCCAGTGCAGTGTCAGAAACAGTATAACATATTGAAACATACACATCACCCACCTGGCTATTTCTTCAAGATACATTTGAATAACTTTAAAACTGTTTATACCTGGGGATCAGTATGTACAGTACAGTTCAGTTCATTACATGACGGATAGATGGGAAGAAAATAGGTTATCATGCTGCATGATGTAGGCCTGGCTGCTCCAACTGCAGTTTAGGTTCTGCTTTCTTCCACAGCTTGTGAAAACTGACCATAGAAAACTAATAGATACCTGTGGGGGTTGAATGTTTGTGCAATTTCTGTATTTATTCAGTCCTAGACCATTTATACACAGCTGACAGCTGGATAACAGTGCAACGTGTGTCACTCAGTGTGTTATAATCTAACACGCATGGGTTTTGGGCCGAGCTAGTTTTCTCTTTTGACATAATATAATCTCAATTAACCTCTTGCATTGTATTGCGTGACTTTTTATAAAGTGAACCTCTATAACCTTGTTTAATTGTATTGTATTAATATGATCTATTTTCTAGGGCCTGAGGAACAAGCCGAAAAAGACAGGACATGTGAAACCAGACCTCATAGATGTTGACCTTGTGAGAGGTGAGAATCAGATATGAGTCAACTCTGTTATGTTATCCAACCATACAGTCATACCTCTGGGGAAACCAACTTGGAAACATTTCTGCTTATCACTTATATTGCTGCAAACAGAAAATGAGAGGAGAAATATGGATCTGAATCCAATTACATTCCACGAATCTTAATGTTTCCTTAGATTTTTTCTTCCAAAACAGAGAATTGGCCTGATATTTTCTGACCTTGATCTGGAAGTAAAATGTCAAATCTTCCCCACAATCCTTATAAGTAACTTTCATTTACCTGTGTGGCAAAGACCTCCATGACTAGTCTGTAGTTTGTCAGATATGCAGCATGAAGAATAGACAAACTGGAGGAAACCATCATTTCATTATACTGTGCCCTCGTTTCTTGTAGCTGCAGGTAATAAAGTGAAATCCTATTTCTTGTTCCACACGGTCACATACACTCTGTAGCTGTAACAATTATACCTGGATACCATATGGCAGGGGGCAAAGGTAGGAGTGATAAAGATATTGTGTTACCCCTTGCATATAGTAATTAGATAAATGTTTTCTGTCCATCATTCAAGTACTGTAGTTTATCTTAGCATTTATCTTCTGTAATGTTTAACCTTAAATACCTGGCTGTATTGAAGTGCAGAAATGTTTTATTTAAAGTAAAAGAAATTCCACCATGGAAAATGTTTTGTTTATAAAACCTCAATTCTTGACCAATGATTTTTTAGCCAGGGTTCAGGTAAAACAACTAATAATTTCATTCATGTGTCAAACTTTATTAGAATGAGATGACCCTCAAGAAAAACCTTTTCCTATTTAGCCCGAGCAAGGGTACACTGAATCCTGCTTTTCTGCTTCATTAAGTCATTGGGTTATTTGCTGGCTACCTGTTGATGCATTTATTAAGTAACAGATGAATGAAGCTGTTGATACAATAAAAAAGAATTGTCTGTGAATGGTCATGTGGTGTCTTAATAACTGGAATTCCAGTTTAGCCGCTGCGTAACCCTGGACATGCTCCTTCCCAGTAATATAATGGGACACCAACTAGAAATGAAACGTGACATTGAAGACAGGCAAGTGATTTGCCTCTCAAAGTGTTTTCAGAGGACACAAATCAATACGCGGTGGACATGGAAACGATAATCAGTTTGTCGCAATTATAGATAAGTAGTGTCGGACAAAATGTTAAGTCCTGTTTTTGTTTTTTTTTGTCAGTTTGCAGAGAAAATCTAAGTGACGTCAGCACTTTTGTGGCCCATTCTTGAGGCAAACAAAGTTTAGCATTTTTAAAAGGGAAAGCCGTAAACAAGCACCCCTTAGTGCAGCATCACTGTGACGTCATTCTGCAGAGGCAGAGATGGAAGCTGCCAGCACAGCACTGCTGATATAACCAACGGGTCTGTGGCAGATCAAATCAAGGAACCCATTTAGTCCAGGGTTTTACTCCATGTCTAGTGCTTTAATTGCTGTTTTCTCACCCACCCATACCAGGCGGGGTTATTGGGAGTAATTGAAGGCGTGAAATACTGATTTATCTTATTATTGCCACACCTAAAGTAATTCTAGGATGTGGAAATCAATTATAATCTGAATTATTATTATTATTATTATTATTATTATTATTATTATTATTATTATTATTATTATTATTATTATTTCCTACTGCTAAATTTATCCTCACCTGAGTCTGTCAGTCTTTTCTATTGCTTAACCAAAGGAAGAAATCCAGCCAGTCATTTTCCATTTACCAATTCACATTTACCACTTCAGGCAGATTTACCATTGGCTTGATTCAACATGAGCTATGACTTCTGAAGAAACATCTTTATTTATATGGTTATGTTTTGTTTTGTAGTTCCTAAGGGATACAAATTGATTGTTTGTATAGCATTGTTTTTACATAATATCTTGTTTCTGTTTTTACTAACCGCAGTACGGAATACAGTGCTCACAAGAATATGTAGATCATCCAGCCCTAAGGGCAATATACACAAAGCATTTCCCACCATTCTAAATTAACCAGGCAATTTTTGTATTAAAAGCTTCAAAATAATTATCCGGGAGGTTTATTTAGAAGCTCCAGCGTTACATAGCTATGGAACATTTTTAGTTTGCTTCTTGTTAATAGTAAAATGTGCACTATTAGCACAGTTCCTTGTGGATTACGGCCCTGCGTAATTTCACAACAACCACTTTATAACAATTAAAACAACCAGTTTATAACAATGTGTTTAGCTCAAATCTACTTCTCTTTTTTTGTTTAAAATGTCCCTCTCATGTTGTACACAGGGTCAGCATTTGCTAAAGCTAAACCGGAAAGCCCATGGACCTCACTGACCAGGAAAGGGCTTGTACGAGTGGTGTTCTTCCCCTTCTTCTATAGGTGGTGGATACAAGTGACGTCAAAAGCCATCTTTTTCTGGCTGCTATTTCTATACCTCCTTCAAGGTTAGACTCTTGTTGCTGTGCTTTAGTTGTTGCAGTGCTTTATGGTTTCAACAGGTTCTTATGATCAGTAACAGTCAAGGCAAGTAATTGTTTAGAATGAGGTCAAGAATATGTTTATGTGCTGCAATAATGAGTGATTTCATTGTGTCTCTTGTTGAAAGCTGAAGAAACAAAGAGAATTCATTTAGCTTTTTCTGTAGTTCAAAGCTTGAACCACAACTATTGGTTATATGTGTAGCATGTAAACATTTTTAACTGCTCTCAGTTTTAGTAAAATATTTGACCATATGTATATATATATATATATATATATATATATATATATATATATATATATATATATATATATATATATATATATATATATATATATATATTAGCTCAAAGAGCCAGCTGAAATGAAATGAGAAACTTTCTAAAAATTGAACCCATAGTTGTTAATGTGTCTCAAAGCATGTACGGTCATTAAATTAATACTAATTAACTTTAGTATCGCTGGGTAAGAATGATCCAGTTGTATAACCTTATCTCATGATGATAAACAGCCAGACGATATTCTGGCACAATAAATACTCTCACTGGTACCACAGCATTCCAAAGGGTGTGGTTTGAAATACACTTCCTTGACTTATTTTCAATTGCTGAATAGAAATGTTTTAAATGTTCCCTGCATATAATTTATATATAGTAGCCTCCAGCGAGAACACTTCTCGGGAAGCAAGCAAAGTGTTCTCTTAGCTGAAGTGTTTTCTAAGACAGAGTTGACCACCAGACACGATATGAATCAATAAATCAATAAATGTTTATTACTTGTCATGACGCACGTGCATCAACATATGAAAAATGAACAGAATAAGTGAGAGAAAAGCAATAGGCAAGTGCATGTTAATAAATTTATAGTAATATTATTATAAACTATAATAATACAAACTAAATTACCACAGCACCCCTACGCATGTTAAAAAATGCAGCAGCAGATTAATTATGAATACATGTACGGGAGCAATATTCAAGACATGCACAAAATTATTTAACAGAATGGGGAAGCAACTCACCAGAATGGAAAACACCAAATTGCTTGGTGACTTGTGTCTGATTCAGGTTTTTTTCAAGAGCTTGAATTTTCAACTTTTTGTAGCAAGAGAAACAGCAGCGCATTTCTGTGTTTGTTTACATATGAATATAGAATACAAAAAGAGGCGTTTCTGGAAAGATTGAACAAACCAATCAGTGTGCTGCAACACACTCTCGCGATGACAAGTCACACATTAAATAAACCATTTGAATTTAAGTTTGATGACGATGAGTTATCACGTTACAAAACAGTACTGTATCAGTTGTGAATTAATCATTAGCAGTGCCAAAAAGGTCTTCTTTTAAGTGAAGTTCCTGTTCTTTTAGGCAGAGCATTTACAATAGGAAAAATCCATTTCACCACAAGGGTATTCTTTTAGCTGAAGTGTTCTCTTAGGAGGTGTTCCTATATGCAGAAACTACTGTATATATACTTTATTTATTTTTAATAGCCACAAACTAAATAAGAAATATTGGTCTAGATATTCATACATGAGTAATAATTTTACCCTTTTAGTGTTGTAAAACTTCAAGTGCACCATTATATGGTATATATTTTGCAGTGTTATTTTTAGTCTTGTACAAAATAACATGAATATATGCAGTTAGAATGAGTGTAATTATTTTCAGCCATATAAAAAGTGTTTCTTAGGAGCTAGGTGCCACAGTGGGTAATGCACAAGGCTTGATTCCCTGGAAGCCTGGTTTCAACTCCAGCTAAGTTCCCATTACAAAACCATCACACAATTGGCTGTGGGTAGAGTCCAAGAATTGAAGAAGCACAGTAACTCAACATATTCCTCATCCCCGTAGAAGGTGCTTTTACCCCATCAAGTTAATGTTGCCACTGATTATGCTGCCCCTTCTCTGCAAACAAATAGCGGTGCTGCCAATCATGCACCTTTTTTATTACCACCAAAAACTGAATAGCTGTGACGACAGTAACAGCAGAAAAGGGCTGCATTTCTTAGTCAACTTTGACATCAGATCTTACACAACGATTCTGCAGTATTGGTGGGGATTTGATTTACTATGAGAGTGCTGGCTGTTTCTCCTGACACTCTTCCTTGTTTTGCAGTTGCAGCAACAGTGTTATTTCTCACCAATTCCCAAACACACAACGTCCCTGTAACAGAGGTGTTTGGTCCTATCTGGTTGATGTTGATGCTGGGGACCGTTCACTGTCAGATTGTGTCAACGCGCACTCCCAAACCCACTCCCAGTAGCGGAGGGAAGAGGAGAAGGTGGGTGCCGCCGCCATGGTCAGAAAATGAAATTCTGCTTTTTACGCATGTTTGAAAACATTGCTTTGTTTTTAAAGCTCTGGTTATGGTTCCTATGGTGCCTTTTCTTCTTTGTGGAACTAAGGAGGGATTACCAATGCTTTTAAATCCATTTCCTTGCCTTATTTTACCATTCGCAATATTAGCACTGTCCCCCAAGAATTCGGTTGTGCTTAAGAGCTTTTGGATTTTCACCTGCATTTTCCAGTTTATGCACCTTTAAAATCCAGTGTTCTAGATTCCTGGTACCTAATCCCTTCCTGTAATTTACATTGACTTATTGTAGTTGGAGTATAGAGTAAATCTGGCCTACAGCACTGGAAGTGATTAGATAGGAAACAACAACAGCTTCTTGACTAAAGTAAAATAATCAGGGAAAAAAACAATAGATTCTAAGCACAAGAAAATGGCGCCCAGTGACAGTGTTGCTAGTTCTAATAAGATACAAGCCTTGGTTATCATTCCTTTCAAATTTAGTAATGGGAGCAAAATAGTAACAGTCAGTATTAAAAACCACGATAGTGACCAGTGTTACTAATCCTGATTAAATACACTGTATGCGCCTATACAGTATATAAAGATCACCTGCTGGTTTATATCCTCTTTAGAAGCAGGTTTGGCTGTAAAAGGTAAACCTGAAAGCTCCAGTTTCCATGATTTGCCAGGATACCCCAGAATGTGTGTGATTAGCTTGCTAGGCACTTATAAAAAGAAGGGTGTTGATTTCTTAAAGTCCAAGGCCCTGCTCAGGTGAATGACACACACTTTCTATTGGATTTCTAAAGAAGTGTCTTGCATTCTATATGCCTAGAAAACCGTTTTATTACATTTAATAGAAAAAAGAAACAAAAAAAACCAAACATATATATGACTGCCAAAACAACATTTACTATGTATCTTGGTTCTTCTTGCATTTCTTTCTCTTGCTTATCACAAAGCAGCTTCTTCAAACTTTGGATCTGGGCTGAAAAAAAATCTTGAGATGAGGCTGAGGTGAAGCTGTTGAACATTTCATCTTTATTTTAGTTGTGTGTGTGTGTGTGTGTGTGTGTGTGTGTGTGTGCTCTGAGCTCTATGTAGTGTAATACTGTTTTCACATACAATGTTAATATAGAATGGCTCTTGTTGCCTTGAAATAGTCCAGACCTTCCAGCACCGTAAAACGGTAATTTTCTTCCACAATAACTACTGTAATTGACAGCAAATGCAATTAAACACCAGAAACCAAGCAGTTTGGTCCAGATTTTTATACAGCAATATGGGTAATGCAGACACTGTTTCACAGTACTTTTACTGCACAGTATATGCCTCAATGACATACAATGTCAGGTTGATTTAAGGGCTGTGACTTTGCCAAACTGTAAAAGTGACTAATCACTCAATTCCCATCACATTGACTTTTAAGTGAGAAACGGTGCCCGAGATCACTGACAACTGAAGTTTGAGTCATTTAAGACAAAACTGCAGATATAAGCAGACTGTTCAGCTGCTTAGCAGTTTGTAATAATGTAGAGGAACTGCTTGGCTAATAAAGTCTTGTTATTCCATATTCTTATGGGAACTGTAAGATAAATCTCTGGAGCTCCATAGTTAATCCAGTGAAGAACAGGGCTTGAGAATTGTTCCACTTCTCACCAGATCATTAGTCTTGTCAGAGACAGCTGCTTTGTGGTAAGAAAAGAAAAAAAGTTACAGGCATCATAATTCTGTTGGATGATCTCTTTTTAAGCAAACCTCTGCTTTTACTCTTTCTCGCTAAAGGAAGTTAAGGAAAGCAGTACATTTGGAGGTGCATAGGGAAGGAGAAGGCTCTAGCACTACAGATAACACACAGGAGGGGGTGCTGCAGTGCTCCGGTTCTGTCTCCACTTACAGCCTTGGCGCTTTCTTCAGAGATTTCTGGCATGATTACTTTAAACCAGGGTGTGTATTGTTTTCAAGGTTAAATCTTGTTCACAAGTGGCAATATCCCTTTTGTAGCACAAATATCAAAACCATACATTTAAATAAATGCATAAATTAATACATTCAAATCAAAATGATTTCAGGAACAAAAATGCCAATATTCGTTTTATAGGACGAAACCGCATTAAAATGGGGTTGCACTGTACTATGCATCTCCTCTATAAAGTATCTATATATCAGTTTATCACCAGTATGTAAGAAAATAAAGTATTGAACAGACTGTTGCATCTGCAGTGGCACTTCCTCACCAGACATGCACAGTACTGGGTGCAGGAGCATACTGGAATTTATGAATTTATAATCCATTATCAGCCATTAGGTGTCTGTAATGTTCCTTAATCCTCAATTTCCAGTCCTTGGTTACCAATTACAATTAACAGAAACAAGAGTCATCGTTGAAACATTAGGGTGTAATTTCAGATCTCTTTGAAATTTGAGCTTTTTACCGGTTTTCGGTACAAAAAGGGATACTGCAGCTCTTTGTTTATTTATGTGTTTACTGTTTGTGGTCTCATTGATGTTATACATTATTTATTTACTGTACATCAACAGTGCTCTGAAACTTTAATGTGTTACTTATGTTCACCTTAATATTTACCGTACTGCCTTTTGTATATGGGCTTGATCTTTTTATGGGGTTTTAATCCTGTATACCATTTGGACAATGTTCAAGCTGAAAGATGATGGGGAAATATAAAATTGGGGATTTTGCATAGCTTAGTAATAGAACATGTTGTTTCGATTATATGTGACCAGGCCTTTTTTGGGAGTTTTGAAGCACTGTCTAGATGACCAGTACTCCAGCAGCTTTACCGCATATCACCTCTACTAACCATTGTCTTGACTCCCCCTTGCACCCAACAAGCACATTAATACACAATGAAAAACTCTCTGCTGCTCGTGACCAGATACCTGCCATGAAACACAAACACCTGTCAGGCAATATGGTGAAATAGGGTCACTTCTGTATAATATACAGACTATTTACACCTATAGTACAGGTTACTTTAAAAAGTCATTTTGACCTACTAGGCAAAACAGACATGGAATACTATGGCGGCCAGTAGTTCCCTCTGTGTGACCTGTACTTTACGTTTCAAGTAACCACTGCACATGTAATTATAGATTTGGTCAGGTGGCTGCTCAACTGTATAAGGTTGCACCTGTAGAATGAATACTGGCAAGCAGGATAAGTAATGGTCAGTTTGTTCTTCTGGAATGGAAAGTATGACCATGTGGGTGATTTCTGTTTAATTAAAAAAAAAAAGCATAAATATCAGAAGAATGAAAACAGGGAAAGTTTATTTCCAAAGGTGTACAAATTCAGACCTGGGGGTGAGGAGATGATTTTCATAATAAATGCTGGCCTCTGTATTCTGAAATCTCTTCCTGTCATGTGATGCTTTATTCCTTTTTGTAACACAATGAAGTATAACCCTTCTTCACTGCACTTCATCACCTGTCATAACTAAAGCTACGAGTGTATTTCACTTTTTACTTTTTTTTTTTCTATAAGCTTAATTTTTACATATTGTATTTATTTGTATGTTATGTTTTAGTCACAGTAGTCAGCCTATTAAGTGAATTCCATGGCAAGGAATACAATCTTGCGTTTTTGGAGGGCTCAAAGTCGTGCCTGGTCACTTGAATGTATTTATTGTAATACACCACAAACTGACAGATGTTTTACTCTTTTTAAAGAGTTTGCAGTATTTAGATTTTCTGCTCTAATGATGAGATCATATCCTTTGCCTACTAAAGAACTGCTGCCAGTAAGTCCTGAAGAGTTCATTATAATGATCCAGCTGGAAATGCAGCTGTGACAAAATAATGTACAGTGTGATTCCTTGTGCGTCAGCTTCTTTTTATTCTAACCTCTTATAAGGACACATTCCTATATAAACGTAATAACGATGCATCAGTCATTTAGTTTTTTTCTGGGGTTTTTCTGTTATACTTCTAACATCGATACCAGAAGGTCTCATAAATTGTAAAGTAGCCCTTTAAATCGAATATATTATTAATTCCCAGACCTCATAATAGTTCATCTTAAAAGGATGTTTGCTTGTGCCCATCCTCAGATCCAAGAAGACCAAGCTATCCATTGATAAGTCGACAGAGACTGACAATGGCTATGTGTCTCTGGACGGAAGGGTGACCAGCAAGAGCAGTGAGGACGGGCTCCAGCTCCATGAGCCCCACTGTGAGGTCCTGAGGCCTGAGGAGAGAAGGAGCACAGGAGGAGCTACCAGACACATACATCACCATGCAACTCAGCACAAGGTGGGATAGTTTCCCTCATAACTTTGAACCCTCAATCATTGATTCTCATGTAAAACCATGTCATCGTTTCAAACAGTTTATTTTGTTACAGTTTTACTTGATGTAGTTTGACATCCCTTTTTGTGTATGTTTCTGGGTTCTGGTTGTGGCTTGGGACTCACAACTGGTACAGCCTGCTTGGATGTTAAATTGCTTGTTGTAGGAGGTCTGGAGTTGTTGATTTTTGACTGGGATGAGTCATTTCTATTAAAATAAGTTACCCTTGTGATTTCAATGGTTTCTGCTCTTGGGGATCACCCTTAATATCTAATGACCACCCTCCCCCTGACACAACTCTGAAGTGTGTTGGACTCTTTCCACTTCCTCCTCTCTAGGCCTCCCTTCATGATGTACACTCCCAAAGATATTATTGTTATTTCACCAGGACAATCACACACCTTGTTTACACGTATGTCATAATGTTGAATGCGTTCAACATTAGGAAGGTTTGCTCACCAAGCCTGTTTTTAAGAGGACCACTGTATCTTTTAATTTTGATAGAAAAACAGAATCCTTAATCTGTATCAAAGCACCTGTGGCCTATCCCCAAGACGTATTTTAAAGCGTCAAACAAACTAGCAGTCACATAAACAAGGAGTCCTAGTACATGTTCTGTCTTTCGTGTCTCAGTTTGCTTTTTTAACACTGATGTTTCAGGATGTTCAGAGAACGATAGAGCATGCGTCTGACGAGGTCTCGAGCGAGGAGGACCCTGAAACCGGGTACAATCTTGGCCGGCGTAATGTTGAGCGCACATCGAGTGACTACGTGCTGCGTAACAGAAAGCCTCACCACTACAAGAAACACTACCCTGCTGAGGTACGACCTACTTCTGCTGTAATTGTACCCAACGGTGGTGTGTGCTATTGTCTAGGAGAGCTATAGGCTGCATAGGATTTGGGCAGAAATAGTAAAGGAGTGATGTGTAATGAAATGAATACTGCTCTTTGTCACTGAATCCTGCTCTTTATGCCTAGTGCCCAGGAAAGCAAGGTTAATCTCACCAGGGAGAGTTCCATTTGTTTTTTGAACAGTTATAAAAGAGATACCATGGCTAGACAAATGTACTTTCCCTGCACACAGTCCTTCTTTTTAGAAGTATTGTCTTGCTATTTCTTATAGAAGTGATCATGTATGTAACCAGTTGGGTGCATGTCAGGTAAACTGTTTTCACACCATTGTTGTAAGCCTACCATACATGAGGTGGTTTCCAGAAACAGTGCTGCCTCCTGTAAGCTAGATGTTTCTTTGTTTCCTGACACATTTCCATTTTTATCCAGGTTTATAAATCGTCTTATTATAATAAATCAACGAATTAAAAAAAAAAAGAAAAAAGTTAGCAAATTTATAGAAATAAATGGACAGGTGTGATCCAGGAAAAACAGTAACTATTATATCTAGTTTGATAGTTGCTGAATTTGTTTTAGCAGGGGACACATTCTGTGTAGTCAGTCGCCCAATGTTTGTAAGCACAGCACTTGAAATCAGATGAAGAAAAGTGAACTTGTCTGGTTGGTGGTATGTGCAGTTGTATGTTTGTCGTTCTGCCCATCTGTTTCATTGTGGGTGTTATTTGCCCATTCCATCGTGTTTATGTGGCTAAGCTCCTTTAACAGACCCATACTGTAAAATCTGAATTATACATACAAAAGGAAATCTGGTATGAACTAGACATGCTATTCAAAACCTATTACTTTATTACGTTATGTGTAATGGTTCCAGACAGTGTACAGTAAATGACCCAAAGGCACTTCTTAACGGTTTGTTTTGCATGCAAAGTCAATTTGGTTGGAATTCGAGCTTCATCAAAAGGGCTTTAATTGCATCCTGGTGTAGTTTGGTTGTGGTTAAAAAGGGGAAGCTCATTGTTGTGCAAGTTCCCTATCAAGTACGAAATGTAACTATTACCTAGTGGGTGTTTACCTCCTAAAGACCCCGAAACCTGAGTAGATATATCAAAGCTGCATGCAATGTCTGTGACGCAGTCATGCCCGCCCCCGAGGGCATATAAGGACAGCCCGCACACATCACAGCATAATTTTTCCTTTCAGAGGACTGAACCTGATGGGAGGACCATAGACAGATGAGTACTTGTTGCTTTTATCTGCGTATATTACTCACTATTTGTGTATTACACTAATTAATGCAATAATAATTGACGTCATATTAGTTTACTAATTTTTTGCACACAGCCTGTTGTTTGTTACGTCCTGCTGCGGCCTTGTGCCCTGCGTGAAGCCGATGGCTTCCAGTCACACAGATTGCAGCATCGTCTTTTCTTCAAGCCTGCTGCACTCATGGACGCAGCGACCTTGAAGGTTAATGGTTACATTTCTATTTCAGGGAACCAGGGATATGATAATAACGTTCCCTATCAAGTACAAAATGTAACCATTACCTATTGGGTGAGTATACCCAAGCCATCGCAAGGCAATATTGCAAAACAACTGGAATGCTACAAGGCTAAGCCAAAGGCTACCTTGCTCATTACCATTAGGAACCCCAGTAACAAGTAGCTAGGGCTAAGAAATTGTGGGAGAAACTCACCTATATGTTGTAAGGGTCGACCCTGAAGCCACCCTTAATACTCTAATTCCAAAGCCAGGGCTTTTGCGAAATTCAGTCTGTAAAACCTCGTAAAGATATGGGGAGTAGCCCACACTGCTGGATTGCAAATGTCTTTGACAGATCCACCCTGAAAGAAAGCCCATGAAGCTGGGCAGTGAGCTTCTCTGGCAAGTTGGCTCGCTCATAGGCAGTCCTGACTGTCTGTTATCCATTTGGACAGCCTCTGTTTAGACAAGGCTTGCCCATGTGACTTCGACTTCGATTCCTTACAAATGACAATCGATTTGCATATTAGTATATTTAATTTGTTTACTGGTCTGCTGTTTTGAGCAGTCTCTATGGTATACAGGTACTGTACACAGAGTTGATAATGAACTATTCAAAAGAAAATGTATACATACATTGACATACTGTTGTATTTAGTCAACAAGCTTTTTCTTTCGTGCAGCATCGAGAAGTTCTTGATGAAGTATTCATTTGATATTTTGTGTAGAGTGTATGGGCAGATACATATTGTGTTTTTCTTTCTTGTTGTAAAAACTGGGATTGTACTGGTTTTTGACATAAAAAATGATAAAGGACATCAGAGAGGTGGCATTCACTGACTGCAAAACCAAATGGATTATTTATATTGGAGATTGCTTTGTAAGCAATCAAGTGTCACACAAGTGTCAGCAGTGGGACAGTGAGAAAGACATCTAGTCAAAATGTTAGTTTTACAAACTAAAAACAAATCAAGCAACAATAATAGTAATGTAATAGTAATTCACATGAATACTGTCCATGCAATAAATAATTATACTTAGACAACAAAGTTATCATTTCTTTTCTAGCACTGGCAATAGAGTGTTGTTTAAATGAAATTTTCACTGGTCAGTGGACGACTTGTTCTACTAGAGGGCAGATAAGTACAGTAATCCGTTGCATATCTGCCTGCCGTGGGACCAGAGTAAGGGCAGATATGTAAAAAGGCAGATAAATGAATCTTGTTTTAAATACCATTATACACAGCTGTAACAATTATTATTGTAGCGACCCAGACAACTGGGGACTTGGAAGACCCGCTGCTGTGGGTGTTATGTGTTGTACGCGTTGTGTGTATTGTTAAGCTGGTATGCATGCGTGTGTGTCTGCGCAGCCCGGAGTGAATGGGCATAGTTAGATTGCACGGCTGCTAGTGTGAGTGGTGGAGGAAGAGCCGTTAAGAGTGTGTGTGACAGTTTTTTGAGTGAGAGACATTACCTGTCTGCAGTGTGAGATTAGAAGCCAGCTACAGTTGTTTGTGGTTAATAAAATAATAAACGACACTCAGAAAAGGGACGGCGGTACATTATATTCACACTATTATTCTTTTGAGATTCAACTTTTATTAGGGGGCTCCTCTAAATCCCTTGTTTAGAAAGATACAGGGTATTAATGCTTGTAACTACTACTATTATTATTTATTTCTTAGCAGACGCCCTTATCCAGGGCAACTTACAATTGTTACAAGATATCACATTATTTTTACATACAATTACCCAGTTGGGTTTTTTACTGGAGCAATCTAGGTAAAGTACCTTGCTTAAGGGTACAGCAGCAGTGTCCCCCATCTGGGATTGAACCCACAACCCTCCGGTCAAGAGTCCAGAGCCCTAACCACTACTCCACACTGCTGCCCTGCTTGTGACAGAGTAGCCGTCTGCAGTGTGGGTGCGTGCATTTGCTCCTGAGTGACAGGCAGGAGATTGAGATGGAGGTTGAAGTTGATACACCCCGCAGGCGAACAGGATTTATTTACACATAAAGTCAACACACTGAACACCTCAAGTGACATTTCCAGCAATGGTTGTGCACGGAACACATACAGTACTGTGTGCGAAAACTTTGGTGGGAGCTACAATCTCTGAACTAATATATTCTCTGTTCAGTAATACACTAACATTGCTGAAGAGATTGATCATGGCGGCTAAATGGTTAGGGTGGACATGTGACGGACAGATATGCGACAGACCACTGTAATAAAAAAACATATTCACACCTCTCAGAAACAGCTTCGGTAATTTTAGAGCCCTGTGCTTGAGAGACTAAAGCTGGTACTTTGAGAAATACACATTATTCCTTTTGAGGATTTCAAAAATAGATTTGATTGAGTTGATTTTCTGTCTTGTTAATGGTGTAACATTTTTGCAGTGATGAGTGGTGAACATGAATGAGTGTACTGTACGCGGACAGCCTGTAACAGTGTTTTGCTTCTTGATAGTTGTATTATTGTGGTTTTGAGAATTAGGACTTTGGTTAACCCTGTTTGTACACGAGCTGCAGTGACCCTATTGTGTTTTTGTTCTTTCTGTTGACAGGAGGCTCTTAAGTCTGGTACTGGCTGCAGCTCTCGATGCACTAGCTCCCGTCAGGACACTGAGAGCATGCGGCATGAATCAGAGACAGAGGATGTACTGTGGGAGGACTTCCTGCACTGTGCAGAGTGCCGCTCCTCCTGCACCAGCGAGACCGACGCTGAGAACACAACCAGCATCTGCACAGCCAGCAAGAAGGAGTTCAGAGACGACCCCTTCCATCAGGTCTGTGACAATGATTCTGTAAGTGTGACACTCATCATTGCAGCCTAAAGTACACGGGACAGGAGCAAGGGCTGTGTGGAGGAAGAATCTCAGGAACTGAGAATAGGAGAGATGTGCATTGAGACTCAGGAAGGAGTACAGGGTTCCCCCTTGGCTCACCGGCTTCTTGGAGGTGAGACCGAACTGATTGGCCTCCAGGGCTGGGAAACAACTGTTACTTCCCCCAAGGGGAACCTAGTGGGGAGAGAATGGAAAAATGAAGGTGAGTTAGGATAGATTTGTCCGGAGGTCCCCTCTGGCTCACACAGAAGCTTCCTGGCGGAGGACGAGGCCGGGGTGTCTGGGCCTCTAATGTTGGGAAGTGAGCTTCACTTGCCCTCAGCGGGAGACTGTTGCAGAGGTGGAGGAAGGAAGGGAAGATAGAAAAGACCGAGACAGAGAATAAGGGCATGACTTGGGGTTTTAGGGAGATTGGCCGATATTATTGGTGGGACAGAACGGGGGAGGAGGCCTAGCTCCTGCCCCCTGAACCACACACAAGGTTACAATAATCTGACTAGGAATATTGTGTCAAAGCACTTTGCTTTGTTATGTTACGTTTTTAATCCTTGCTCTTTATTTTTTACAATTGTTTTACAAATCCATAGAAAGACATTTGTGTAATGAAGTACCCTAGCTACATTGACTGTCAATTTATAGTCGTCTTCCAGTTAAAACAGAATATGGGAACTTGACACAGAGTACAGTGGAATGAAAAAACAGAAAACTTTATGAAAATAATTCATGTCAATTAATTCTTCTTACTGAATCTACTATTGAAGATATGCAAAGTTATTAATATGTTGGCTGTGTCTGTGACATTTAACAGTAAATGATAATTGGCTCGTAGGGCGCAGGCACAAGAAAGCAAAGAGATGTGAGACAGTAAGTGAGATGGTGAACTGGCATTAGAACTGGCATTTTCAATTCTAGATGGAACAAGTTAATTTAGCGGATATAATCCTATACTGTACATATGAAAGTTACACTTGAGCTCTACACATATCTAGAGAACAATTCATCAATTGTGCCAAATTGGTTTAAGTATCAGAATCTGGGAATAAATGTGGCGGAAATGTCCTGTATGTTGTATTTTTAATTTTGTATTGTATTTCTTTTTTTATGTAGAGTCACACTCCTTGGCTTCACAGCTCTAACCCAGGTCTTGAAAGAGTGAGCGCTATAGTGTGGGAGGGGACCGAATGTAAGAAAGCAGACATGTCTGTTCTAGAGATCAGTGGGATGATTATGAACAGGGTGAGTAGGGATACAGCCAGCAGGAGAAACAAGCAATTGTTTTTTTCATACTTCCTTACATAAAGTTTTCTATACCTTGTCCCTGTGTTAGGCAATAGAATATATCTTCCATAAAAATACTTCTTATCAGTTCATTCAGCAAACTTTTTCCATTCAGCAGCTGCAGGGGGAATGGCACTATTACTGTGATAAAGCTATTTTTAAATAGTGCTCTGCTAGGTAGTGGTGATAAGAAGGTGTATTACAAGCAAGACGTGATACCTTTGATGTTGCTCAAAGATAGGCAACTATAGTACTAATTCCCCTGGTGTCAGAGAGGCATCATAAAAGTGGTTTGGAAAGATTAGCGATATATTTTTTTTCCTAGGAGGCCGAGTTATTTGGGATGGCTTTGTATGACCAGTTTTTTCAAAGTACTTTACAGTAGTCCTGTACTGAAAATTTGTATTAAATGTTCAATAAATATCTATCTATCTATCTATATATATTTTATCTATCTATATATCTATCTATATCTATATATATATATATATATATATATATATATATATATATATATATATATATATATATATAAAATAAAATAATATGAATACCTTTAAATATGTTGAATATCTTTAAAAATATAACCGTTCTTGATTAAAAATGAAGCACCTGTGTCTCTGTAATACTAAGTTTTGTTTTGTCTGTTTCAGGTGAACATCTACACTCCAGGAATAGGTTACCAGATATTTGGCAACTCTGTGTCTTTATTCCTCGGACTGACCCCCTTTGCATACAGACTCTTCCAGTACAAAGACCTGGAGCAGCTTGCCACTCTTTCCACTAATGAACTCTTTTCCATTGCATTCGGCTCCAGCCTCGATGTCATGGTTGTTTCAATGGTGATAGTCAGCTTTGTGGTTCGAGTTTGTCTCATTTGGCTCTTTTTCTTTCTTCTGAGCGTCGCGGAGCGAACGTACAAGCAGGTGAGTTTAGGATTCAATTGGCATTTATGACAAGTTAGAATACTAATACCTGGATACATCAGGTGATATCCACTCCATTTTTATACCATTTTTTACTTTAGCTGAAATTAAATCTAGTTAAATGTAGTTATTAGAGATTCAGTGTTCCACATTCAGGTTCTGTTTTACAATAAAAATGGTAATTATCTGCTCTAAACAAAAGAACACTCACAGCCACCAAGAGGCTGCCATGCCAGCGTTCAACCTGCTGATGGCTCTCATTGTCAGGAACATCCCCCTCCTGAACCTGCGCACTCCTGCATGTGTTCTCTGAATGCACTGCCCACGCTACAGTACACAGTAGTGCAGTACAGTTGTATGACAGTTAAAAAATACAAATAAAATAAAACAATGAAATCATGAAGTATTGTAGATAGAGTTTCCGTTTTTTCCTTCAGTAGGACTGAATCGTAGTTGAGTGTGATGATACATGATACCATATACAGTAATGCTAAAAGAGACTAAACCAACATAATAATAAAATACAATAATTAGTGCAGGGTTTGTACATTATGTCTGAGTTTTTCACTGAGTATGTTAAAGCCTAAACTTAAACCATTTCACAATGTTTTTGTGATACTCGTAGTGCTTTATAGGGAATATATATAGATTGTTTTGAATCACTGTTATAGTCATGAGGAAAAAAATCCCATTTAATGCCATATTTAAGGTACATTCTTTGTTATAATCTATTCTGAAGCCCTGTAAAAACAAGACACAAAGTGTGGTTATCCATTAGCCTTGGTGTTGATTGACCTATTACCCTTTCAGCTGGAGATGCTCAGCACAGCGCACACCTACTGCACTAAATCATGAGTCTGTCCATTAAATTAAAGCCATGGCTGCTTCTGTAAACTATTACTAGCCAGCCCAAAGACAAAATAAGTATAGATTGCCTTCAGATTGCCCCCTAATTTATAGGTAAAAGATTGTAAGAATGTGTGATTCCTTTCTTTCTGTTGAGGACAATTTCACATTTGAAGTGGATATTATTGCTTAAGTTCCGATCGTTCATGTGAATATTCGTTATTCTGGTTTATTATTACTTGAGGGATATATGCAGGCATTGTTAGTAGACTATGATAGATCACTTACGTCTGTACGTGTGAACTAAAAGAATAACATTTATTAACCCTAAAACTCCCCAAGGTCTTCAAGACTGGACATGTTAATTTAGTACATACAGTAGCTGAAAGAGAATTCCAGGGTAAAGCAAACCATTTCAAATACTAAATCACACCATTGTTGCTTTATACTGTATTCAAATGGATTATTTTCATACTCATTTCCACCTTATATAGATGTTAATGAATGTTATTTTTGTTGCCTATTGGACATTTTATGGTAGCCTGCATGTTGGTTATATCCTTATGTCTGTGTTTGTTCCCAGCTCATAATATATTGTATGGCATTGTGTAGGCAACCCTACACACTAATGAGATTTGGAGACAGTCTGCAATCACTAACCTCTTTCTCTTGTTAGAGATTACTTTTTGCCAAGCTTTTTGGCCATTTAACTTCTGCAAGAAGAGCCAGAAAGTCGGAGGTTCCCCATTTTCGTTTAAAGAAAGTGCAGAACATTAAGATGTGGCTCTCTCTTCGCTCATATCTGAAGGTGAGGCAGGTTTATTTTCTTATTTTTTTTGTCATGTCGTGTAGTACTGTAGTTCTTCAATGGCAACAACTGTCCACTACTGCCCTCTGCTGACCGAAGTGCCACATTACACTCACACTAAAGTAAATTAGGGCCATCAAGCGCTGGGGCCAACAATGTGTGGATCCTACTACACGTGCTGCAGTAGCCCCATTCAGTATTTGTCCAACCTTGTAGTATAAAAAGTTGTTTTTGTAAGTATGGCTTTAATGAGTAATTGAAAACTTCAGTGAGGTTAGAGGTCCACTTGCCTTTTGTAGCTTGCCAAAAAAAGGGCATCCTCTTAATAGTAATGTTGTCTCAATTACAAACAGGTCTACCTTCCCCTACTCTTTGTAGTTGAATGTCGCCAGACCCTATATTGAAGTCAGTGCATAGGCAACATATTTTCTGAGAGTAATGAAACAATTGCAACAGTATAAAACAAGCAAGAAACAACTTAGTTGCAGGAATGTGCAGTACATGTATTGTTTTGAGTAAGTTCATTGTCGTGTTATGGAGATACATGGTTTCATTTGCTTTAGCTCTCTTTTCAAAACAGGCACCGTTGAGTTTTAAAGCGGTTATTTCACTTGTTTTCCATTTAGTTAGCTTTGTGCTTTTTTTAGCCAGAAAGAGTATGTCTTCTGCTTTGTTCCTTTAATCAGCATGTGTTTCAATGTCCTGTATTTAATCATGTGGAGTGTTTGATTGCACAATTGGTGGTTGCAGCTGCCCTGCTGGGAAGGTTCTCCTTCTATCATTCTGTTGAAGGATCTGATAACAATGATTGATTACCCTTCACTGCATTTCCCTGTATATCATCTCTACTTCTGTGTTGCAGAGACGGGGCCCGCAGAGATCTGTGGATGTAATAGTTTCATCTGCATTTTTGCTGACTCTCTCAGTGGTGTTTATCTGCTGTGCACAGGTGAGATGGCCAATGGAAAACAGGGGTGCAACTAAATAGGCAGTCCTGTACTCAGCGTTATTATTTTGTGTATTTATTTCAATCTAACGTTTGTGCTTTGGGCAAACTTAATTGGACCACAGTGTTAAAAGGCTTTTGGTGTTTTATAATGGGAAAACAAACAAACAAAAACCGTAGAAAAGTGTGTTATCCCACCCCCATCCCTGCTGAATCTTTAAAACCACATCCATTGTATGCAGATGCCCATCCTATTTTGCCCAGACAAAACTTTTTCGAAGGCTGTTGAAACATCTTCCATTATGATCCATTCCAAGTTGGCCTGCACTTTGATATTTGGCTTAATGAGACAAAGCTGTACCATACTAAATGGCTTAATTTCCTTGTGTGTTTGGTCGTGCATCCCCACAGCATTTGTAAAAGAAGCAGTCATTCCATTTGTAAAGGATCCATTTGTAAATCTGTTTTAGAAGCTCATTTTAGAAGATCAATATCAGAAGGCACTGATATTGACAAGGAGAGGGTCCAGCAGACTTTTTTTTTGAGGAACCCCTTACACAACTCAACAATCATGTTCGCAGCCTGTGAGCTCTTGGCACACAATAAAGAGTGTCTTCCTGCTTTTCGTGCTCTGGAGATCCAGGCCAGTCCAAACCTCACAGCAGAAACACAGTGAGCTGTTATATAGAAACTGTGAGGTTAGAGAACACAGGAACAATCAGGGAAGGAGCTCTAGTCCAGTGATTTTCAACCTGTGGTGCGCATATCAGTACTGGTAAGTGACGGGCTTGCAACTGGTACACACTGGCAGGTGTTATTTATGACAAAATGATTCCTCAGTCACAATACTCCCTCAATCACACCATCGTAATGCATCTGTCTGTTTGTACCACTGACTCACAGAGAAATGAGAAGTTGTGATGCAGTGCTCAAGACTCCCGACTAAAATGGTTGCAAATGCGACAACAAAAATTTTTTGCCAATCTGTTTTTTCGGGGTTAGGCACAAAAATGCTGCCTCTCCCTTTAAAGCATGTGTCAGTATTTATGAATACGACATGTCGGTCTGTATATAAAAAAAACGCATATGACATGTTTTAATAAACTGAAGTCCAAGAAGGACTGTAACAATTTGATTGAATACAAATGCTTGTAAGTGCAGAGAGGTAGCCGGAAAAACAGGAACCCCAGTTTCTTGCAACAGTTGTGATGGTGACCAAACATGTGTTCGTACTGTTGTGTAAAAATGAAGAGTTGCATTTAAGAAATGTAGAACAAGAACAGCAAAAAATAAAAATACACTTAAGGTTTGTGTGTTGCACACGGGCCATTAACAAAATGTCCTGGATACTTAATTATAAAACAATTTACGAAGGGATGTAATGCAGCAAAATGCTCAGAAATTAAACAAAAAAAGGACATGAAAAGGTTACCGTACCAAGCTGGAAAAAGTTATCTTTGGGAACTCCAATAAACCAACGTTGTCTTTCACCTACATTGCTTAACGTCAGGAGTTTAAGGATGATTTAATTGCACAGCAGATTTCCCAGTTTGATGGTGAGCTGATAATATCTCTTTAGCCAAAGAAGCAGACATGGTCATTTAAGAGTACCGTTACCATAATGAAAAACAGTAATTTATTGTGAGCTTTGTACTAAAGCAGGGTCAGCTGTTGCAGGAAAAATAAAGTTAATTTCTCAAACTGACCATTTTAAGAAATGTCAAGCAGAACGCACATAAATACTTGGGACTGTAATTAGGAAGTGTACTGCTGAGAAGAAAAAAAAAACACAAATTAAGGGAATTAAATTAAATGTACTGCAGCTTACTTGCAGTAAAATAAATACATAAATAAATAAATAAATAAATGCCATTCATTAAATGTAACTCTCTATTTTAAATATAAATTTGCTGAGTTAATTACAGTCATCAGCTGCGTAGATTAACCCTTCAGCAGAATGAGGCAACAAACGCAGCAAACCTGGTTGTAATGGGGTAGGTCTCAGTTTTACAACAGCCATTTAAGATTGCACATAATGTAGTTACTGGTACACCTGGTGGTCCCTACTGGAAACACTGGTACTTGAGTTGAAAAGTTGAAAACTACTGCTCTATACACATGTTGAGTTATTACTAGGCTTGCTACTTTTTGATATTAATTGGTAAAGCTCGTTAAACGTCGAATTCCCCAAAAATATGAGTGTTTATTTTCTTACGAAAAATAATCATTTAGCAATCCTCTCTAGTTTGTGTAGTTTTTATACTTTTTGTCTGTCTGTTCTGTCTCCGTTCCGCTCTGAATGGCTGGGGGTCGCTGTCAGTCATCTCAGTGGTCTGTTAGTACAGTAGTTTACCCTGTTCTGAAAGATCTCATTGACTGAAGCAGTGCTAGAATGCTCTCATTTGTTTAAATGACTGTCAATCATCAAGACCTGCACCGACTGTGCACTTTCATTTGCCAGCCATAGTGCCTGTCATTCAAAGCGCCTACTTTGAAATTAGCGGGTTAAGGTGTATGTACGCTTTTGCTTTAGGTATACGGTGACAGTTACTAGTTTGATTTGAAAATGGGGCGCAAGAGAAAAACCCTTAATGAATATTGTGCACAATACCCTGGCCGACGGCTGAAGTCTCTGCTGCAGGATGAAGCAGGCCCGTCTGCCTTGCCTTCCAGTGACTCTTAAGTCCGGTGGAGCTCAGACTCCGAATAATAAGTGCAAGTTAGTTCTGTTCAACTATCTAATATTTTGTTCTGTGCATATTATTTTTACTCATAGAATTATGCTGTAAAAGTCTGTGCAATACACTTTTATCTGCTACGTTTTCCACAGTTTATTTGAGAATATTTTAAGTTTGTGTAGGATCTTTATCTTTACAAGGTATAGCTCTGCTGTGACTAAATGTTATTTCAATTACAATGTTGGTAAGCATGGTTTTGTTGCATGTTTAATATGATAAAGGGGTTTCGGTAAATAAAAAATCTGTGTTTTTTTTAAAACATAAAAGTCGATTTCACCCATTCTCTGCTTCAATTGAAAAATAGAAAAAAACGGTAAATTCTTTCTAAAATAAACAGTGATATTAATCGTCGATTTGGCAAAAAAAAAAAAATCGAATAGTAGCAAGCCTAGTTATTACATAACATGTAGGTGAGAAAAGCATTGTTATTTTATTCAGGGTTAGGCTTTCGACCAGTCAGTTTGTGTATTTATTTGATAACAAGAATTTTATAGGTGGGGAGTGTGGGCAAGTGATTCTCAAGAGTCTTGGCTGTTAAGTTAGATAATGTCAGGTATTATTATTCTTCTTATTATTAATAAATAATAATAATAGGGAGTAATCTTTGGGTGCCACTTGGTAGCACCCTTTTTATTAGCTCTTTAGACAGGATTTTCCCTGGTGGCTCCTGTTCATCCTCTTTATTGTTGTATTTGTTTTATTTTGGTCTGTTCCAGCTGCTTGCCAGAGGGTATTGGCTGCCAACTCCTGTGCAAAATTAACATTGGCTTCAATAATAAAAGGCAGATGGGTTGCAAGGTAGAATGGCAGTTACGTTGGGTACATTTTTGGGATGTGAGAAATTAAAGAGCCAATGCATATTTGATATGTTTGAAGTCACATACTGAACACAGAAAGAGGTTTGCAGAAAAATATGTCCCATTGCCTATTTACGTCCAAACTCTACCCTTTTAAAGAAGTTCTCTGATGTAGTGAATTAATGAGGATGCATTTAGCAATACATTTGCCAGTGAGCTGGGGTACTAAAATGACTGCCGTTTGTAGATTAGTAAACTCTGGTGGTTTAGTGGCTACAAACAGGGAACACTTGAAGGACATGCCCCCTCGCTTCTTCAGTTACATCAGTGAAGGAAACCCACATGTTTAACTCTGCTTGTAATTGGACCTAGCATTCCAGTATTTGAATACACAAACTTTGCACAGTAGTTATTGAGTATGAATATGTTTTTATTCTGAATTCACACCCCCACTTACCAGTTGCTAGCACACAGTTAAAAGCAATGTAAGGTCAGATGAAAAGCAGGACTACTGGAATGGAGACCTCTGTGTGGTGTGCTGTCATATCATTGCACCTCAAATGTCCCGAGACAGACCTGCAGAGTCATTCGATTGGAATGATTTTCAATCACTGTAGCCTCAACCCAGCTGGGGCTCATTATCTTGCACATCTTGCTCGTTCTGTATTTATAAGACACAATGATCCATGGGAAACGCTATGTCTTATCTCTCTATGCTTTGTTGGCAAGGACACATTTTCCTATCTTCCTATAAACTATTATGCCGTTATTCCTTTTGCATTATGCATTTCATGCCCCCAAGAGGTGCCCATGGCCAATTTTATATATATAAAAATATATATATATGTGTGTGTGTGTGTGTGTGTGTGTGTGTGTGTGTGTGTCACGCTTGGCTGTAAAATGAGTGCACTTTACATTTAATTTGCTTTCACCTCAAGTGCTGCAGGATGACCCTGCATCTGTTCTATAAGTTAACTCAAGCACTCACACACACACACACACATTTCCACTGCCCACAATTGTTGTTAAATTCTGCATGTTGTTAACATGTCTTAATGCATTTTTTTTTTCTTCCGTCCACATTGAATCAATTTGTTTTGAATTGGTCAATCAGTTTAATTTATTTAAAAATTTTTTTTTAAAAAAAACCAACCTTTTGCTTCACTGTTTCAGCTGCTGCATGTCCACGAGACATTCTTGGAATGTCACTACAATTGGGAACTGATGATCTGGTGCATTTCCTTATCGCTCTTTTTACTGCGGTTTGTCACTCTGGGATCAGAAACAAGCAAAAAATACAGCAACACCTCCATTCTACTTACTGAACAGGTACGGTCTCCCCCGTTGTTTCTTGCAATTGGGTCATTCCGTGTCAACTCAACCAGAGCTTCCCACCTCAAGGTTTTGATTTTGCTTATATGATGTGTAGTGGAAGATACAGGTCAGGTATGAAACTAGGCCAAATATATAAGCTCAATGATGAAAATTTGAGTGATTGAGGATCTAAAAATGATATTTAGAATGCCAGTAGCCCTATGAATATCACTTTCAAATTGCTTAGATGTGCTCATAATTTAACTGACTTTCTGTATGCAGCTCTGCTACTGTCTACATACTTAACTTTGAAGGACTTAAAATAATTGATTTGGTAATCTGTCACCTTCACAGTTTAATAAATGTACAAACATGAACAACACACATTTATGTTGTTTTGGGTTATATTGTACATTATTAGCAAATAGTTTGACTTTAAACCAAGAGAAACCATAAAACGTGTATAAATAAATCGATAAAACTAAAACCATAACATATGTATAATCTTTATATGCAAGTGGTTTGTCATGGGGCTACAGAGGTACTGTTGACCTCTTATTTCTTGTTTGTTGCCATCTTTAAAAATGGATTCTTGCAAAGTTCTGAAACAAGCATTCAAAGGCAGCAGTGTGGAGTAGTGGTTAGGGTTCTGGACTCTTGGCCGGAAGGTTGTGGGTTCAACCCCAGGTGGGGGACAGTGCTGCTGTACCCTTGAGCAAGGTACTTTACCTAGATTGCTCCAGTAAAAACCCAACTGTATAAATGGGTAATTGTATGTAAAAATAATGTGATATATTGTAGCAATTGTAAGTCGCCCTGGATAAGGGCATCTGCTAAGAAATAAATAATAATAATAATAATAATAATATAGAGGAGCATTTGAAGGATGTTTGGTGAAATAATTGACCTGGTAATCGGCCTCTATCTGTTTTATGCCGTGGTATCGAAAAAGGTATTTCATGCAATTTTCAGATAACTAAATTACAGGTACAACCACGTGTGACACAATGTTCTTGAAATCCGACTTAAAATTATATGGGCAGAACATATATTGGTTTTATGACATGTTTTTGAATGAGCTTGTGATGGGTTGCGACTTGCTGTCGACTGATTAAAGTCTTTATATAGTGGTGGTGCCCCACCTGCACAGAGAATTATTAAACTGTGAAGGAGACAGATTACCAAGTCAGTTATTTGATCACAAGTCCTTCAAACGCTCATCTGCACGGAATGACCCAACTGCACAATTGCAGTTGGAGCAAACTGATAGCAGGGTGCTTTCACTTCTTGTCATTCCTTCTTGATTTTGGTGTGCTAAGGCGCTAAAAGCAATGCATTATTTAAAAGCTTATAAATAGCAGCATAATGGAGACACATAGGAGTTTGCCCCATTGCTGCTACAGATAGAGATGTTCTTTCTAGCATGTGCACATCCACCCACAGTTGAACTGGATGTTAACATCTGTTCCTATTGAACTTTGACCACCAGAATGTATTTTACCCACAGCTTTTGCATCAAATGCTTAGTTAGATTGTAATTAAACCTGAGCTGTTACAAAGAAATATGGTATTTGTAATTAAAAGTAAAACCATTTATGTAATTATATGAATTGCAAAAGACAATGTATAACCAAATATCAAAATGAGTGGTTACTGTCCTTTTTTCCCCTTTTAATCATTTTAGACTAGAGCAGGGATCTTCACTGTTTTTTAATGGGGGGCCACTTTTTAAAAAAAATATGTCAAGCAAGGGCTGCACGAATTATTAAAAAAAAAAAGATAAAAAATGTTGCTTACCTGCTTAACAGGTGGAAGAGCAGAAGTGTGCCAGCTGCTCCTTGACCTTCCGTCTGCAGTATTTGTGTTCAGTAATCCTTTCGGCTTTAGGAAAACAAGCCCACACACATAATTGTGCTACATCGCATATGTCGGTACTCTCATCAAGAGCAAGACTATAACAAGGAGCTGTCGAAACGTCTGAAATGACCTGCTGTCGGATGTCTTGGCTGATTGCTTCAATCCTCCTCATCACTGTAGTATCAGATAACTGTAGGCCCCTAATTTGTTTTAGTATTTCATTTCTTTTGGGGAAATCTGCATATAGAATTTCTGCAGAAGCCACAAAACATTCCTTCACAATTTCTGCATCTGTAAAAGCCTTTCTGTGACGTGCTAATATCTATGAAATTTCGAAGGATGCCTCTGTTAGACATTTCGCAACTGAGCTAACAGTTTTAGCACTTTCTGTTGTTTTTTCAATGAGCTGACAATCTGATTGATTCTGCTTTTCCGAATGGAACTACCAGGTGGGTGTTTTTCATTAAGTTCCCCATGCACAGTAAAGTAATGTCGCTCCAAATTGCTGGTTTTTAATACCAAGATGGTTTTCTGACACATCAAGCAAACTGGCTTTTCAGTTTCCTCGTTTAAAATGAAGAAAAGTAATTTGTCCATCTCTCCTGAAACTTCCGGTGCGATCCTGAACTTTCCCTCATTTTCAGCAACCGCTGCCCTCTCAGTGGGTTCATTATGCAGGTCATGATCGCTTTCACGCTTTTTATCACATTCTTGATTTTTTTCCTCAACGGGACAAGATACCGATCCATTCTCTCTTAGTACTGAAAACATTTGTTGAGCGAGAAAGGGAAATTGAAATGCATTTTGGGAGTTGTATTTTACTCACCTACTGGTCATGTACTTATTACAACACAAGTGCGAGGTTAGTAAAATTTACTTACCAGAGTTAATTTCACTTTCTGTTTCCAGTTCCAATGCGCAAGGTTATGAATCCCCTTTTTTATTTCTAATTTTAAACACATTTTTAATAACGAAGGATCATTTGAATGAAGGGACACATTTAGAAACATTTCCTGCGGTATTTGATATTCCCATGAAGAAACCAAAAATGACAGCTTCCAGTTGCAACAATTAGGTCCATCATCATCATTCTAACTTTTTGTTTTATTTAGATTAACCTGTACCTGAAGATGGAGAAGAAACCTAACAAGAAAGATGAACTGATTTTGGTGAACAATGTGCTGAAACTGGCCACCAAATTGCTGAAGGTAAAGAACACAGGTTGTTGTATAGTGGTTGGTTGTGTCTTTAAGAGTCAGTGTGAGGTATTGATATGCCTCGTGGTTCATTTCTCTGTCACTGAATCCACTGGCTTCATTAAAAAGCCATCCTACTGGATTCCTCATTCAGTATAGCAGGATTGCCAACAAACAGTCTTAGAGGTGCAAGACTGAATGGGAGGTGTTGTTTAAGCCAGGATTGATGTGTTGCCAAAAAAAAAATAACAATATATATATATATATATATATATATATATATATATATATATATATATATATATATATATATATATATATATATATATATATATAATTTCTGAATACATCACCTACATTTGTTTCCCAGTCCTTAAATTAAGATTAGCAATGATAACAATAGAATTAAAATCTCAAAGAAGATATCTGCATTGAAACTGCCTGCATTACCAGACGCATATCTGCCACAATGAATCGCCAAACTACAGACTGTTTTATACAATGCTGTTGAACACAGTGAACCATGACTTCTAAATAACCCTGTATTTTTTTTATTGATCGATTTCATCGCAGTGAAAAATCCATAAGGATATTGCTCACCCGGTTTTTATAAAAAAAAAAAAAAATGTAATTAAAGAAATAGATCAAGTCTGTTATTACTGTAAAGAAGTCATTAAATTGGATTATCTGAAATGGGTTTCAGATATAACACACACACACAGTGATTTAAGCTTAAAATACATACAGTGCTTGTGTTTGTTAGGTGTTATTAATTCCAGATCTCCACTATGTTTCTTTGTTAACTGTGTGAAAAATATCTGTTTGTTTTCAGGAGCTGGATACCCCATTCAGATTGTACGGACTGACCATGAATCCTTTACTTTATAACATTACTCAGGTGGTTATCCTGTCTGCTGTCTCTGGAGTCATTAGTGACCTCCTTGGTGTTAATCTGAAGGTGAGCTTTGTTTCCTGGATTCCAAATCATACTCGCAAGATTAGTCCCGGTATTCAGTACTTTGGAAATACTGTATTCCAAAATATTCTATCGAATTTTTATTTGCACGGTTAATTGAGAAAAAGAGAGCAAAGACAACTATTTCAGGTGCAAACTTTTATGCCTTTAAGGTAATGCCCTCATGGGGTAAAAATTGCATCCGTTTGACTTGCGTGCCCCCATTACCCTACCTTTGTAGAATATATAATCGTATATATTTAAGGACTTTTTAAAAGTGACACACTGAATAGTTAGTTGAAATGTTTAAACGTTTAAAAGTTTTCCAAGCGTTAAACCTTTGTCATTTTTCCTAAACATTTAACCATTGTCAAATATAGAGGTTAGCTGTACCGTTTATACAGTAGGATGTGCGCAGTAGAATGTGATTTATTTAATATTTAACTATTCCATATACACATACATGTAGTAAACATTAATGTTGTAGTGAATCCTAAAAAATGAGTAAAAGAACAGTAACAGCATTCTAATTCCCAATATGCTAACGTTTAAACTTTTAAACATGTTCATTCCTAAAGTTTAACCGTTTGTGAAATTAAACAGAACTTGATGACATGTGGTACCTTTGTTTGACATATTTAAAGCTACAGTTTCTTATCTTTTATTTACAGCTTTGGAAGATCAAATCATGACAAGCAAACTAAGTGAATATTACATTACCTTCCGATTCACTGATCGGAGAAAGCAGCAAAAAGTGACTCTGGGCTTCAGAAACTGCGGCCTATCCTCAGACACATCAAAGTGCTTACATTTGAGACATTTGTGCAATTTCAATATTTATTGTACCCATTCAGTGTTTTACTTTATTTTGCACTTGTTTTATTTACTGTTTTTAATTGCAAGTATTACTTTAGTTAAGTTCTTTGTAATGGTGAGCAAACTGGAGTTGAAAGATAATTACCAGCAGCTTGTTTTGTGTTGCTGAGACAAAAAGAATTATGGCACCTGACTTTTAGAAAACAAAAATAATTTACACTAGAAACATTTCACTGTTTAAAGCACAGCTGCTTCTGACATTATTGTCTTCAGTCAGACCTCCTCAGTTCACACTGTGCAGTGTGATACAATCACTCCTACACCTCAGCCACCATTTTTGTAGCTGTATCCTCAGGGAGCATATACAGTAAATGGCAAGGTATTCAGTGTGTTGTTTTTATCCCGTTCACTGACATTCAGCTGTGTTTTTAAACTGTGTCTACATACAGTACTAGTAAGAGGTGCAGATATGACTCTTGGCTTAAAATTAATTTAGTTTGTTTTAACAAACAGCAACAAAACCAAAGACTGGACTTCTAAATACGACTTTCTCTCTCTAGTTAGTACATGTAGCTAGCTGAGCTTTCATTTTACCAGACTGCTATTTAATATTAAAAATAAAAGTCTAAGCTGACACAAACCTGCTTTTAGAGGTAGGTGTGCAGAGGGTTGTGTTTCAGGAGACGGTTGTATTTTAAATCTGTTTATTTATTTGACATATTTTCTACTCTGCCCTTTTTCTGCTTCATATAAATTGCAGAAATCAATAGCTGTTACGATGTTAGGATTGCAGTTTGTGCACCCTTCCTGTTTGATAGTTCAGTCAGTACTTATTCTAACTGTATTTAGAGCAATAACTGTAAATAACTAGCCAGATAGAAGGTATTTTGATAGAAATTAGGAATACATGTATTTATTGAAACACTGTGCATGCTCACAAAATGTGTACTTTTAAAATGTTACATTGTTTTAATGTCCAGACATCTTCATCTGAATAACTAGGAGCCTGTTTCTGTTACGTGTGTATGTGTGTGGAGCAGTCTCTTTGATAATGACCAAAGTGCATTGTGTTGGATATGAATGTATTAGTACAGCTTTAAAATGTTTGCTTTCTATTGAAGACTCTTTACTGTAAATGTGGTTGTTATTTTGATTTATATGCAGATGTTGGACTTTAGGACTTTTTTTTTTTTTTTTTTTTAAGCAGATCGGACATGCTTTGTAAACCACTTTCAAAAGAATTAGGTACATTGTTGCAAGGACAGTTTAAGCAATATAGTGCATTTGACATTTTCTTTTAAATGTAAGTGGTGTGTTTTATGTTGCTATTGGTTGGAAGAATTGTGAAAGCAGGTGTATTTATAAAAGCTGTGTTTTTTATATATATATAAAATAAATAGACAACCAATTACCCTACAAGCCTTTGCTATACACAGAGAATAAGCTAGAATAATGCCGATCTGCAACAACTGTTTCGCATACAACTTTCATTAAAACATATTGTGGCTGACCGCTTTCCAATCGTATCTTTTTTCCAACTCGTGGGTGATTTTTATTTCCTCCGAAGACATGTTCTGATCCTGAACTAGTGAATGGGTGGTTTCCTTTGTTTGAGACGCAAATGAAAGATTTGGGATTTAACTCCCAAATATAAATCATAGACTTACATAGTACTATACAGTAACATTCATACACCTTATATGTAATGAATCATTGAGAAATAGAAAAGCCAATATCAGCTATGAAAAGTGAATTTGTCAGTGGATTGCAAACTCAATGAACATATTAACCTCTTCTACTGAATAACCCTGTATAGTACTGAAGTTAGCTCTTTGCAAGAAATACGCTTTGCAAAAGAAACAGGAATATCTAAATGTATATCAGCAGGTGTGTGTATCCTATCAAGTTCTAGAAAACACCCTTTACTGTTGTGAGACCTTGATATGATAAATCAGTGTCAGACATGGCTATCCTATTGTATTTCTTCCAAGTATTTTATTTTATTTTTATTGGTTAAATTTATACCAGCAGATGGCACTCAGTGCATCAAAATATGATCAGCTGATACAATGTTAAATGAAGTTGAAGAGCAGTTGCAGGTATAAATAAACATTATGTTTCTCATATATCACAAATTTGAGGATTAACAAAAAATTGAATTAAACGAGAATAAGCGATTTTAAACCAAACCACCTTACTATTTCTTTTTAATCTTTTAAAGTAATAGGAGGATGCTTATCGGTTCCAATAAAGCAGACTCAGCAACAAGGATGTTTAGATCAGAAACAAACAAACAAACAAACAAACAAACAAACATTTGAATAACAAATGTGTAAACACTTTTAATCTTGCTTGAGTAAAAAAAAAAAAATCACCACCACCATCAGTCCACCACACAATACTCAATAACTAGGTTGCTAAGTGTTTTTTAAAATGGGATGTACAACTGTGGAATATTCAAAATGAACACAATAAAAGGTTGGGTCCCTTTTTACAACATACACAATTTAGTGATCTCTATTGAAAACCATTAATATTATTACTGCTTACTACAGAAGCAAAACCCACATGAATACAGTGTTATAGCTCTCGAGGGTGATGTGCTTTATTTACCACAACAGCTGGGGTCTTTATGAAACCCACTTATGAGATCTCATCACATCCCATCACCCTGGAGCCCCCTAATGCTGATCTGTATTTTACTGTGTAAGTAACATTAATGAGTCAAGGAGAGCAGTATAGGAGAAGTATTGTTGGACAGCAGCGAGTTCTGTTGAGAGAAGATCACTGATGTGTAGTAATGTATGATAAGGCACTACTGTGTATTCACAGTTATTGTATTTACTGTATATATTTGTGCACTTTTTTTACATATTTAAAAACTAGTAATGCGTTTGGTATAAATATTCAGAAATGATATGGCCTACATTTTGCATGTTGTCATTAAGGTTCCTGTGTTGAGATATTTAAAAAAAAGTGCTTCGCTGCAATCTTGTATGTGAGAAAACTGATTCATCACACAGACTCCATGAAGGTCAAGCATATTTGTACAGTACATATTATGGGTTCCTGGCATTCTTCAAGCATGTAACAACAGATTACATCAAAGTCAACATATCCCAGCAGAAGACGACAATGAAAACCAAACAAGACCAGAGTGTGCGAGTGTATGAAACACCCACTTCCTAATTAAGTGGAAACACTGTTTGTTTGTTTTTTACTAACACTGCAGCTCCTTCCTACTCCTGTCTTTCTGATAGAGTTTAAGAACACCACAAATCAGGTAATGGTAAGGGGTCATCAAAAATTTAAACTGACTGTAGGCATGTGCTGTTTCATTAGAGCTGTATGCATGAATCCATATCTTTAGGGAACCAGGGAAGATTCATACACATAAATTATAATCCTTCTCTAGATAACTGGCATGGCCCATTGTGTTTTTTTGTTGTTTTTTTTTTAAATTGGATGTTCTCTTTACAAATGGAGCTCGAGTATGCAACCCACATCAGCGCAACGAAGAGTTCCACAACACTGATCAAATTAAAAACATTTTTCAATCGTTAAATTAATAAATACAATTGGGTCACTGTAGCTCAGATTTGAATGCTATCCTCCCAATAGTACTCAAAGAAATGAAAGAAGTTATTTACAAACCACTAACCAAGATCATGCAAGTGTCTCTTAACACGGGTTGTACCGACAGACTGGAGAATTGCAAACGTAATACCGATCCACAAAAAGGGAGACAAAACCGAACCAGGTAACTACAGACCAATAAGCCTGACTTCTTATAGTTTTCCATAAGTTTACATATAATATAAGAGCCAAAATGGAAAATTACCTATATGTAACAGTATCCTGGGAGACAGTCAGCATGGTTTTAGGAAAGGGAGATCGTGTCTAACTAACCTGCTTGATTTTTTTGAGGATGCAACATTGACAATGGATAATTGCAAAGCATATGACATGGTTTATATAGCTTTCCAGAAAGCTTTTGACAAAGTCCTGCATAAAAGATGAATCCTCAAACTGAACGCAGTAGGGATTCAAGGAAATGCATGCACATGGATTAGGGAGTGGTTAACATGTAGAAAAAGAAAGTACTGATTAGAGGAGAAACCTCAACATGGAGCGAGGTGGTGTACCACAGGGATCAGTATTAGGTCCTCTGCTATTCCTAATCTACATTAATGATTTAGATTCTGGTATAGTAAGCAAACTTGTTAAATTTGCAGACGACACAAAAATAGGAGGAGTGGCAAACACTGCTGCAACAGCAAAGGTCATTCAAAATGATATAGACAGCATTCAGAACTGGGCAGACACATGGAAAATGACATTTAATAGAGAAAAGTGTAAGGTACTGCACACAGGTAATACAAATGTGCGTTATAAATATCATATGGGAGATACTGAAATTGAAGAAGGAATCTATGAAAAAGACCTCAGAGTTTATGTTGACTCAAAAATGTCTTCATTTAGACAATGTGGTGAAGCTATAAAAAAGGCCAACAAGATGCTTGGATATATTGTGAAAAGTGTTGAATTTAAATCAAGGGAAGTAATATTAAAACTTTACAATGCATTGGTAAGATGTCATCTAGAATATTGTGTTCAGTTCTGGTCACCTTGTTACAAAAAGGATATTGCTGCTCTAGAAAGAGTGCAAAGAAGAGCGACCAGAAATATCCCGGGTTTAAAAAGCATGTTGTATGCAGGCAGGCTAAAATAATTGAATCTATTCAGGTCTTGAACAACGAAGACTACCCAGTGATCTGATTCAAGCATTCAAAATTCTAAAAGGTATTGACAATGTCGACCCAGGGGACTTTTTCGACCTGAAAAAAGAAACAAGGACAAGGGGTCACAAATGGAGATTAGATGGAAAATAGGAAGCACTGTTTTACACAGAGAATTGTGAGGGTCTGGAACCAACTCCCCAGTAATGATGTTGAAGCTGACACCCTGGGATGCTTCAAGAAGTTGCTTGACGAGATTCTGGGATCAATAAGCTACTAACAACCAAACGAGCAAGATGGGCCGAATGGCCTCCTCTCGTTTGTAAACTTTCTTATGTTCTTATGTTCTTAAGGAAGGTTTCTTAACCCTTTATGTCAGTAACCTACATCAATATGTTTTTTTGTAACAGATGCTGAGGTAAACCTAATGAGAAACAAATTCAAGCTTATTTATCTGTGTATAGTGCACATTTTACAGTAGTAATTATAGCCTATTCATTATTACAGTCATGCAGCTCACCAGAAAAGGCTTTGACCTGTAACCTGGTATCGTACATGTCTCATGTACAGGTTATGGCTGTGGAGTGCAAGCACCATGGAAGCATAAAGATTAAAAAAGAGATTCATTCATTAAATATTAATTAGGGCTCTATAAACGGCTGCTCCCTCAAGATTGTAAACAGGTGATATGCTTACTATTCTATTAAAATACAAACACGCTATATTAAGATTTGTATTCAAAACTTTGCTACCTTTCATATCCCCACTATTGTTACCAATGACAAATTAACCAAATTGTGTGTGTCTTTAGACTAAGAATAGCAAGTGACTTTCTCAAATCACTGCCTTGTATGTCCCATAATGCAACCCCGTCAGAAATTTATGGTATCCCCTCTGATAGCTGCACATTTACAATACCACTGATGGGCTGTGTACAGCAGCAGGCTGGCATTTCTGTATACACCTCTATTTTGTATTTTATGTACAACCTATTAGCTCATTGCTTTCATGTCCCTTCTGTACAACACAAATACCTGTGATGTGTAGTGGTTACATGTCAAGCACTGCTTGGGTTTTCAACAACAGATTAATTAATTTGCTTCTTACCTTTAGCTAGTTTTGTACTTTTGCAGTGCCATGTTAGAATGCATGATGGAGTCATCATCCTCAAAAAACTCATGTAAGGCAAATCCTTCTGTCCTTACTTCCCCAATAGGGTCATTGACATCTGTTGGGCTTCCTCATTAAACAGTCCCTTATTATTATCTACTGTACAGCAGGATTCTGAACTATAAATGAGTCATTATTTAAATTCTTTATTGCCAGCCCTAGGAAATCTCTCCACATCAACGCTAATAACCTTTTTTTATGTTCATTCTGTTGAGCATAGATTAATGTCATCAGCAAGAGCTATCTAAAACTTTCTTAATGATTTATCTATTTAACCTGCTCCAGCTCCTGTCCAAATGGCTCTTTAATTATTTCCTATATATAAGAACATAAGAAAGGTTACAAACGAGAGGAGGCCATTCAGCCCATCTTGCTCGTTTGGTTGTTAGTAGCTTATTGATCCCAGAATCTCCTCAAGCAAGCTTCTTGAAGGATCCCAGGGTGTTGGCTTCAACAACATTATTGGGGAGTTGGTTCCAGACTCCCACAATTCTCTGTGTAAAATAGTGCCTCCTATTTTCTGTTCTGAATGCCCCTTTATCTAATCTCCATTCCTGACCCCTGGTCCTCATTTCTTTTTTCAGGTCGAAAATGTCCCCTGGGTCGACGTTGTCAATACCTTTTAGAATTCTGAAAGCTTGAATCAGATCGCCGCATAGTCGTCTTTGTTCAAGACTGAATAGGCTAAAAGAATTGAATCTGTCTGCATATGACATGCCTTTTAAAACAGGAATAATTCTGGTCACTCTTCTTTGCACTCTTTATACAGCAGGAATATCCTTTTTGTAGAGAGGTGACCAGAACATTACATCCATTGACTTAAATTCAACATTTTTCACTATATATCCAGGCATTTTGTTGGCCTTATTTATTTATAGCTTCCCCACATTGTCTAGATGAAGACATTTCTGAGTCAACATAGACTCCTAATTTCATAGATTCCTTATTATCAACATTCAATTCAATGCTTTTTTTTAAAATCTAGAAATAAAAAAACAACCCTCCATTATTTTCAAGTTAAAGAGTTGAACAAACGATCCGCACAAAAGAGGCAAGGCATTAATCTCCAGATATTTGCATCCTGAATTATGTGAAATAATTCCCAGCTGCTGGGCATATAATTTGGAGGCTGTGTGGTCCAGTGGTTAAAGAAAAATGTCTCAAATCCTGGCTCACTCACTGACTCACTGTGTGACCCTGAGCAAGTCACTTAACCTCCTTGTGCTCCGTCTTTCGGGTGAGACGTTGTTGTAAGTGACTGCAGCTGATGCATAGTTCACACACCCTAGTCTCTGTAAGTCACCTTGGATAAAGGTGTCCTGCTAAATAAGCAAACAAATAATATATCCCCAGTACTGTATGTGTAGAAGAGCAGTATGTATAGAGAACATGCCATGAAAAACCATGACTTCCAGTGTTTGTCATGAGTGGACATGGCGATAAAAACGGGGAAGATCCAGTACCTATCTTTCATGACATAATATAAAAATAACTCTTGGTAATGTAGCCAGGTGAGTGGTAGGAACAATAAAATTAACCTGAATATATAATATAAACAAGTTAATAGGAAATGGTGATTTGGAGGTAAATTACTTAGTAAACCTACCATACATAAGACTAGGAAAATACATTATTTGCTTTTAATACATATAGTTTACTTTTAAAACAGGCATGGGGCCAAGCTCCCACTAACTAGAACTGCACAAAACAATTATTCACATTGAGCGCTCCACAGAAATCATGTGCTGGCAATCAGGTGAGGGTCATTGGTGTTAATTTACCATTTAAATGTGAAACAAGTGAAGAAACAGCTCTTTGGGTCTCTGGTAATTGTTGCTTAAATTGCTTTGACTCTGTGGAGAACAGCAACCATCACAAATCCACTTTCTTCACTTGTTTCACTTTAAATGGTGCAATAACAGCAATGACCTTCACCGGATTTCAGTGGAGAATTCATTCTGAATAATCAGTTTGTGTAGCACCAGTTAGTTATAGTTTGCCCATCTGCCTTAATGACTCCTCTTCCGTACATTGGTTAAGGTTTAAGATTGTTTTTTATATACTTTGATTTCATTATATGACTGCAGTTTTTATATTTGAATTAAAGAGATCTGTTCATATAAAGCAGGTCATACAAAAATACAGTAAAAGAAAATACAGCCATAACTTCAGTCCATTGCACTTCATATGCGGCTTAGAGCTTACCCCTACCCCCAAACCTAACTCTAAACCTAAATGTCACTATCAAACTACCTCTGTTACTATTATTTCAACACCTTTTCTTTCTCTATTTGTCTTAAAATGACTTATTAAAACTTAACGAGAAAAATTGGGCAGAATTTTCTATTTTGTAGAGTGTGAGTTAAGTGTACTGCAACCCTGTCTAGGCCAGGTTACATCGATATGCCTTTTTATTTCTTTCCAGATATATATTTCCCTAGCAATAGTTTACCTGTTGCCTCAGTGCCTTATCAGCTTTTATAGATTTTAAGCACTTTTTTACCTCTTACTTATTTCTACCTCTCTTATAACAAATTAATGGAGAAGTCTTAAAGAGGCGGGAGCTTATAATCACTAACTAATATTTGCCAAATGAGTTATAGATCGGAGCCTTTCTATACTGTGTACTCAAACCTTTGGTTCAAGTAAAGTGTTTCTGTCCAATTCCGTGTTCTATCTACGGAATTGGAGAGAGAACAACCCCTTTGAAGATTCTGACATGAAATTGGCTAGCTTGTGGAACTGGCTATCAGAAGGCCTACTACAAATTGTTCTAATTCGAACAAATGGTAAAGAATGTTTCAATGAAACAGAATGGTGACTGCTGGCCATTAAAAAAGTATTGCGGTCTGTGGGTTTTCAAAATAAGATATTCTCCAATTTACCGTTTGACTTAGTAAATAATATATCTAAGAAGTGAATCCATGGTAAATTTTAAATTAGTATTATTTACATTTAACCACTCATTAAGCTCTTATTTGTTGTTCAGAACCAGACCATAACAGGAAAACATTGTCAATGTAGCCAACCCAACAAGAAATGTATCTTTTAAAAGGGTTGTTTGTCATTTAGGATTAGGCATGCATAATTCAGGGAAAACTTTGACCCCATTGATTTAATAAAATTGATTTTCAAACAAAAAGTAATTTTTATTTAACAAAACATTATTAGGAGGTAGTCTATTCACAGGCCTCTTATTTAAAAACAGTTTCATTGCCAATAATCCTTCAGCATGTGAGAGAATGGTGTAAAGACTCCCCACATCCAATGTGAGTAGAGTTAAATTATTGAGCTTACTGTCATATTGAGCACTACTATCTCAAAAATGAGACGAACCCCTAATTATGAATAGGTAAGGATATAACAAATGGTTTTATAAAGAAGTCAACAAATGTGGATAACGGCTCTAGTATGGAGTCAATGCCTGCTGCTATAGGGTGACCAGGAGGTGTTTGGAGATATTTATGGATCTCATTTTTAAATTACTGGTATTTTAGGATGTTCTTTTAAATGTAAAAATTACCAATACCATAGAAACTTTTTTTATTTGTTTATTTAGCAGACGCCTTTATCCAAGGCAACTTACAGAGACTAGGGTGTGTGAACTATGCATCAGCTGCAGAGTCACTTACAATTACGTCTCACCCGAAAGACAGAGCACAAGGAGGTGAAGTGACTTGCTCAGGGTCACACAATGAATTAGTGGCCGAGGTGGGATTTGAACTGGGGACCTCCTGGTTATAAGTCTGTTTCTTTAACCACTGGACCACACAGCCTCCACAAACACTTGTGTGATAACAGCTGCAGTTTTTTTTACTTCAAAAAATCTGTCAAAAATGCTTTTATGATCTGTCAGAAGTTATTACATGTTGTCAAAATGTGTTCTTTAACTTCATAATGTGGGACAGCTCCTGAAAATGTTCCTTGCTTGTCAGTAGTTTTGACCTGCATTCTGGTGAGGTGAGTCCATGCTTATCATCTGAAGAATCAAACTACCACTATTCAGGAAAGGGCAGCTTGTGCTCCTGGTACTATGCCTTTATTTCTTACAATGTCTTCTCTGTGAATCGCATAGACTTATGTACCAACATCATCAGCTTGAAACCTAGAACAAGCTCTAAAGTAGATGACACCTAGAACACCTTTCTTCATTCATACTCCTTTAACATGGTACAGTATTGGACTCACGGAAAGGCAAGGATAACAAAAAACAACAACAAAAAACTCAAGCTATGTCATCTGAAAAGTTTATCAGAGGCACATTATGGCATTGCTTTCACAACTTCACAAGGGTTTCCTATGTTTTAGACTAGATCATTTTAGACCCAGAATTCCTGACTCAGGCTTTACTTTACAGGCTAATACACCTTTCTGCTCAATTCAATATGTAGCATGCCAGTCTTTAACTCTGCTATAGTTTCTGTTGGCAATGTAATTGTGCCTCCTGCTCACATATAAATGCATGTAACTTCACAGTAGCCCAAGTTACTGTTATTTACTCACTTGATTATTGTACCAATTAATACAATCCTGTATTATTAAAGCTCAGCGCAGTTATTTTTTATTCAAGATAATCTTTTTTTTTTTTAAATCACATGATGATACTGGCTTTTCAAGATCAAAAGGTGTTCCCAAGCAAACTTTAGTTTCCACTTCACAGGGAACAATTTTCTGCTTTCTTGCATGAAGCACATCAAATAAAATATTTAAAATAAGGATGTAGCTGAACAGTTATGTATTTTCCAGACACTCGCATAACTACTTGAAGGAGTTCTTGTTTTAAGTCTCTCATGTTGTAAGGTGCGCGTGTTGGATGATTAAAGATGCATCAATGACCTAGGAAATGAAAGCAAGATTAAGTCAGGCAAATTGGAAAAAGAAAGTGCTTGTTATGTCATGTTTGAGACAATTTTATGAAATCACAGATGCATGAGCTTGCTTCTCAAAAGAAATTGTAGATTAGTTTCATAATTTCTACGTACTGTAAAAACCTTTGTATAAGTCTATTTTCTAGGTATTTTTAGGGGGTCCTAAAAAGGGGGGAGCAACTTATACACCGGTGTGACCTATAGGCTTTTTCCTGAAATTCTTGTCTCAAAAAAGGGGGCAACTTATACACCAGTGCCACTTATACACTGTTGTTTTTTTTTTTTTTTTTACGGTAAGTGCATTGTGTCTCGTTTTATAAATGTTGTCACTGTAAGCAGGAAGAAGTTGCTCTCCAGTCTCTTTGTAACTGCATTTGCTTCATTATTTATGGACACTTGTGAGATGTCAGTTTCTAATGCAGTTACACCTAATAGCTGGGACCATGGGGAAGGATCATGCAAAAATGAAAAATGAAAGAGATGAACCAGACTAAGTATGACTGAAAAGCTCATGGTTCCCTTATCAAAACATCATCCCGCATGCCGAGGTCTACTCCCTGGTAAAAATCAGAATAATTTCTAAACTTGAAGCACAGTTCTGTCAAAAAATATAAGTGAATCACGCAAAAGTAAGATTAATGATATTTTTCATTTCTTGAATATTTTACTGCTAGGAGATATTTTTGGGGTAAAAATCTAAACTTTGGCTTGGGATTTCAATTCAGTTTAGGATATGGATAATTTATTATTTTCAGGCTATTTCTACTTTTAGTGTTCATTTCTGATTTCAAATGGACCTTACCACCCTTGACAGCCCAAGTCAATTTAAAAAGTGTGACTAACTAGCTGTATAACTTGATTACATTAGCACATGCATTTCAATACTTGCAACAGTAATGAATTAAGCAATACATTTACATTTGTAATGCACACACACAACAGGATTTGAAAACGTTACACTCAAAACAATTTAAAACCTAAAAGTTAGGTTTGACCTACTATACCTTTATAACCTGGGTCTTGATATTGTTAAACCAGAGCTTCATCTCCTTCAAAGACATTGCATAAAATCGACACATTATGGAAAGACATTTTAAGAACCCATTGGGACCTACCAGAGCTCTTCCTTGTGCCCACTAAAGGGTCACAAACCACTGATTTAAAACCACTGCTCTAAATAATTAAGCAGAAGCGTCTAACTTCTGAAAGTGAAAACTTAATTTCTATTAATATTAAAACAGTAAAATCCCAGAGGACAGGTGAACATTTAATTACAGTCTTGGAGTTTTTTTTTTTCTGGTAACACCAACTTTTAATTGTGCAAACTCATGCACAAATTAATGATAAAAACCAACATAAGGCATTTTTACTTCTCCTCCTAAAGTATTTAAATCTACTTCTAAAAAGACCTATCAATTTGAGATTAACTATATGATTCTGCTTTTCAAAAATTAGAACAGAGCTGCTGGGCCTTGAAATTACTTACAGGGTGATTTCAAGCTGGTTGAAACAAGAGATTTGTTTCTATTGGACTCTTCTATAGTAATTAATAAACCTGCTCATTATAAAAGTGCATTAATGCATTTTAAAAAAAGTTTAGTTTTTAATGATATGTTCTGTTAAAGTGAGAACATATCATGTACTCACTTTACATGTACCTGTGGGGCTTCCTAAAAAGCTTCTGAGGGACAGTGTTAGACACTGTATGCAGGAGAGTATTTGTAAGTGGTCTGTATTACTCTATTGATTTGACTGTTTAAAAAAAAGGTTTCTCAGAAAAAAAGAGAATCTCTTCAGTTCTGTCATGTTGACTGTACACTGAAGTTCATATAAGCAAGCAGCAACATAGATAGTTAACACATGAATTAACCTGAAACAGTGGACCGAGATACTGATACTTCTGTAAGCAATTGTATTACTTGTTAAAACCTGTAACAGTTTTTAAGCACTTCCAGTTAGAAAGACATTTGCAAACAGTTGTACTTTTCTGGGACCTAAAGGTATTTTAGAACTGTAACAAGAAGCACTTGAACAAAAAGATCTACAAATGTTATCATCTCCGGTCAGAAGTATATTTATCCTGCTGTATCAAAGACAATGATGTTTGTTGAATTTGCACTGCGGACAGAGCAGACTATTTCTGTTTGGATTACTGCGTGAGTGTTGCAATAAATAATGCAACTAGTCCCCCTTAAAGAGAAAGTAGCAGGGCTCCAAAAAATATATGGTTACACGCCCCCATGTGTTCCTACAATTACGTACCTGTAATTTTTCTTTTCATTGTTAACATCCTGACAACTTTTTACACTTATAACTTTAAAGTCTGTTGTTTTTTTTTTTTCAAAATGGCTGCTCTAGTGTACTGATAGTATAAGGATTATTGCCCACATTGTCAAACAGGTAACACAGGAGTAACGATCCATGATGTGGTAGAGAACAGAAAAGCCAGAGCACTTGGTATTATGTTTTTGTTTAATCGCTCTTCCTGCAGTGATTTAGAGGACAGATCCCAAACCCCAGTGCACTAGAGCGGACATTTTGAAAAGAGCATTGAAACACAGTTTAAAATTATACGTGTAAAAAGTTGCCAGAATTTTAACAATGAAAAGAAAAATTACAGGTATATTATTTAAATAGTTGCAGCAACCCCTGGGGATGTATAATGGTGTTTTTTTAAACCCTGCTACCTTTAAGTCCTTTGTTAATACAGTACTTGTAACAAGGCTACTGTACGTGTACATGTGTTAGGGTTATGATACATTTAACTTTACCACTGGTGTACTTTTCACTAACTCGGTTCCAGTTCATACAAAGAGCAGATATTTTAAATGCTGTAGTCAAGTTAGGTTGACAGGTGATACGGCTACCAATAATCAGTTCAGAAGCAAGCACTGATCAATACCCTTTTGTATTCAGGACACTCATGCAGCCAGGACTCTAATGTTGCTGCAGGCGACTCTCACTGATGTTGCTTGGGTTGAACCAGGAGCCAAGAATGGTCTTGAGATTTAAAAACAATGCACATTCTAACAGAAAACTAGTTTACAGGAAACAAAAAAGGAGAATCAAAATGAGACAAATACGGCATAAAATCTTCACTGGTTTTAAAGGTACCACAACGTTTTATATACCAGGTTGTTAAAAAGAAATACGGTTGCTCATTAACAAGGGACAAAAATGAGGGGGAAATTAACACAACTAAATGTATTACAGTATGTCAAGATCACAGATAATACTACTCATTGGTCTAGTCTCTCAAAATAAGTTCAATCTATAAATTATCTCAATTTGGAGGGTTCAGAACAACCTGAATGTCTTGTAGCAATAAAGAAAATCATGGTACATTTTTTTTTTAAAGAACAATCTAGCACACTATGATAGTTTGTTTTAATATGGCCTAGTAAAGGTCACATTCTCAAACATTCAAATACCATTCTGTTAGCACCATCATTAAAACAAAAATAAAACTGTTCATGTTACATTACTAGCAAGAAACAACTAAAGCTACATGAGCTCTTAAATGAACCTCCTGAGTTATTTATGTGAAGCTTTGTAACACCACAATTTCTTTAAGCAGCTAGCTGTTTTGTTTGCAACTGTGCATATTGGTAAAGCAACCCCACTACTTATGAAGTTTCATGTTCAGTGATTCCCTCATGAATAATTAAAACACATGTAGATACAAGAGTCACAGAGCAAAAAACGTTATAGAAGTGAAGGGCAATTCAACTGTACACAATACCCACTTTATACAGCCCAATTTAGATATGAACTTGGAAGAAATGGACAATGAACCAAGTTCAATTTGTTTCACATGAACTAGTAGAGGATAATGCAGGAACGAGTGATGGCTGCGTGGAACATTTTGTTGACATCAAAACATACATACCGTATTCATCAAGAACTTGCTGATTATGGTTAGTATTCTGGATTTAACATTGAGTCTTTTTAAATAGTTCCAGCCCACACCCCTTCAAATGTTATTTATTAATAACTTGCTTATCAACATTGTGAAGGAAGTTGTATTCAAATATTACATTATTTTAGCAATATATAAAAAAATGCTTTACATTCAGTACTGATAACAATAAAACATAAATGTATAAAATTGAATCTGTGTACAGTAAGTAGGTCTCCGCAGCCCATCTATGAACACATTAAAAAAAGTGACATGGAGCCTCAAGGCTCGGCCAACTGTGGTCATAAACATTAACTGATGGTAACAGTACCCATAATGCAACTGTAAACGCAAACTTACCTGCAATGTTATGAACAGTAAGAATCTTGCTGTGGTGGACAGAGGTTTTCATTTTTTGTTCGGACAACTACTGTAATAGTTTCCAGGCAGGGAGGCATATTCCACACTGAACAGCTTTCATTTCAATGTTTCAGTTGTTTAACCGTCAAGGTCTAGAAGGAGGCTGTGTGGTCCAGTGGTTAAAGAAATTGGCTTGTAACCAGGAGGTCCCCGGTTCAAATCCCACCTCAGCCACTGACTCACTGTGTGACCCTGAACAAGTCACTTAACCTCCTTGTGCTCCGTCTTTCGGGTGAGAATTAATTGTAAGTGACTCTGCAGCTGATGCATAGTTCACACACCCTAGTCTCTGTAAGTTGCCTTGGATAAAGGTGTCTGCTAAATAAACAAATAATAATAGAAAGCATGTATCACAAAACACTTATATTTCCTACCTTAAGAAGAGGCTTTGTGCATAAACTCTTGTCAGATAAGCATGCTTTATTGACGTATGTTCTATTCACTTCAGCTTTTTACTGCAGTTAAGAATGACACATAAAAGCAAATGGCTAAAAAGGTTCATGGTCACCGAGTCAGGATTTTATTTGACAGAGTTTTAGAATATCATACAGTAAACAAGATTTCTGCAAAAGTTAATTTATCCATAGTGGTGCACTTCATAAAAATAGTTGCTCACTTGCAGTCTTTGTGACTATTAATACATGGAATCATATTTATAGAGATACAACTGTACAAGGTAAATACACTGCTAACACCAAACAGCAATATTTATCTGAATGGGGTTTATGTAACGTGCCATCTTTCACAAACTTGCTTTTTAAAAATTAATTACAGCCGACAGAAAACAGCTCACACAGTAAAAGCTGTGAACTGTGCAATGTAGAGCTTAAGATACCACCATCTCTGCCTCTTTATACATGGAAAATATGACAGCAATAACACGTTAGGTACGTGCACAACACTACAGAAGCATTGTCCAAAACTTGAGTTAGTTAGTGGCAAGTTGTACAGCATTTCTGTGTAAAGGGGTAAAGCATAAAACAGTCTGACAGTTTGTTCCTATGTCACCAGTACAGAATATACCGGGTTGTCAACAAACATCCACAGATTTTTGTGCTTGTATATTTTGATCCCTTGTGTGTTCAACTGAATAGCTCAAATCTGTAAGAACTTGTCTTTCATATTTCCCAAGGCTTCTATGATATGCCACAAGGATACTGATTGCACACTGCTGAAGAACTTGTATTGCATCAATTTAGCTCCATCACTTGCTGCAACATTTGGATCATAGGGGAAAGCTTTTGATTGCCTTCTGTCAACCTTGAATGAAGATTCTTAGTATGGCACATCCGATTGCAAGGATAAAAATAGACAAAAAAGTTAACATTTTCCGGGAATATTGAATTAACAGTTATGTTTAGTGGGATTGAAATTCAATAAATCTTTGTTAAATAAATAAATTTCATATATCAAAAGGAATATATCATTCTTACATTATTTTATCTACAAGTACAGTAGATTATCAGAACATTAGAAACACGGATGTTTATTCTACCCCCCACTGATTTATCAGGTGTATTTAATTATAAGGCATATTAAAAAGATGGGGTATAGCTCTCTAAAGTAGCTATACAGCCCCCGATCTCAGAAAATTATATGGTGCTACGCTGGGGCATTAGAAATATGCCAACGTCTTTTTGAGCATCTATCCAGTTTAAGTTCTTAATAGTTCAGAAAGAAATCCTTCAGTTCCTACCTTATATGTTATTGGCAAGAGTACAGAAAAAAAAAGTCCAAAAAATATTACATTTTGTTCTCTGGTACTTCTAATCACCCCTGCTTATGTGCATACCTAATGCAAGAACCTAATGACAAAACCTTATCGTGTTAACATCACTAATACTATAAATAAAAGTGCAGGAACATTCATAGCAGAAATTCTATTTAACATAGTGGCACGGGAGCACAAAAGCAGTTTAAATTCTTGTCTGAAATTGTTGAAAAGAATTTGATTATGCTTTATAATTGAAATCTAGGCAGTAAGCTACGGAACCAACTATCAGCCTACTAATGGCTGATTGGAAAAGTGCTGGGATGGTTTACAGAACTGATGCTGCCTTTCCCCTGGCACCAAATCTAAACACTACAGAGCTACCAAGGAATGAGTGTGTACATGCCAGCGGTTCTTTTTACTGATTTCAATAGTTCAATGTTTTATTATGTATCATTGTGTTATCTTTGGAGACTTACCTTTAAAAAGATTTAACGTGATATAAATAAAAAATCAGGCTTGGTAAATTGCTGTGATTTTGTAATGGACAATACAGCTTTTGTCTCTTGTAAATAGTACCCCCCCTCCTCACAATGCTCTTCAAACCTACAGTATATTCCCCTTGGCACTCCATACCTATTTAAGGCACCCTGTCACATCACTGCCCCAACATGGCTTCCAATTTCAATAAATACAGCATAAAAAACTATATGGTTTGCCAGAACAGTTTTATAACAAGGGGGAGTGAATTTGATATTGTATACCCTTAATAGATTATAGCGGACAGCTCGAAAATGCTTTGGGAGTTCAAAATAACATTAATTTACTCCAAAGCAGTGCAACTTTTCCAGTGAGCAGGTGAGAATGGAAACTGTACTTTAGGTTATCTGAAGTGTTAGTATTCTATTTGTGTCTCAGACTATCTCAGGAATACTGTTAGCCCGTCTACATATTTTCAGATGAGTATATTTACAATAGTTCATTCTGTATTATATGTATTTTTGTTTAAGCATTATGTTGTTAGAGATATCCCCCCATTTCAGTGCTTTCTCAGTACAGTTTCATTTAAGGCAGAGTTCAGATAGTGGATATCCTTTGTGCAGTTTTTTCTTGCTAAATGATGATGCAAATCCTTCATAATCTTGCTTGATGAGATAGTTTCTAGTTCTAAAAAGAAGCTGCAGCACTTAAGACTGTTTCTCAACTTTTCACTTCATAAGTTTGATTCTTTCCTAGCTGCCGTAGCCCATGTTGTGAAACGTAGGACCTATTTGAGTTCCTGAATGCAACCGGTCAGTTACATAAATCTGTTTTGAAAGAATGCATGCCCTCACCAGACTTTATGCACATTCTACTGTAGTTTTAAAAGTGAATGCTTCCAGTTATTAAGGTGGTGGGTGTATATTATCTTAAAATAATAGAAATCAAATATAATATAAATAAAATTGTAATTAAAAAACATGGAATATTTGTCTTGTATTTAATACAGATGGCAAAGTGATTATGACTGCAATTCTTTTTTATCTGCTCACAGTGGAAGTTCCAGACTTCAAAGCACTAGGTAGCTTGTCGGACCCTGGGATTTTCCATGGCCCAGGTGACACAGTGGACTTCCTAGCTGTACTATTACTACAGCTACTAAAGCTGGGAGTGCAGCTGTCTGAACCGGAATGCTCTTCATTGGGGTTCCTTGTTGGTTCCCCATCAGGTTTCTTCTTGGCCTGGTCTGTGTTGCTCTTGAGGAAACTGCCATTATTTTGAGCACCTCCACTTTCGTTTAGCTGGGTGTTGTTTTCTAGTATTTCTGTAGTTTTTTTCTCTCTGGCAATTCTGTTCTCCCCATTTCTCTCCAGAGACCTTCCTCTGTTGGTTTCAGGAGATTTGGATATCCCCAGCTGCTTGTGAACAGTCCCACTGTACACATGTTTCTCTGGTGTATTCCTACCAGCTGCCTTGCCTTCTGAGGTGGACCGGCCACCTCTTGCTTTGCTGCCGCTGCTCCTCCTCTCAGTGGACTTTTGCCCAGAATCCTGATCAGTCTTGGGAGGGTCTGATTTCCGTGGGCTTTCAGAACGCTTGTTTGTCTCCACTGTACTCATTGTCTCCTTGCCACCTGCTGAACGCTCCTTCCTCCTCGCCATCTCATGCTTCCCTTCAGTGTCCCATGCTGGCTCCAGGGGTAGCTGGTGAACAGGATCAGAGGGTGGGGCTTGATGAGATGAAGGTAATGGCATGATCATGGTGTCAAGGGAAGGTGCTACTTCCGGCAAACCTGAGGAGGCTGCAGAGGGAGGATCCCAGGAGGTTGGGCTGTCGGCTGTAAAAACAATACAACACTTTTAGGGGTATGGCTTGACTGAGTTTGTTTGGTCATTGCAATCAAATGACTTGTCCCTTTTTAAGGTGATCACAGATAGCCTTCCTAATCAAGTTGTAATTGCAATCATAATTGTAGGAATCATATGTACCACAGTGCTTTCCACTACAAATGCCTGTTTATTCATTTGTCCATCAAAATAATATCTGGCCACTAAGTGCACTGTACAAAAACTTTACTGTCATGGAGTCTATAAAGAACCTTTAGTTCCCTATTCCTGTCTGTAGGTACTTTGAAAGCAACCGATTTCTAATAGTAATCTATAGAATCGGTGCAGAGCAGCACAGATTAAGAACCACTGTGATCATCTCATGTGGAATTGATCTAATATGCTACCTTTCAGTTTCCTGCTTCTTTTTTAAATTGTAATTTAACCTGCAGCCAGGCCAACATTGCCCAAGTTTTCAGCTTGTTTAAAAATATGTTAATAGTCATACATACACATTACTTCAAAGTTAGGAGTACTTTTATTTTTTACTACATTTGTGTTATAAGAAAGTAAAATCTGAAGAAACAGTTAATCGTGGCCAAATTAAGACAACAATGTTTTGCATTTAGTGTGATACAAACTTTCTAAATTGATAACAAATTATCTTTACAAATGTATTTGTAAATATAGTGCTGTGCGATACAAGCTGATATCCAATCCATAAGAGGTCAGAGCAGCTTCTCACGAGTCTAGAAATCAGCTTGTATCTTACACAGCACCCTACACTGTAATAACAAACCATACCTATCCAAATCATCTACACCGTGAACAAATTGAATGAACTGTTGCACAAAATCCCAGCTCAATTACAGCTAGATTTTAATTGTCATGAATCTGCTCAGTCATCTGTAAACAGGCCCTAACTGTCTGAACCAACTTTGAACCTTATACATACATGTCACAGTCAGATGAGAGACACACATTGAATGCAAAGTGTGCCTTCAAAAAAAACAAGGCACACATCTTGAAAATTCCTCATTCATGAACTGCAATGCATCCTTGAATAATTGTGCCTGGGAGGTATTTATGGGACAGTATATACAGTTGATCTGCGTAAAAGCCATGCTTTACCCTTCCAATTCTAAAAAGTTAAAAGCAAGCTTGCGTTTAGCATCATGATTAGCTGTTTGACCCCTTAAAAGGGGTTGGTCTCAGTCCAACATCATCTCAGGCATACTTATTTTTATCTAGCAGTCATGGGAACCATACACAAGACTCACAAATCAATACTGGAAAAAAGCAGGGCTGGTCAGGACTCTTACGACTCCATGTGAGGGAAGCAGAGTGCACCACTTGAGGAATTCTAACCTGGTGTGGCTGATGGAAGCAATTTAAGATGAGGTCATTTATTGTAGAGAGTCTAATTAGCTCTTTAGCCACCTGGCTTGTCAAAATATGAAGTGGAGTAACAAGCTTTACTGTCATGGAGTCTATAAAGAACCTTTAGTTCCCTATTCCTGTCTGTAGGTACTGCTCAATATAACTACAGTATTTCTATGGACGATGGTTCCAGCTTCAGGTGTGAGATTTGTGTATTAACACTTTGGATGCAGGACTGTTTGTCACATCTTTGCACCCTGTTACAAAGCGTGTACCATAGCAAAGCTGTCAATTGCATTGAAAAACATTGATCAGGAATGCCCGCAGAAGTCTAAAAGTATAAAAGTTGAAAACAGTCTGCCATCTCTATCCCAGCTGTTCATAGCTCAATAGGATCTTTTATCATTAGAATTTTCACTTAACGTACAAACACTTCAAAAACAATCACACAAATCATATAAAAAATTAACACACATAGCAAAAAACTGCGTCTGCCCCCCCACCCCCCAAGTTGCTTTGTTGCTTTAAAATCGACAAACGGCACAAAATTGGTCATCACAGTAATGGCAGCAAAAGTGTTAAATGTGGTTTTGCCATTTTTTCAAGGGTTGGGTTTTGCAAAATGAAGTTACTACCTTAATAATGTGCTCCAATATGACCATATTACTGGAGAGTAACTTTGCCTTTTGGATAGATTTTGGGACTATCTACATTACAGGTATGTGAAAAATTGTATCAAGCCTCACAGTTCTGCTTTTATTTAGACAAATACACTTTTGTCCTTCGAAACAAACTGATATGGCTGCACAGGTAGAACATGTAATGGTAGTATCATAATCTACACATTGTACACAATTTTTATGGTTTGTGTCGAGGGAATATTCAGTCTATTTTTCATCAATATCTCAGGGGTAAAATCCATACAAATGTATGTATGTACACTGACTCAGATTTGGACCCTATTGGAAGTGACTTAGTTATGGTATAAGTGTTTATCTTTGTAAATGTAATGCATTTTTAAGTGAGCATCAAGTGGCAATTACAGGACAGATCCCTCAACCCAGAGAAAAACCCTAGGAAAATGGGTGGATTCTATTTTTCTATTACTTCATCCATGGCAATATAGCTGATCAAGTCAAGTTATTTGAACTTGCAAAACAAGTAAACACTAACATTATTCAAACAGTAAAAAAAAAAAAATCTAATTCAAAAGGACAAATGATTTGATTATATCTAATCGCTTTGCATTGATGCATATTAGCAAAAGTAGAAGTTTGCTTTGTAAATATGCAACCCCTCTTCACATACCATTGGCCCATAAATGACTCATTTGGGTTAGTTCAACTTGTTAGAGCACCCTTTTTAGGAAGTTCAATAAAAATAAAATTGCATAGTATATGATGAAAAACTATAAGCACTATAACAAGTAAACATTAATTAGACATTTGGTTGTAGTACTCGCAAGTCTATTCTAAATCATATAAAACCCAATGTGTAGGCTACTAAACATTGTACATATTTTTTATTATGTACTTAACTTGTTGTAGACTACCCATTAAACATCTTTGAATGATACAGAGGTCAACAAAGGTCAGAGAAACTCAGCTGACGAACCATATAAAATTGAAAAAGAAAGCCCAAACATGCCTCTGCCCACTTGAATTTCAAATTTAATTTGATGCAGGCTACCACTAATAATATACGGTTATGATGGTTATAGGTATATATACACACACAACAAAAATATAGTAATTAACAATACAAATATAGAGAGTTAGCAAATTACTGGATTGTATCAATTACAGTAACATACCGTCGGCACACTCACACCACCAGACTCAAACCAATTTAATCTGACTGAGACAGGGTTTCACGGCTGATTTGTAAACCATCTCAGATATGACTGCCTGCCTTGTCCCCTATGACACCTCACCAGTGTAGAATTAATGGTTGGTTCTTTTCCAGCCAAACACAATGAATAAAACATTTTAAAAGTAATCCATGATTCAAAGTAATCCACCTCTTAGCACGGTAATAGCTCTAATTCTCGACAATGAAAATAACTGAATAAATCCATGAAGACATTTCACGTTTAATTACAGGGAATTGAATTAATTAAATTGACCTAAGGGCACTTCTATGGCTTAGGGTAGAATAGATAGATAGATAGAAAAAACTATTTAAAAAATAATGTACACAAAAAATTTAAATGATTAAAATCATTTATTTCAGGACGTTTTGGGCAGATAGATAGATAGATAGATAGATAGATAGATAGATAGATAGATAGATAGATAGATAGATAGAAAAACTATTTAAAAAATAATGTACACAAAAAGTCATTTATTTCAGGATGTTTCGGGCAAAAGCCCTTCTTCAGCTGTGTAGAAAGAAAAGTAACACAGTGCAGTAAACTTGTTGATTTCCAAAAATTCTGAGGATGATGTTAAGGTGATGTCAGAATAGAATGTTCATTCCAAGAGGTTCCAAAGTTCCAAGTTTGAAGATGAGCTCACGTTCTCTTTGTTCTTTGCACGTTCCCAACTTTTAAGACTCAGACTTAAAACTGAGGAAATGTGTGGATAAAATTGTGTGGATTTTTTGCAAATTGCGGTTTTCCAGACAAGATCATCAACAGTGCTAAATCCTGTGTGTCGTGTTTAGACAGAAAGCATGTCTTACATACCACTAAAAAACACACAGTGAACAGAATTCCTCTCGTCCTCACTTACCATCCCACCAACAGAGAAGTACATTCAATTGTGCAAAGAAATTGAAAAATTCTACAGCAAGATCCATCTACAGCACCTATTTTTAAAAATCCTCCTCTGATATCCTATAGAAGAGACAAGAATCTAAAAGAATATGTGGTCCACAGTCAAATTCGCTCTTCTGCAGAACCTTTAAAAGTCACAGTTCCATGCAACAGACCATGATGTACGACATGCAAATATATTAACTCCCAAACTGAGATCAGAGGCCCTAAATCATCACTCCACATTCACCAGCCCTTTACATGTACATCTAAAGGAGTACTGTACTGCATCATTTGCACAACATGCAACCAATTATACATTGGGGAAACTAAGACTGGAACATTTACGAAGCATTCGAATCAACACCTTGACATTTCCAGCAGCCCGACACTTGAACAGCAATAATCACACTGCTGAAGACATCACCATCTGTGGAATCTGTCAGTGTTTTGGTACAAATTACACTCGGAAGCAAAGAGAACGTGAGCTTATCTTCAAACTTGGAACTTTGGAACCTCTTGGAATGAACATTCTATTCTGACATCATCTTAACATCATCCTCAGAATTTTTGAAAATCAACAAGTTTACTGCACTGTGTTACTTTTCTATCTACACCGCTGAAGAAGGGCTTTTGCCCAAAACGTCCTGAAATAAATGATTTTTTAAATCATTTAAACTTTTTGTGTACATTATTTTTATTTTTTAAATATTTTTTCTTCTTATCAAACTTCATTTTTGTACACTGAAGTTCTACTTTCTCTATAATTTTTTTTTTTTAAATTCCCAAGTCACGAGAAATGCATGTCTATAGAAGTGAATCTTTACAATATATACAGTACCTCCTAAGATGAACAAAGTGCATCTGCCATAGTGTACTTATTAACATCTCTTTTAAAAGGGGCTTTTGGCTGTCATGTTCAAACTGTTTGTCACTTTTTGACTGTTAATCAATAATGTTCTGTTTCAGTTAACACTGTTCTTGCTCGGCAGACAGCTGAAACAGACATTATTGCCAATAGAGATCAAAAAGATCTGCCTGCGGTACATGAATTTCAGTATGAATATCAATAAGGATTCATTTCATGTTGGTCTCTAAGTGGTGCCACTTTTACACTTTTGGTAAACACTGCAGACCTTGAAGGTAAGAGAGATCAGAACCACTGCCTTCTAATGGATTTTCACATCTCATTTCAATATTGAATTCTATAGCACTGTTGGATAGTATCTGCTGTACTCAGAACTGGCTGTGACGATTCGTGAGGTTTATAATTATGTTTTTACCAGCGGTATCCATTAGAATTGCTAGATAGTACTGTAGCTGATCATGTGCAACAACTTCTGCTATAAAAGTGGCCATTGCTTTTATATTCCAACTGAATCTTTTGAACAGCTGCTAGAGCAGCTTTACATAACACTGTATAAGATAATATAATCAGATGACATATAAGAGTGGATGTGCCACACATGAGGCTGGGATGTGGATGGGATATAAAAATTCATAGAGGTATCCTGGGAAAGAAGTCTTCACTCCTAGGTTATGCTGTGACTGTTTTGCCCCATTGCGGGTGGTGAACGTACAGAGTGGAATAACTCTGCACCACTGAGTCAGCACACATTACTGCTAACCTAGCAGTGAACAAAGTGAAATCCAAGACTTTAGTTGCACCCTTGCTCCCTCAGCTGACCAGGTAAGGCAGTGAGGCAAGGCTTTCTAATTTACGAGAGCCAAGAAAATCATTATATAACAGAAGGGTCAAAGTGTTGCCTATTTTGTGGAATATATTTACAGAAATGAAGTGCTATCAATACAGATGATGACAGTGTTTTAAGAGAAAATTAACCTTTTTACTGCTGTTGGCAGTACTGCAAAACACCATTCCAGTAAATAATGGGGTAGGAAAACTTTTAACAATTCACTCACTCACATGTGGTACATTGTCCACTTGATAGTACATAAAGTACTTCATAACCTCCCTGCTTGGGCTAAATATTTCACTGGTTGAGACATATTAAAGTACACTACTCAAGTCTGGGTTTTTTTTCTGCTAAGCACTAAAATGCAGCTCCGCTAGCAAGCTCCATTACATTAGCAATAAATCAACAGTTTAGGCCCAGTGAGATAAACACACTATTAGTATATGAAATTGCTTTATTTCAACTGGATTGCAATGTGTAAAAAATAAATTGGATTCAATGAAAATGTCTTTTTCAGCTCTTTCAAAAAGCAATTTAAATATATTTTCACATGATGGCAAATAAGGCCAATGATTTACCTCTTGTAGATCAGCCAATTTTTGCCCAAAGCATTTCTTTGGAGAGTTAAATTCAATTCAATTCATTTTTAATTTGGTCATTAAATGATGCCAATATATTACAGACCTGTAGATTTAACACCTGCAAAAATAAACAACTTAAAAAACTTAAACCTACATACTGTAGCATGCCACCCCCCCTGGGGGCTAAGGGTGACTGAGCTATGGGGGAACCGGTACAACTACCCTTGATCAAGCTAGTAGTTACTACGCCCAGCAATTGCCACAATAAATCAGACTTTGATTGGCCAACATGATCAGGTGATAAAGTGTTTGTGAAGTGACAGAGAACCATGTTTGAACGTTATTTGATCCCGACAGCTAAACGTCTGCTGTAACCTAAGATACAGTGTAGGTCTGCTTAGCATTTTAATCAAAATATTGTGTATTTCCTAGACAATAGTTCCCGGGAAAATATTGAATAATAGACAAAAATCGGGTATAAATCAGTAAAAACCGACGTCCAGTTAAAAAAAAAATCCTGTAATTTTTCGGTAAAATTCGGAATAAACCGCAAACGTGGTACACTATGGATAAATAATGTACTGCTCCCTTTCAAAGCCTTTGTTAAATAATGAGAAACTATGTATTTTATCTCTGCAATTTGAAGTCACATTTATTATACATAATGCCAAGAGACTTTTGGAAAAAACATTTTAATGGATGCAGTCAATTGCTTTTAGAGGTGGTTGAAAAAAAGGACATTTTTGCTGGAATTATTTAAAGCATGGTAAATAATTATTTAGGCAGAACCAACAATAGATAATGTTAGAGAACACACAGAATACTAGAGAACATTTAAGAGGTAAGAAATAAAGCTAGTCGCCTACGCCAGTCCTTATTAACGTACCATCCCTGGTGTTATCTCTGAATCCTGCTGTATTAGAGTATAGATATCTATTAAACGGAGCTACATTCATAACTGATGATAAACTACCATAATGACAAACAAATAAAAATGATCTATTTGTCTCATCCTGGCGAAAATGCTAAAAGAATTTAAAAAGGATTCCAGATTAAAATTCAATTTTTTGTTTGTTTGCTCTATTTGATAAGAAATGCCATCATAAATTTTGAACAGCATGGCAGCAGTTTACAAAACACTGAATTGAATAGGTTGGCTTAGGCCAACAGAATTCCTTAGGCCAACAGAATTCCAGAAACCTCCTGCACAATTCCACCACTGTTAGGTATGTAAAGGGCTCATGACAGATTTGATGGTGCCCATGTGACAGACAGGCACCAACAGTAGGTAAGTACTTGGATTATATTTATATATTTCAAATATTATGGAAAAACAGAGAGACACAAACAATATTTTGTTACGGTTTGAAATGCAGGTTATTCATAGATGTTCTTTGATAAATATTGTGATCATGTCTTAACAGACCAGCTGGGTTAGAAATCCCCATTTCCTCCTCCAATTAAACGTTGTTGCCACCGACCCAAAGAGGGAGCCATGGTTTTCTTAACATGAGTACTGATAATGTATAATAAACCAACAGGTTAAAGTGAGGTTTCAGTGAATTAGAAAAGTATTAGAATGGTAAAATGCATGCAGATTTTACAAACCGTGTCTTTAGAGTGGCCCAATAGGAAGAAATATGGGGAGCCATGCTTGTCACTTTTCATGCACATGGACAGGCTGGAAGGTACCATTCCTAAAGGAAGGGGAGGAACAGCCTAGGACCAATCATTAGAATTAACAGAACCAGTGACATTAAGACAGAATGTTATTTATAGAACTGTTAGTTCAAAGTTATTCTTGACAGAACACAATGTTAATTAGAAACCGTTTTTGAAAATACAGGTTAGAGTTTAACATTAAACAAAATATTAATATGCAAATACATGCCGAGTTAAAACTTTTTTTTTAGCAACAAGGTTCCAGTAAATTTTCAGATTAAGTAAACAAGGTGTTCTGAGATGCTTGGAAAGCAGCTATGATTAATGAGGTGCTAATTATGCCAGAAGGACAAAGTTATTAATCGCTAGTTAGCCTCCCGCTGACAAAAACAAGATTTCTATTTCTCAGCCAGTCTGACATTAAAAGCCTCTGTGTCCCCATCACCTGCTGATAACTGGATGACACATACTTAATTAAACCTTTGTTTGAAAGCAGCAGTGCTGTAGATCACCAAAGAATTTGCTTATCAACCAAGCATGTTTTAATTTTAAGCTTTGTTTATTTTGGTTTTATTGGGTTGTCACAAGTTTGGTTTGAATTACCACAAAATCTTACCAAATTACCAAAAAAGGTATCAAATGGTCCAATGTACATCTACAATGTATTTTTTAGTTTCTTCAAAAGAAATAAAATGATGACACAGGAGTCAATTCAAATGATCTAAACATTGGTGGATCTAAATACCACTGCTGTTTAATTCATTAAAGTAACGCCCTTTCAGGTATTTTACTTATTTTTACAAAATTTAATATCAGCCTTATAATAAAAAATCTAATCAATAAAAGGACCCCACAGCAAAACAGTTCTTAAAAATGTTTCTATATGCACCAGAAGGTAGATTAAGGCATGAATAATATATATTTCATAGAATAAATATTCTGATGTTTTTTTTTCTGCAGAAAAGGGTTTTGGTTTTAAAAATGTGGTGTCTTTCCTCTGATTCAGGGCAATATCAGATACAGATACACTACTCAAGTCTCGAGATATACTGCTCTTGTCAATTTAGCTGTTTGACCTAACATGCAACAAAAGACACTTGCAGCCCCTTTCTCACTGACAGGTCCGGACCCAGGTCCTGGCTACCCAGGTCACAATCCTGTGTAGTGTGAAACCATGTACCTGGGTCGTACCCAGGTTAACCCAGGTCCCAGCGATCCACCTCAGGATGTGGGTCTACACGCATTGCCCCAGGTTGAGTGAGACAAAATTCTTGATGGCCGTTTGTGAGCTGACGCAATAACAAACAGCCACGCCTGCGTGAAGGTTTCACTTCCGCAAGGAACATTTCTGTTTATTCTGTTTAGCCATGTTTGTGTTGATTTGAGACACACCATGAGTCAGATTGCAGCAGCGATGAAGAAACATTTGCTCTAATCAACATTTGGGCCAATGGTTCAATCCAGAGAAGCTTGGATGGAAGTGTCAGTAACAAGCTGCTTCCTGGGCACTGATACGTGCATTGTTTTCTTGCGTCTGTCAGCCAGGTCAACCCTGTTTTATCAAAAGCAGTGTGAAATCGCGTACCCTATCTACATGACCTGCTGCTCGGGTAGGTTTTGACCTGGGTAGAGCATGCCAGTGTGAAAGGGGCTCACCATAAGAGCAACCAGAGAAAATGTCATCTGATTTGGGTAAAGTTTAACTGTGGATTGCAAAAAAATCAAACATTTAGGCAGAATGGAGGCTGTGAACTAAGTATAATATTGGTGGTAGCTGACTTATTTCTAAATAGCAGTGATATGAAATGCATTACATACACATTTCACCTTGTGTAATGTCTGGAGGTGGATTGGAATTAAATATGGTACCGAGGTGAGACTGAGGCTGGTTTAACAATGCAGATGGAAAAATGACAATAGTTGCTTTATCTGGTTTTATTGTGTGTCAATCATTTGTACTATATTATTTAACAACAATTTCTTATTGTATCTTCCATAAATGCCTTCTAACTCTTAGCTTGGCGACTGCAAAAAATAATTGCTTTATCAACCACTACACAATTTTGCTGGAATTGGACTGCACTTTCAGGAAATGCAAAGTGTTCTACAGTTAATTTCCTTTTTATGTTCTCTGAATGACTGTCTGGTATTTTACTGAGTTATAATACAACACACTGTGATATTGGATAGAAATTCTGTGTTGTAATGACTATACCGTATTCAATATAAGAGTCCTCATAAAAAAACTAATTTCCTACTCACTGAACACAGTAATGCATCAGGCTTTAAACCTGCATGTGAAAGGGAGGCACATTGTGGAAGCTGTATATTCTGGATTTATTTGGGGGTAAATGATAACTAGGGCTTGCTTGTTGTCTTCTACTGTATATTGTTACGATATTAAGCTAAAACAGACTTACAAAGCTCGTCGCAAAATAAATTAAACAATCAGTAATTTTAATAATAGCTTTTTAAAAAGTCATCTTAAAAGGCTACTTGCTACAATATCATCTTATTTAGCCATTTCCCTTTCATTCATTAGTGTTACTTACAATTTACTTCTTCTTTAATTGTTTTTGAGTGTGTTATAAGTTTCTCCAAGCCTGCTGTTGGAAAACAGCTCTGCACTGGTGGGGTTTAAAAACACGACCTGCTGCACAGGACAGAAGGCAGGGGGACCCCAACACATCATTTCACACAATACATTTTTCTTGTAACTGCAACATATCATAAAGAAAGAACAGTGGGTGTGGTATGAAAAGGTGGAGACATATGTTGCTGTTTCTTTACCCTGATTCTATGCCAAATCACTGCAATATCCGTAACCGATTACGGAGGGCCTGAATGCTTTTGTAGCTGATCGGTCTGGAACTTAACTCAGTATGCTGAGTGAATGCAACTTGAAGACCACTGTAACATTATCAGTGTCATCCAGTCTCAAATTTGACTAGCAAGTATAAATAAGGAACTAATGTAATGACAAATGAGACACTTACATGTAGCAATGAATATATAGATAGAGGTCAAATACTAAGTGTTACTTGACACGCCCTTTGTTGTTTGAGATATGAAAATGAAACTGCAACATCAAGCAATCTCAGCCACTCCTTGAATGGAATTCAAGTTTCAAAAGCTACTTAAAAATCATGACAAAATCAAGCGTTAATGTAAGTACTTGTAAGTGCAGTTACTGAAGACAAGAATTGATTTGCTTCAAGGTTTTTTATTGTAAATACTAGAATGCTAGTTAGTAGAAGAAGAAGAAGAAGAAGAAGAATGTGAAAACCCACCATACTCTGGGACCTGCCCTGTCCCTCTCTTGAGCAACAGACGCACTCTCCTCCCTCCTGATTTGATGAGCTCGATTGCTCTGGCATGTGTCATATCTCTTGTGCTCTCACCGTTGATTTCTATGATTTGATCCCCAACCTGTCAGGGAAAAGAATAAATCATGTTAAAAGTGCCTTAGTACAATGGGAAACAAAAAAGAAAAAATGATATCCTAGGTTATATAAAAACATAAGAAAAGTCTGGGAACGAGAAAAGGTCATTCAGCCCATCAAGGCTCGTCCCTTGTTAGCACACCTTTCTCCCATACTAGGGGGAACTAATTGAAAAGCACAGAATCTAGTCTTTTTTTGTTATGTTCCTACTGTTTTAGATCCTACTACTTCACCTGGTAGGCTATTCCGTGCCTTTATAACTCTGTGTAAAAAAGTACTTCCTACCTTCTGTTCTAAATTTACTTTTACTCTGCTTCCATTTATGCCCCCTTGTTCTTCTCTCTATGCTAAACTTGAAGTAGTGTCTTGGGTTAACGTTATCGATACCATTTATGATTTTAAAAGACTTCAATCAAGTCCCCTCTCTCCTTTCTTTTTTCTAGGCTGAAGAGATTTAATTATTTAACCTGTCTTCATAGCTCACGTCATTAGGTCCTGGGATCAGCTTAGTTGCCCTTCTCTGTACCTTCTCAAGTGCAATGATGTATTTTCTGTAGTGAGGTGACCAAAACTGCACGTAGTATTCTAGGTGGGGTCTAACTAGGGCATTGTATAATCTTAGCATAACCTCCCTAGACTTGTATTCCATGCTTTTTGCAATATAGCCTAACGTTCTATTTGCTTTTTTAATTGCCTCACCACATTGGCGAGATACTTTTAATGATGACTCCACTATATATAACCCTGAGATCCTTTTCAACGTTTCAGCCTCTATTTTCTTATAACATGGATTATTACAACCAATATGCAATACTTTACATTTCTTAACATTAAAATTAATTTGCCACACGTTGGCCGAGTTACAGAGAAGGTCCAAATCCCTTTGAATTAGCTGGGCTGCGGATTCAGAGTCCCCTACTCCTCCAAGTTTGGTATAATCTGTAAATTTAACAATCCTGCAATGTGTATCTTGGACCAAGTCACTTATATAAATGAGGAACAGTAATGTTTTTTAACCAGTTCTGTATCAAATTGCAACATACAATTATGTATATATACAAGGTGAAGAAACAGAATAGACTTATTTTTTATTACAGTAATAAACAGCAAATTTACTTATCTTACTCAAGGTGAAATCCTTCACATAACAAATAGGTCAGGAAACCGCTATGTTGTGTCAAACACTGTCTAAATGAATAACCATTTTTCTCGTAGACTGCAAGTTAAGTATATATTTTTTTTTTAAGATGAGTCCCCGCAATATGAACACGACACTGTATTGTTTGTTTGTAACACCACTCTGCCTTTGTGATCCACTTCCGCCTTTGTGATTTTGGGAGGAGAAAACTTGTCATCCCTTCAGTGGTCGTTATGACATCACCAAGCACGCATTGTAATTTAGATGGTATGTGCAGGCATTCGGACCTAAGCCGGCTCAGTGCAGTCAAATGATAATAATCTCTGCGATCATTTGGACCTGAGTTGGCAGCATAATTGACAACTGGAGTTGCTAGAATAAACCACTGCTTATTTTGGTTGACAATTTTTCTACATGCCTGTGTGTGTTCAGCCAATGACACTGCATTTTCTAATTGCCTGATTTTACTCTCAAGTTTGCTAAATAGGAAGTATGGCTACAGAAGTGGACACATGAGGAAACTTTGCAATTCATGTTTTTTTTTCATGCTAAAAAATGTTTATGGGATGTGAGGAATCTAAAGACCACAGTAAAGAAGAGAACGAATATAAGGAATTAGCAAATATTTTCTAGAAATCACCAGCAGGGGTAAAAGACAAACCTCCAAACTCTGTATTTTACCTGAATACTCTGTGTTCTGCAGCACATCCACACTCAAGTTTTTCTATGTTGATGTCTTTATAAAATTATTCCAATAACTATAACATCTGCTGAAACATGTTTATTGCAAACCGGCGCCATATTAAAATTGCTTAAAATAATGTGGCACATTTAGCAACAGCAATTCAGTTGTCAAGTTTTTGTTGTCAACTAGAATTGACAATAACAGTTGTTCATGTATCTCCACATCACCTCACATACTGAATCACCTCACTACACTAGCTGAGTTGTTAAGTCTTCTTACTTTAAAAACAGTCCTGAAAAATCAAATACATACAATAAGTGCATTGCTGTGTTTATTGTTTGATTTTGAAGTGTTCACTTTGTTTAAGTTCTTTTTGATATTCTTAAAGCAAACGGTAACGTCTACCAACGGGGGTAATTTCCAATGATTTGTCACCAGCTTTCCATGTGGATAAGCACCTCATTCGTCATGCCTGTAGATGAAATAAATCATTTAGAAAGGTTGTGATGAAGCAGTCTATAAAAGGTGCATTTTGCAAGTTTTTTCCTTTCCAGGACGCTAACTGATCAATGCTACAATTAAAGAACATGCATCTAGGGGGAGAAAAAGACAAAACACTCCTCCTAATTTGTACTGCACTTTCATAGACTTTAATGTCTACTATAATGAATGCGTTTACTTTTCCAGAAAAAGAAACCCTAGAGATGTGGCAACATGTGTGCAAGGGTGGCCTGGTAAATGATTTATGTTAACCATCCATACATGACTACCATTAAAATAATGTGGAAGTATAAATGGGATATTTCTGTACAAACGTGACATAACTATCTATCTATCTCCTTTCATGCTGTTTGTCGTTGAGGTTGCTGGGAGGGAGTGTGTGAGTCTCGATTGGCGTGTGAGTAGTTTAGTTTTTTTGTTGTTTTTTCTTTTTTCTTTCTTTTTCTTTGTTTTGTTGGTTAAACGGATTGTTTGTTTAAGTGTTTGGCTGATAGGACGCCAAGTGGTTCGCGTTTTGGTTTTGAAAATTTTACAAGAAGGCACGACATTAATGGTGTGGAAGAATCGGAGTCTCTAAATGAGGCTGCTGATGATTCATATGTTTCCAAAACAAGTAATAGAATGGTTAAAAATACGGATACTGAGAACATAGAAAGAAATCTTAAAAGGGATAGCAACAGTGCAGATATACAATCAGAGGAAGAGATGGAGGAGGGTGGGCAGGTGATTAATTCAGATATTGCTTTTAAAATGCCTGGGAAAAAGAGGAAAATAAAAACTAAGGAGATTCATTCAGCAAAACACAGTGTGTGCTCAGAAACTATAGTCTCTCATAGTGATGATTCCAGGAATGGTTTAGCTGTGAGAAGAGACTTGGTCTCTGTTAGTGTTAGCAATGCTGCCAATCTCTCAGCGACTCAGAGTATAGTGGAAGAATGCGGAGACGCTGACAATGATGTGAGTGAGAGTGATACTGACTCCTCAGTAACTTGTGAAATGTCCGCTAGTCAGTTTGGAGAGAGGTGGGTACAGTAATGAAAGTATTTGTAGTTTTCTGGAGCTAATTAAAGGTAAAGAAATATTAGTGTAGTTGAGCACTTTCCCAACTTGAAATTATTTGTAAGTTCTGCGAGACCAATTGAAGAATTTAATTAGAAAAGTGCGTGCTTTCTTTTAAATCTAGTAAACATGTTTAGAACATAAGAAAGTTTACAAAATGAGAGGAGGCCATTTGGCCCATCTTGCTCGTTTGGTTGTTAGTAGCTTATTGATCCCAGAATCTCATCAAGCAGCTTCTTGAAGGATCCCAGGGTGTCAGCTTCAACAACATTACTGGGGAGTTGGTTCCAGACCCTCACAATTCTCTGCGTAAAAAAGTGCCTCCTATTTTCTGTTCTGAATGCCCCTTTATCTAATCTCCATTTGTGACCCCTGGTCCTTGTTTCTCTTTTCAGGTCGAAAAAGTCCCCTGGGTCGACAATGTCAATACCTTTTAGAATTTTGAATTTAGACATGCACAATTATCTTATTTTCTTTCTGTCTATTGGTTTGTTGTGTTTATTTTCTCTTTTACTCCTATTATGCAGACTTTTGATTTGGGTACCTTAAATATCAATGGAGGGAGAGATGTAGGAAAGAGAGCAGCAGTTTTTGAATATTTAATACAGAAGAAAATGAGTGTTGCCATGCTTCAAGAAACACATACAGATGAAAACATTAAGGCAGATTGGTTTAAACAAAGGGTGGGGGAGGTTATACTGAGCCATGGAAGTCATTTTACTGCAGGAGTCGCTATTTTATTTTCTAAACCGGATTCTTTCATTGTGAGTGAAGAGGTTCAAGGACGGCTATTAAAAGTTCAAGTCAGTATTTGTAGTAAGACTCTTGTCTTTATAAATGTTCATGATCCAAATGATGGGAGAGAGAGAGTGTTATTATTCCAAACTATGAATAAAGTACTGGCACAGTGTCAGCCTGAGCATGTGGTTTTATTGGGTGGGGATTTTAATAGTACAGTAGACAACAAGGTTGATAGGAATGGCTCTGTACCCCCTCCAAACTTTTAGGACTTAAAGCTGTCTCATTTCTTTAGATCAGGAGAAAGCTTTTGATCGTGTAGATCATAAGTATTTATTTAATGTAGTTAAGACTTTTGGTTTCGGCCCCAGTTTTTTGGGCAAATTCAGTTACTCTACAGTAATATTTTTAGTACACTTAAAATGAATGGTGTGAGCTCTCCTATTCAGGTGCAGAGGGGAATTCGCCAGGGCTGTTCCATGTCTGGCATGTTATATTCGCTTTCAATTGAACCGTTACTCCACAAATTAAGGATTTTGTTATCTGGCTTGTCCATTTCAAATGTACCGGTCGAGCCTATAAAAGTGGTGGCCTATGCTGATGATGTTGTAGTCTTTGTTTTAGGAAAAAAAAAGATGTACAAATATGAAATGATTGCTTGACATTGTTTGGAGAAGTGTCCTCTGCGAAGACAAACTGGTCAAAAAGCAGTGCGTTTTTATTAGGTGATTGGGAAGGCAGTAGGCCTCTAGATCTCCCCCCAGGGTCACAGTGAAGTCAAGCAGTTTTTAGATACCTGGGAGTGTTCTTGGGAGGGGAAGGGGTGGCTAAAGAGAGCTGGGATGGGATGTTGGATAAGGTCAAAAGTAGACTGCAGAGCTGGCGATGGCTCCTGACTAAACTATCCTATAGAGGTAGAGTTTTAGTGATTAACAACCTAGTAACCTCTATGTTATGGCACAGATTAAGATGTGTAGATCCCCCACTGTTGTTATTAAAAGAGATCCAAGAGTGATAGTGAATTTTTTCTGGGATGGATTGCACTGGATAAAGCAGAGCGCGCTGTTTTTGCCTGTTGAAGAGGGAGGGCAGGGCTTGGTTGATATCGTTAGTACGGTGGCAGCGTTTAGGCTGCATTCTCTACAGAGGCTGCTCCTGAATCTCTCCCCTGGAGAGCACTGGCTTTTTTTTCCTTCAACGGGTGGAGAAGTTGGGATTAGACAGACAGGTGTTTTTTATTGAATACTGCACAGTTGGACTTGTCTGTTTTACCTGATTTTTACAGGGGGGCTCGTGGCAAAGTGGTTTGCAGTGTACAGGTGTAGGAGTCATGTGGTGTGTAACTAGCAGACAGAGATTTGTAATCCAGTCAAAAGTATTTTTATTTTTAACAATCCAGGTCTGGTGACCAAATAATAATCCCCGGCAATACACAGCAATGTGTAGTGCACGGGGTAAATAATAACGGGTTTGCAGTCCCAAATAATAAACACAAGTATCCCTCCCACAATGTACAAACACGGTCACCAGTCCTGGCTGCAGTGCTCATGGTGGGTGATACAGTTTATTGCATGACAATAGTGCAGTGGTGTTCCGGGTTTTGTGCTGGCCCTTGGCGACAGCTCCAGAACGTGTTAGTCGTCTATTAATACAACAAGCAACAATTATAGACAAAACAAAACAAACACTACTGCACAGGTCCTTCCGGGTTATTTACTCATAACCAAAGTGAAGGAACAGATTGTGTCTCTCCGTCCCCTTTTATGCCGCAACTCCAATCCGCGACTGCCACATCGTTTCCCTTCCGGGTCGATGAGTTAATGCACCGGAGTTCCGCCTCCTTTCTAGCTGGCCGACTTCCCTTGAACCCTGGGAAAGAACAGTCGGGCCAGCCCGTCCAAGGTACTCTGTTCTCGCTACTTAGCACCCTCACAGGTCGGGAGGGAGATTTACCACCAAGAATCACTGTATTTCTGTCACAGGGCTGCTGAATGCCTGGATGCTATTTAGAGTACACCAAGATTTTAGGTGTGTGGGGTTGTACTGGCTCTTAGAAGAGCCGTTGGTATATAATCCTAATTTGAAATATCCAATTTTAGAGTCAAATAGTTTTAAGTGTTTACTAAACCACTAAAGAATTGATACAAATTGTACAGTTAGTGGATCTTAAAGAGTGAGCTTGGAAAAGCCCTGAGGTCCAAGCATCTGAGCTGAGAGTGAGATCGGTGAGGATGATAAAGGGTGTATTAATTCAGCTGTGGGCAGCCTTGTGTAGTGAGGGCTTGAGGTTATGAGTCCGTTTTTTAAAGGAAACAGTTCTCCGGGTTTAGAGCCAGAGGATTTTAAGCTTCAGGTTCGACCTGCTCTCGATCAGATTGCTGACTCCCCAGGACACCTTTTACAGTTTGGAGCATTCTACAGCCTGCAATTTGGAGCAATATAAAAGAAAGCATTGTACAGGCTGTGTGTTAAGATTAGGAATTTTAAAATGTTGAAAGATGTCCCAGATACACACTGGAGGGAGAGACTGGGTGTTGAAGTTTCTGTTAAACCTGCCTGGAATAACCTGTATAAACCACCAATCCAGAAAAGAGTAGGTGATCAGAGGCAGATGATAAGTGCGTTTTTTGTCAGCAGAGAGAAACTGTTTTTCTTTTTTTTTGTTCTGTCCAAGGCTGCAGTCTCTGCTGAATTTACTAGACTAGTTGTTTAATCATTCTCCCATGTTGTTTTCATATATGTTTTTCTAAGGGTAATAAGTCTACTGTTAAACTGGCTATTTTTCTTATTGGTCAAGCTAAATTTGCCATTTTAAAAAGCAGAGAAAACAAACTGAGCAATGCTTTGACTGCTGATATAATATATGTGTTTAAAGTGCCGGTGGTTTGCAGAGTGTGAATTGATTTTATGTATTATAAAATTAGTACATCAATTGGAGTTGTTCCAATCAGGCTTTAGGTGGGGTGGTGTGTTTAGTGGAAGAAGGAATTTTAATCATGAGGGTGTGATTTTAAATAAAAAATACTGTTTAAATATGTATTATGTTTTGTATTGTTATTGAATTGTTTGTTTAATGTATGATTATTTATAATAAAGATCTTTAAAAAAAAAAAAAGTCATAATGCTAATGTGATAGATAGTCTTGTGTGCCAGGTCCAATAGCGACATTGCAAATTCATAAACCATGAATCATCATAAAGGGGGAAGATTCTGAAAGTCCGAGATGCAGGATGCTACACCAGACAAGTCATTAAACTAATCTAGAAAGGTACATCGGTTCAGGGAATTGTTTGAAAGTGTACCCAAGTGCTTGATTAAATTAGATTGATTAATACGCAAGGTCCCGTGTACCTTTTCTGCTTGACGTGACATTCAGTACGTTTACATGACAAAGTGTTTTCCGAAAACTAATGTTTTCGGAAAACTGAATCAGAAAACTGATTTTCTTAAAACGTCACTTTTTTGTGTTTACATGATTAACAATAGAAAGTCTAATTAGAATTCAACTGTATACATGCATTGAAGTTCTCGGAAAACGCAGGATATTTTTGCATGCAAAGTATTCTAGTACCCTAAGTACGATTTGAACAGACCGGACATTTTTTTCTGCGATAGAACGGAGACCAATCCAATAACAAGTGCTTTATCAAAATGCCAGGTCTTAAATTCAAAGATTACTATCCTATATCTCTATTCAGATTCCCGAAAATGTGCAATCAGCTTTTCCAACAGCTCATCCTGTTCCATATTATCAGCTTCTTTTGCAGACATTATTTTAAATTATCACGTAATTTTAAAGTTGGAAAACGTGCTGCTTCAGTATGGGCTATTCAAAAAATACGTGTATACAAACAAATATTACTTTATCCCTAACATTATTATTATTATTATTATTATTATTATTATTATTATTATTATTATTATTAATTTCTTAGCAGACACCCTTATCCAGGGTGCCTTACAATCGTAAACAAAAATACATTTCAAGAATCACAGTACAAGTATTAATACAATTAAGAGCAAGATAAAATACAATGACTTCGGTTCTAGCAAGTACAAGTATATGACAAAATACGATTCAACGGAGCAAATCGATGCATGCAGACTGACTACATATTATTATTATTTCTCTGTTTTCTAAAACCACGTGCAGGAATGAAGGTCAAAGTTTGCACATGTGCAGTACGCTATCGGAATAAGTTTTCCGAAAAGTGCGTTTACATGATATACATTTGGTTCGTTTTCGGAATTGAATCGGAAATTTCTAGGTGCTGTTTTCCGAAAACTGACCTAAGGAATATTCCGATACATTTTCTGAAAACTGTTTTTACATGACTTTTGATATCGGAATTAGTTTTAAACTAAGTTTTCCGAAAAATATCGGAATTCTTATGCTCATGTAAATGCACTGATTCTCAATTCTCTAGAAAAAGGGGACTGTTCAGTTAGAGTGATTAAAGTACATTTGGAAAATATAGAATATACAGCTTCATAAACATACATTAGTATGCGCTATAGTTATTTAAAAAAAAAAAAGGTATAGCAATCTTTTTGTTTAAATAATAACATAAAATATGCTCTCTATAGCTTTTCACATGGATTATCTGATTTTGTGTATTGAGATAAATGTTAAAATGGCCATCTCAATGAAGGAAGGCTCCTTTCAGATCTAGCATATTAGGGTACTGTGACAGAAATAATAATTGTTTCCAGATAATTCTAGTTCTTTAGATTTCCAGTCTCTGCTGTGCTGCTGATGCCTTCATATAAAACTTCAAATTCAATTTCAATGTAATATAACATTTTTGATACAATGCTGTTAAGTTGCATCATTTTCATTACATACTGTACTGGTGTTTTCAGTTATATTGTTTAAATTGCTCTACTTCTCTTTTTTACACTGTGATGGTTTTCATCTTACATAAGCCTGTCCCCAAAGCTTTCAATCAGGAGCTCTCCAGTGTCCAGGTTTGTTACGGCTGAATACACTGTGTGGGATGTCAGGGTGTGCTATGTGTTACGATGCTTACTGAAGTCAAGTGAAAGCGTCTTACCCTCATTCTCCCATTCCTTATTGCAGGTCCGTCTTCTGCCAGTCTCAGTACATATAAATCCATCTTATACTCTCGACCGCCCCGGATACTGAATCCAAACCCTTTCATGCTTTTCTCCAGCTCCACAGTGAAATAAGAGAAATCCTGTTAAAAAAAAAAAAATAGTTAATACTAAGCAATGCAGAAACCTGAATGTGGATATTAAATGTGGGTAAGTGTAACCCTCCTTCTGGGAAAGAATGATAATGTATTGCCTCTTTATTGGTCAGTCTATATTGGTATCAGTACATCTAATAATCACCAGAAGCCTTTGGTCTTCTCCGTTTGGCCTTTTGCTAGTATTGGTGGTGCCTTGTGTCTAATTTATTTAAATTCAGAACGAGTTCTGCTACATTTAAGGTAACATTAGGCATTCAAATACTGTTTATACACTGATTTTTGAATGTACTGTACAGTAAGTAAAATGATCGTTAACAATTAACAATACTACTGGGAACATAGGATTAAAGCCAGTGCAGCGCCTGGAAGCTCATCATACATTTACAACAGCACATCTCCAGTTTGATGTGCTGTTTTAAAGATCTTCTATTTCGAATAGTGATACATGAGGAAAAGAAACAAAGTGTGAATTTTTTTATGCATTTTAAAGGTTTATCACATTTCTGCATTAGAACTACTGCCTCAGTGTTGTACCTGTGGTTGCCTGTAATCCGGTGCTGGATACTGCCTCGTGTCAGGTGAATGCAGCCTGTAATCTATGACTGGGGGCTGTCTGTAGTCCAGTGTAGGCGGCTGTCTGTAATCTACTACTGGAGGCTGTCGGTAGTCTACAGGAGGCTGTCTATAGTCTGTGAAGGGTGGTTGCCTGATATCCGGTTTCACATCTTGCCTTGCTTTTACCTCTGATCTGTAGCTTAAAAAAAGCATATAGTTAGCAATTGAACAGTTTGTCAATCAACAGCAGGTTTGCTATGGCATGTGGTAAATAGAATACAGTAGCTGTTCTTCTAGATATATGTGATCTGTAAAAAACATTGCATAAACCAAACAGATCGGTTTAAACTAGTTAACTGAAGCACTGGCCTAAATTAGTTGTACATTTTGCACCATCAATACAATGCCACTCCCAGAGAAAAATCTCAGTACAGTATGTGATAATCCAAATGGTGATAAGAGCTACATTTTAATACAGTTATTAATCACGGAAAACATGGAATTTGTAAATCTTTATCCTCGAATTACTGAAGAAATGAGAAACAGTTTTAGGCAACTGTTGTAATATAATGTGATCGATAGACCCTGGTGCAGGTTCTGTGAACAAAACATCAAGTTCATTGTGGTGAAAATATTTCATTGTGCTATTTTCCCTCAGAATGGATGTTGTTTAATTGTTGTATAAAACAAAATGTAGCTATATTACCCAAACAACCTATTCTATAACCAAAACTAATAACTAACAAATACAAGATTTGTTTTTTTCGCTTTAGATTTGTTCCTTTTCTCCTTTGTAATCTTTCATAATTAAACACTGACAACATAACAATTATAGTTTTGACTGACTGTAAATCTTGGTGTGATTTAATGCTTTAAAGCAGATTTCTACATTGATAACCTACAATTAGCTGTTTTTATTGCTATTTAAGGCCTGGGAGAAGTTTGTACTTTACATTACATATCTAAAACAATTTGAATAGAGCCAATTAAGGTTATGTAAAACCTCCCAATTGTATATAGAGCAGAAGTCTATAAAAATGTTATCTAAAGTCTGTGTTTAATTGTTTGCAACTCATATCATATGGAGGAGAATATTTTTGTTGAAGCTGTTTGTGATGTGTATGTACGACTCACTGTAGCAGAAGGTCTGTGCAGAAATGAATACAGCATCAGACATTAAAAAAAAGGCCTACAGGACTTGATTCAGCTTAGGGGCACTTACCAAAACAATGTAGTGTAAAAACATATTGTCCTGGAATTAAAATAAAAAAAAGTATGAAAGAAAGAAAATCAATGAATTAAAAAATCCCTGACTGGAAAGCAGTATAAAAAGACATTAGTCGTGCAGATGGCCTTAAGCTGCCATTGTAATTCCATGGCAAGCAGCAGCCAGGAGCGTCCTCACCTGCTGTCATGTCCATGTCCATGTAGCTGTGGTCGAGGTGGGGGCAACTGTGTGATGGGGCTGTGGTGAGTGGCTGGACTCTGCTGAGCTACAGGACTCTGCTGGGCCATGGGGCTGTGCTGTTGAGCCTTTGGGCTCTGCTTCTCGGAGCTGGCTGCGGATGCTGGGCTGCTCAACTCTGCAGTGGAGGTAGAATTCAAAAACAAAATCACACAAAAGCATTACAACGGACATATGAAGGAAAAGTGACGATGATTTGATTCATGATTCTCCTGGAAACTAATCAAATTTTGGAAATTTGCTTTGGTCCGTTTCACTGTTTTTTGCTTTTTTACCCGTTTTCTCCCAATCTGAAATAGCCACATTTTTTTTTTTAGGCTCAGCTCACCGCTACCACCCCCGCGCTGACTCGGGAACGGCGAAGATGAACATACGCTGTCCTCTGAAATGTGTGCAGTCAGCTGACCGCTTTTTTTTCACTCTGCAGGTTCGCCACGCTGCCACCTCAGAGCTACAGCGTCGGAGGACAAACGCAGTTCTGGGCAGCTTACAGGCAAGTCCGCAGGTGCCCAGCCAGTCTACAGGGGTCACTGGTGGGCGGTGAGCCGAGGACAACCTGGCCGACCTAAGCCCTCCCCACCCGGGCGACGCCCGGCCAATTTTGCGCCACCCCTTGGGAGCTCTTGTCCACGGTCGGCAGTGGAATAGCCTGGACTCGAACCGACGACCTCCAGGCTTTAGGGTGCATCCTGCGCTCCACGCGGAGTGCCTTTACTGGATGTGCCACTCAGAAGCCCCAACACAAGGACCTTTTTAAGCAAACTCGACTTCACCTCAAAGTGAATTCAAGTTTGTTTGTGGTATAATTAAAAATACAAATAACACAATATTTACTAAATTCTCTTTTGCACCTGGTAGATTATATAGAGTAGAAATTTGTTTAATGACCCGGCGAAAATATACAGGCATGGAGAAATATTTGTTAACAATGTATTGTGTTTTTTTTTTCTTTCAGACATTATCATGGATACAAATTAGTTTTTTTTTTCAATCTACATACAATTTTTGTCCATTTGTCATCCATCTTGGGACTACAGTAGCTACTTTATATTATACCTGTGTATGTTGCTAAGGGGATCTACTCTACATCTTAGGCAAGTCTTAGTGAAGTTTTGTTCCACCACATTATTATTATTATTAATTTCTTAGCAGACACCCTTATCCAAGGTGACTTACAATTGTTACAAGATATCACATTGTACATTATTTCACATTATACAGATATCACATTATTTTTTACACATTATTTTTACATACAAATACCCATTTATACTGTTGGGTTTTTATTGGAGCAATCTAGGTAAAGTACCTTGCTCAAGGGTACAGCAGCAGTGTCCCCCACCTGGGATTGAACCCACGACCATCCGGTCAAGAGTCCAGAGTCCTAACCACTACTCCACACTGCTGCCCACATCAAAATGTACTTATGAATTATGTTTCAACATACTATTCCTATGGTTCCTTGTTCTAAACATTTTGCTTAAGTTACCTCAAATTGAAAATACTTGTTTGAACATAAATACACATTTTACATTTTTTATAAAATCAAATCTTATATACTAAGCAAATATGTATACAGAAATGCCAGAACGATGACTGGTGTCTCTTCTTTTCTGGATTGCATTAAAAATAAAAACACACAACAGGCAGTTACATTTTGACAACAGAAAATAGCAGCTTTTAAAATAATCTGTAGGCAAGATTTGCCAAGAATTATAATAAAATAATGACAGGAACGATGACTCACCCTCCTGAGGGATGATACACAGGGTTACACTCAGGCCAGCATCCTTTATCAATTTCACGATGTCCGCGTGAGGCATGTTAATGATGGACTGGCTGTTCACAGCAAGGATCCGGTCCCCCACTTTCAACTTCCCACAGCGGTCTGCTGGACTGCCTTCAATTAGCCGGCCAATTTTGTGGGGCACAGCTTGAGTGTAAACAAACAGTTGAAAATACACTGTTATGCTGGCTGTTATTTAACAGCTATTTAAGAATAATTAGCAACATCAAACTCCTAAATAACAATAGAAATACACTCTAGAAACTATGTGTTATTTATGTATATAATGAATAGGCAATAACCTATTTTCTTCAGAAAAATGGTTTGTGAGCTCATTTGAAGTGACTTAAGGTATTAAGGCAAAACTTTTTTAAAGAAAAAGCTAGTTGTGTGTGTGTATGCTTGACCTTTTCGATATGTTTTACTCCTAATGTGACGAGAGGTCTTGACAGAACTTCCAAGCTCTAAAAATACAAACTGCCTCAGATTATTTCCCAGCAATCTACTTAAGAAAATACCTAAAACAGTCGGTATAACCCTAACAAATGTATAAACACACTGTTCCTGAAACTAACAAGAGAGTCAATACTACCCAATTGCTACAGATTTCAGTTTTGTTTGTCCAATTATTTTACCCCCGATTTTCTCCCCAATTTGGAATGTCCAATAATTTTTCCCCCTCACCGCAGCAATTTCCCACACAGCTCGGAGAACTGAAGGTTCAGTGGGAGTCCTCTGATCCCACGATCAAACCAGCTTCCTCTTTTACACCCAGGTACTCGAGAGTGGATGTCAGCAATCTACCGGCCTATGGAGGACAATGGCCAGCCCTGCAGTTGTCTGCTCTGAACTCACTGGGCGCATGGCCAGCAGGGTTCGCTGTAGTGCGATGAGGAGAAACAGTCCCTGAGGAGCACCAGAGCCAATGCGACGATCCCTTTGGAATCTACAGCGAAGACCGGCGACTTTGCAAAGCCAGAACGTGAACCTACGCTCCCCTGACTATAATGGTATTAACTTTTCTGTTGAATGTGGATTCGTTAAATCAACAAGATATCTGCCCCGCACTCCCCTTCTCTTCAAAGCTACACTACCACTTTTAGTTAGAAAATTTGTAGAATTCATCAATTAAAAGATCAAAGGGTTCTGACATGTTTTAACTTAGATTATGTAACAATATGATGTTTTGTTTGTAAAACGATTTAAGAAATACTTTAATAGAACAAAGTAAAAATGCCACACAGCAGGAAATAACCTTTATTTGTGTGTGGAAGTCAAAAGGTTAAACTGATTATTAACATGCAGTGGCGACGCGTAGGGGTGGCATGCCTGGTCACATGCCCCCCCAGATTTCTGCCAGGGTTTATTACTTAAATAAAAATAAAATAAAATATATTTATATTTTTTTCATTAGTGGGTTCAAAATAGGTGAGTGCGCAGTAGTTTATTTCAAACTTTCAAACCTTAACAACATAGCCAACGAATGTCTTTGACCCTTCACTGTTATATTTGTTCTCGCGTGATGTAACTAACTTTTTCAGTCAGCGCGTGAGAATGCGCGGTGCGGTATTCGAAAATTTGTGTTAAAAATGGACTGAAATTGATGTAGCCCTGTTATTAGCCTAAAATGGCAAAAAGACAACTACGTTTGGAGTTTTTCTACAACAAAAAAGCTAAATCACCAACGCCAGAGACATCAACAGAAACTGAACCTGACTCTTCTGGGAGTTCTGGAGTTCAGAATGTTAATAGCAAAGAGAGAGACAATACTTCCAATGCTCATACTACAGAGGTTAGTGCAGAAGGCCTGTATTGAAGAAGGCCTGTATCAGCCAGTAATTGATTTTCCAGCCAGTGCCTGTGGGGTCAAAACCAGAATTCAGGCAAGTGTGGTACAATGAGTATAAATGGCTTGAATACAGTGCACGTAATGACAGCTCTCTGCTTTTGTTGTTGAGCATTTGGCAATGGGCCAAACAGTGAACCGGCATTTCGAATTGCTGGTTTTAAAACATGGAAGAAAGCAAATGAACGATTTCGGGAACATTCAAAGTGCAAATCCCACCTAGAAGCCGTTGCTAAATGGAAGGGTAGGCTGCAGTCCTGTAAAACAGGGAGTGTTGCATCCCAGCTTGACAGTCAAAAGAAAAAAACAGTGGCATCGTCATGGCAACATTGCATTATAATGTTGTTGTAGCAATGAATCTGGAAACTCCATTTTTACGTTGTGACAACGATGCAGTGCAACGAAACCCACTATGTTGCTACAATGTTGTGGCAATTTAATATTGTTAGCTGGGTTATTGTTTGTTGTCACAAAAGTATAGTCGTGTATGGATAGAAAATAAGGAGAACGGTATCTGTGAAAAATGACTGGATGGGTCCTGTTCTACAATAATAATAATATATGAAAAACATTATTTACGTTTTAAATTTCAGTACTTTCTTGAGTACACTGCTCACAAAAATAAAGATATAGAATTAGGTCATATTTTTGTTAAAGCATTTCGTATTGGAAGAGACAAGGTGGCGTAGCTATGTTTAATATGAATGGAAAGTTAGCACCTGACAAGCCCAAGAAGTTGCTCTGTTTTCTTTCTGATTAAGAACACCCGCTAGTCGTCTCAATACTGTGGTGCAGTTGTCGCCGTGTCATTTTTTGGAAGAAATGGTTAAGAAATGCATTGTTACATTTTATCAAAAGTCGTTTATGTAATAATTTATACCCAAGACATTTGGGTAATTAAAACTCCTTTGTCTCTTGACAATCGACCCTGAACACAGCATACCACCAGAACCTTTAAATTGTGCCCTCCCACTATCGACAGTTACGCGTCGCCTCTGCTAACTCTTTTTTACATCGATATCAAAAGTACAGGAATTTGTTTTTTGTGAACTGCAATTTAAATCTTTTCTTCATTTGTTCAAAGTATGTTTTTGTTAAAACATCTTGTAAGAAAAGTTCTTCAGAGCAGCTTTCCTGTTGATGGCCTTTAAATAGCCAGGTTGAGATAAAAGCATATAATCAACAGGCCAATTTCTCAACCACAAAAATGATCTTACACACAGCAGGCCCTGCTCGGGAGAGATCTTTCAGTTGTTGTTTGTCACGGATTGACTCGCCTGGCTCTGGTGAGGTATCATCAATTAAGACATCCCAAATTAATAAGATTCAGTTCCAAGCAGAGCTTCAATTACCCACCGGCAAGGGCTAGTGCACCTAGAAGTAATTGGAGTTTATCACACTTATCAGTCGCCTGCACTGAAATGAGGGCAGTCAATGGCATTCAGGTAGAGAACACACACACACACACACACACACACACACACACACACACACACACACACACACACACACACACACACACACACAGACACACACACAAACACACACAATTCCTCCCATCATTTTAATTCCTGGGCTTCTGCCAACTTCTCAGGAAGGCGCTCAGTATTTAATGGTACAAAAAACAGAGAATGTCCTACTTTCACCAAGGTGAAAAAGAACTCAAGGCTTTGTTAACTCATAAAATTGTCAAGGACTCACATTGTGATATATACTGTAAAACCACCAATTACTACCATTACTTATTATTCTATCGTCATCCCAGTGGTTTAAAGTCTGAACTGCTGTAGTGAGTTTTGCTTCTGGTAAGGTTCCTTGGTTCTAAGATGTTCTTCCATAGGAGAAATCTCGTTCTCGATAAAAAAAAAGAAAAACAACAACACAGAGATATTTCATAAAAAGGGTTCATATTATATTGTATTTAAATTTTAACTCACTGATTGTAGATCCAGTCTCAGGTCTGTTTAGCGAACTGATGATCACAAAGCCAAAGCCCTCATTCTCTTTGCGGTGGATGATGACATCGTTCGTTTGTAAACTCTGGGACACAAAGCCCTCTGGTGGTGAAGCTCCTGCGGCAGCTTGCTTTGTGTTGTTGGGATAGGTAGCAAAGTCACTTCTTGGGGAGCTGTGTTGTGTGGAGACAGACCCAGGGCTCTTGCCATTCTCAGGGCATGGCTCACCTAGAAAATATTATAACCTGTTACTCTTCAGGCATCCACAGACAGGCATAACTGCCCACAATCCTCCCACCCTTCAAAACTGACACTTAAAACACAACTATTCAATACAGACACAATAACACACTGTTAAGGAAATGGACTACAACAGAACGATTACTTTACTTAAACCTGTTCTGCTTTTTCCCCATAGGTGGTGGTGTATTGCAGAATATAATACAGGTACTAATATCTTATGTATGTGACCTAACAAACATAAACATATATAAATAACCTAATATCACCCAGATTAATAACATGTACAGAAGGTAAATTCCCTCTGATTCAGAGATGACACACTGAAACAGAAATTCATTAAGGATTTTCAAAATCAATTCCAAACTAAATGCCACAGTTGGTAACAAAAGAGGATCTCATTTTCCTGCTGTCATGTTTTTAAAAGAGAATTCTTTGCATAAATAGAGCACATAAAGAAAGAAAGTTGCCTGTCTGGCTACCAGTGACCAGAGGCTGGCTTTTAAATCAATGAAGAGAGCAGAAAAACTGCTTGCATTAAAACAGCTGGGGAACATATAGGATATACAGAAATGATTCAGTCACTGTTCCTCACACTAAAATGCAAATTGCTTTTGCTATTTTATCACAAACAATGAGCTGTGGAGAAATACCTTTCATTGTGGCTTCAAAATCACATGATCTGGGTTTAAAATAGATCAGTGGGCATGCATGTCACTTTATCGTCATGGCTTTGAAAATCAGACATGCTGAATTTTGAATGCAAAATGCCCCAGCATTTTTTGTGGCAGTTTTGCATTAATGAATGTTTGCTTGGCACTGTTCTGCAGTATATTACCATACATGCCACCGATGCATAGGAAGAAAGTCCATATATTTATCCTTGGAAATTCTTTACAGCTAGTCTAGTGTTTGCTCTCGTGCTGTATTTTTTTTCTTCTTTTTTCCCCTCTCTCTCTTTAATGGCTGCTGAACCTCATGCACTGCACTGCTTTGCAGGGATTGTGTTCACATGACCAGATCTCAGTTTACTGGCATATGTCATATCCAGTCATATTGCAGAAGTGTATTGTTTCCTCACTGCTGCTGCAATGTGATTTGGTGTGTATGATTTTGAGTAAAATGTGGGAGCCAATGGACTGTGAAGGACTGGAGTTAGCAACACGCTTCATTTCGTACAGCATTCGTTGATCACGGGAAGTGTAGTGTTGAAGGCTCAGAGATATATTAAAGTCGGGTCCGCAAATTAAAATGGCAACTATCAAAGCAAAAAAAATAAAAGAAATAAATAAATAAATAATAAAAAAGAGGACTCGTTTAACAGTGACTGGAGTAAACCCCCTTTTTTCCTGAGGGTTTGAGTGTATGTCTGTTTGTATGCGTATAAAACACCCACCAACCCAACACCACCTCCCCACCCCCCACGCTGGTGTCCAGCTGAACAGTTTCCAAATTTTGGCAAGTATGTATTACAGGTTTAGATTATAGGGTTTTCTTATATGTTAAAAGCAGCTAATGCACATTATGCAGCAGTGTGAAATGTGTTCAACAAACTCTTCAGCTTTGTGGTCTCGCAATTGCTCCACAGACCTAAGCTAATGTAGACGATAACAACTAAACAAAGTAAATTGAAAGGTTGCTTCAAAAGCCTGAGAAATCAGTGGTAGCCATGGCAGCCTTTTCCCTGTTGCAGGACTGCCGCAATGCAGCAACGCAAAACTGTCACATGTTTGCAATCCTATTTTTTCTGACCAGCTTTGAATCAACAGCATTTGATTAGTCCTGCCACCAGGTGGCAGAAGAAAATACAAAATGCATTAAACAGAACAGCAGGGGGCGATGAGGACTTAAAGACTGCGCTTTAGGGAATTAAACTTTCAATAACCCTAAACCAGGTGGCAGCTACAAAGTGTAGGCAGGAAGTCAGGATTGTTTTTTTAACACCAGTTGCATGAATGTTATTTCATTTTGGCTTCTGCTCAAACCACGTGACTATAAGATGTTTGGATTACAAACAGGGTGTCTTGGTCACAGACATTCATCCAAATTAGGAATGTATATAATTTCAATTGAAAGTATAAAGCGCTCTAAAAAAAAGCAGGATTCAGTTTTAACAACGGTTAGAACAAGAAAAACAGAGAAATAACACAAACAGACGAGAACAAAAATGTACTGTTGAAGCACAATAAGATCATTATCCATAAGTTTAATGCTGTAAGTTCTATAAGATATATAAATACATTGACCGGCTTTAAAAAAAAATCGTTCGGCCAATGACAAGACTTGAGTAAAAGCTACAGTGCCAGGGTATTCAGCTCTCATCCACTTGTTCACTGTCCATTTTTGCAATAATCACCATAATATATTTTTTTAAAATTCATGCTTCAAACTCACTTTTTATTAAGCTTTTGTTTAGCTAGCAGTGTATTAGTTTGTAAAGTACCACTGGATGATTGCACTGTACATAGACACTACGGTGTAAACATGGATTTGGTGTGGAATATTATAATTGATCAGCATTAGTTTAATTAATCTGACTTCACCTGCCCAATCAAACAACCATGCTGGTTTAGAGTGCTGACAATCACCTTTTTGCAACAATAAAAACCGCTGTGAAGTTTCTTTCAATCACTTACCCACACACTGCACTTTTCTTCTCACAATGAGGTTGACTTGCCCATTTCTTGCAGCTCCATGCATGAGGTCGATGACGTATCGGTGAGTCTTTCCAGCAGTTGGGATCCCATCGACAAACAGCAGTTCATCCCCAGGCCGCAGTCGCCCGTCTCTGTCGGCTGAACTCTTCTCTATTATTGCTCCAATTACAATCTGAAACATAAACCAATGTTAGCCTGTCACTATATAAAACAGCCGTACACTTTAATGGGAAGGTTTGATGGATCGATCAAGTAATTTGATGAATGCATGAATGACTTAATAGCAAGATGGATAGGTGGTCGAATGAGTGTATAAACGGATAGACAGATACTCTAGATGTGTATAGGTAAATAAAGTAGTGATCATCGGTACAAAAGACTAAAGGCCAATAAAGTATGCTGTCAATTATTTTATTTTTATAAAAAATGATTACTTAACATTTGGCCAAATTGTTTTTGTTAAAATGGAATATCATTCAGTATTTCAAGTAGTCAAATAATTAATGTCATTGTGTATTGATCTGTAATGTAATGTATCGATTTTTTCTAGCCATCATCTTTCCATGACCACACAAAGCAAGGTTTCTTCTGACTCGGTCATTTACTCACTGGCTGTCCAGGCTCATCTCCACCCAGGATCCTGAAGCCAAACCCCGACTTTTGCCTTCGGAGATGGACATCCAATTCCCGGTAATCAGGATCTGATATGGGGAAAAGACACTTATCATGAAAGACTGACCACCGACAGTCTTTGGGGACAGGCAGAGCATGCTACTGTAATGGCGTGATAAAATTATCTTCTTTTGCAGTTCAATGTAATGGAAAGCTTTACAAAAACTGGTTTTGCAGTTGTTTTAGTTTTTGAAACACAGCTGCCCTCCAGCTGAATTACTTTGGAGCATGCAAGGCCAGTTTTGCATGGCATCTTTTGACTGAAACTACTTTTTTGGATTACTTTGGATTTGTCTCCACACATATGAACTGGAAGATGTCAGCAGCTCTGGTGTCCTGCAATTCATATGTTTAATCATGATATTTCATATGCTCCAGTTTACATTTAATGAGTGCTGGTGGTACCTGGCTTTTGAATTTCAGACTCATGAAATTACTTTAAGTGAGAAGATTATTTCATTAGGAGCATAGTCAGTCAATCAATAGAAGATCCACCACAATCCACAACTATTACATGTTAAGGTTTCCTTTTACAGGCTGGAGAAGTGTGTGTGTGTGTGTGTGTGTGTGTGTGTGTGTGTGTGTGTGTGTTTGTGTATGAGTGTGAAAGCTGGAGGGGTATTCATTTTAAAAAGTTAGGTTCTCCCTAGTGAAATTCTAGTCTGGCCTGTAACATTTGGTTTCTATACTAACATATTAACTGGAAATTGTTTTTCGAACATTTGAACATTTTATTTTACAGTTACCTGGCACATAACAAGTACAACATACAGAAAATATTTTAGTGGTTCACTTAATCTATTTGAATCTGCAAGAAATACTTTAGATTATGAGCTATTTTATATACAGCACATGTACTGCTGATATTTTTGTACTTCAGGTTGTCCCTTTAAATTACAGGTGTTCTTGGATGCTCTTATTCTTGATGAATACATTGTGACCTTTAAATTAAGACTTAAAACAGGAGATGGATGAATGAGCAGCACCAAAATGCCAGTCCGTTTAGCATTCCAGGCAGGAAAGTACAAATCCATAGCATATCCCCAGGAGTGCAACTGTTTGTAATGCATTATAAATGGCTTGGAGACACAATTTAAAAGTATCATTTTAAACTGAATTAAGTAAAGAGCACATCTTTTTTTGCATTTTTTTCCTGTTAAATAAAGTTACAATGTTCTAAAAAACGTCAGTTTGGAATAAGGTGTGTTTTATTTAACAGGAAAAAAAACGCAGAAAAAGATGTGTTCTTTACTTTACTTAATTCAGTTTAAAATGATACTTTTAAATTGTGTCTCCAAGCCAGTTATAATGCATTACAAACAGTTGCACTCCTGGGGATATGTGTTAAAAGAAACAGAGGCTCCTGTGAGCATGATGGTGAACCTTCCCACCCAATGTGCTGAAGTTGTTTTCTACTTGGGTTTACACAAGTCAAGCAAGATGAAGGTGCAAACACAATGCTTTAGTGCAGTAATTTGGCATGCTGGATGAAGCAGTAAACATGTCAATTAAAATCCCTCTACATGAATCCCCCCTCTACATTTTAATTAAACCACAGCACTGTGACTTATTACTGAGGGCCGGCAGGATCTGTTCGCCTCATTCAATCTTCCTGCTAAAAATAAACAGCTGATTGGCCTTTGCTAGCTTTTCCCCACTGAGAGAGCAAGGAGGGAATAGGGGAGGATAGAGTGAGAGAGAGGAGGAGGGCAAGCAAATCACGTGACTACAACGAGGAAGAAAGGGAAAGAATGAGAGAGATCAGCTTTATATGTAGAACCAGACTGACATTTCAACTGTGATAACCCTCTGGAGAGTCTTTATAGAGTACTAAATTCCCAGTATTAACTTTACTGAGAATGGAGCACTATCACAACAAATATGCATGGATAGTCATGTGATTAAATTGCAAGACCGCAGTGCAAGTGCTAAGAGGGTTTGAGCCCCAGCTAGGCATCGGCCTCAAAATCAATATAAAGTGGATTAAAAATGGAGAGCCATCACTTATGTCAATTTGGAAGGGTGGCATAGTTTCAATGAATGGCATGTAAAAAAATAAATAAAATAATAAAACAAATGGGCTTGTTGAGCTTTATCAGTTTTTGCCTGTATCATGACAAAACCAATGCACACACATACTGTACAGAGGGTCCTGATAATCTTGGGTTGCAAGCTATTTCACGTTCTAAACCTTCTATTCATGTATGTGGTAGATACAATGGAACAGACAGACGGACGGACAACTGGACAGATGATCAGATGGACATGATCAGTGCATAAAGGTTCACATTTTGAATGAGGACTCTAAAAATAGTGGCATTGATTTAACAGCATCCTTCTGGAGTACTCTGAAATATTTATATCCAGTAATCTAAAACTCGTCTATATAGTGATACAAAAAATCACTTGATGCAGATGCCATTGTTTATGGAAAAGACCCAGGAACATTTTGAGAAATACTCTGATCTGCAAGGTGGAGTGAATGTGGGTCAATACAGTACTACAATGGAAAGTATAGTCTCTGGGGACCTATACAGTAGATGTTGTATAATTAGCAGCATCTGTTTACGCACACTGAATTAGGAGTTTGAATAAAGAGGTTGAATAAAGGGATATCACTTTTCTATGTATTCAGATCTTTTCCATTAAGTACATGTAAATGGATTGTATGGGATGGCAAGGGTAGTTGAGATCAGGTCTGTGTAGGTCTCCTCTCCGCAGATTTACAGAAAATACTGTTTATTATACCATCTGCAATATGACCTATGATGGTAGTGTTAAAATCTTATTGCCTATCAGGATTCTAGGATGACCAAACCAGGCCAATTTTATGTTTTGTGCTAAAAGGTCTTTCACAACTGCATTACAAACTGGCATCTGTGCAATTTTCCATCTAAAAATACATCTATTATTATTTTTGAGATTCTGCATGTTGTACTACACATACTTGCATGATCACACAGAATAAAACACGACAACCGATTGCTCAAGCCTGTAGGGGAGTATTTTCCCATAGGAAGGTAATTCACAATGTATATACTTAATGTAAAACATCTTAACATATGGCATGACAACAATTCAAAAGTTAGAAAGGATATGGAAAAAAGATGTCAGCAATTTTAAATGCAGGATTTTTAAATACAGTAAAAGTGTAAAATGAAAATCTATATGCGTATCAAAAAAGTCTATGATCTTTGAAGCTCAAAGTTTCAGCAGCATTTACATATCAATAAGTAAATTCATAAAAATGAACAAGTATTAAATAAAAAGATCAGAATCATAAGCAGTTGCTTTTATAAATGCATTTCCTATTTTCTACCAAGGACATCCTGAGGGAACGAATCACAGATTGAACTGGTTTAGCTCCCTGAATACAGTATGTCTGTATGAGACTGATAAAACTACTGCTGACATCTCTAGATCTTTTGATATGTACATAGATTTCTTTAACATTTGAACTCAATTATGAATTTTGCTCCATGTTACATTATTTGTGATAACTTATTTCTACCAACAATGACTTAAGAAAAAATAAAGTACTGGGATACTTGCCGGAAGAATCCATTCGACATGCTGTCCTTGGTGGGCCTTGCTCTGAATGAGAAAAACGTGGAATTAATCCTAAAATGTGTTATAGATTGTCGTGTACACACTATAAGGATAATAGAACAAACCCACATGTTTTGCTTTTGTATTCTTTAAGTGCATCGATAAAAGGAATGTGGTATGCCAGAATCAAATGAAGTCACTAGTGCAAGTTCATTTTCACGTGAGTTATCAAAGTCTCGTAAGTGGCTTAAAAGGTAGTTTGATGTGTTCAGGTAACAACTCCTAACAGCATTTATACTGTAGTACCTTGTCTGAGCAAGAAACTGTTAATTGTTATTACAATTACTTTTCTACAACATAAATATACATGCATACAGATCGATAGACAGACAAACATCCAAAATATATAAATGGTTTTAGGAGGAGAGATAACAGCAAGTTTATTTGCCAGGCACTACAATAATAATGAAAAAGATGTATCTCTTTCATATGAGGAATATTGAAGCACCCCAGATAAACTTTGAGAGTGTTTTTTTCTAATATAGTGTGTGGGTTATGTTTTACAGTCGCACTTCTCCCCATTAGAAAATACCATATAATCCAAGTTCTTCATTTAAAACTCCCTGGGTTACTACTTGATGACATCACCCATTCTTTACAGCGATGCCATTTTATCTATGGAAGGCACTTAGTATATGTTGACATGAGGATGCCAAAATTAAAACAGCAAAAGTGATTATTTTTCTCCATCAGTCATCGTCATTTACAATAAAAAAGAGACAATGTGCTTTATTTTAATAATGATAACTGAAAAGAATCATGATCTGGCACAAAGCTTTCATTTCCTTCTGTTCTGCAAAAAAAAAAAGTACTCTAATAATGCTGCTGTATAGGTCTGCTACATCTCTTGTTTTAAATATTTAATATGAATCCTCAATTAATATCAAACTTTAACTCATTAATTTAAACAAAGGAAGTGATACTAATTGAAACATCAAGAAACAATATAACTCCAACCACAGTCTATACCACCACCTTAACCCAATGTCAATATTGAATGCTACTACGAGGAACAGCCCTAAGGTTTCCTCAAACACACCATCTTTTAAAAGCCAAAAAAAAACTAAATGAAATGAAAACTAGTACATCTTTAATTAAATGTAGATGTGTCACTGTACATTATAATAAATTGCCAAGCCCCTCTTTCCCCCCTGATAATTGTGTGTATAAATACTTTTTATATCTAAATCACGCCATGTTCCAGATGAGTTGACAAAACATCTCCTGAAATCCCTGTCGTCTTTGATAAAGGTCATCTTACGTAACTGAGTCTATGTTCTTTTTCCTTATATATCTACAGCAAAGCCACGCATGAATCCTGGTTGAGGATACTGCACACTAAGTCCCTGTTTGTACATGTAATTATTAGACTAGGAGGAGTAAAACATTCACACACTTGTTTTTGGAGTCCAAAAAGACGACTTATCCAATTTTAGATATAAAATAATAACTTGATACCAAGAGGGCATATGTTTCAATGCATTTACCCAGTCTTTAATTAACTAGCTTGAAACGGTAATGTAACAAAACTCAAAACCAAAAACTTGAGGGTGCTTAAGAGAGCTTGAATTACATCACTTAATCATTTGGAAAATAGACATTAAAGAACATTTTCATTGTAATGATTGTCAAATAATTGTTTTAGTTTCTTATTAGGATTTTTACATATTGTATTGTTTTCTAGGTCTCCTTTCTCAAAATAATTAGAGTTAAAGACTGGATCAAACACATGCCCCAAATCTTTTACGAGGACCGAGAAATTAGACATGCATTACATATTATTATTATTATTATTTATTTATTTATTTCTTAGCAGACGCCCTTATCCAGGGCGACTTACAATTGTTACAAGTTATCACATTATTTTTACATACAATTACCCATTTATACAGTTGGGTTTTTACTGGTGCAATCTAGGTAAAGTACATTGCTCAAGGGTACAGCAGCAGTGTCCCCCACCTGGGATTGAACCAACGACCTTCCAGTCAAGAGTCCAGAGCCCTAACTACTACTCCACACTGCTGCCCACATACATATATGCACACACACACACACACACACACACACACACACACACACACACACACACACATCATATAATGAGGTACTTGTGGAAATGCACCTTTTTTTTTTTTTAGCGTTTCCAGGCTGTTTTTCTCATTTTTGAATATTATGCACATTTTCTTTACCTAGGATAATTGTCTCTGCAACTTTACTGTTAATTATTTGACCAGAGGGCACAAAGAGGCATTTGTGAGCTTAATGGGTCATCTACCGTATGATATACAGGACTTCCATCTTCCAATCCCAAGACTTGGATTTACTGAGGCACAAGCAACACTGCTAAAGGGTTTCAATATATTTTTAGACTTTGCCCTGCGTGGTGTGTGTGCCCTGGTGTGTGTGGCTCTCATTGACACCAATTTCTGTTACTTAAGCTTACCAAAAAAAAAAAAAAATACTTACACACCAGGGGGAAAATACCACAGAACATAACCAATCTTACTGTGTATAAATGTTTTTCTTTTGTTGTTTCAATATTTTTAGCTCCACTATAATAGTCACTATCATTCCCAAATGCATGTATAGTAAATGTTTGTGTTGCCATGTCATCCTCATTTCTTCTTTACTCCAGTGGATCACTTCTTTCAAACAACAGCAGTATTGATCTGTATTCTTTTTGGAAGCCAGTTGGTTCCATTGTACTGTATCAATGGACACACTTGATTACAGGCCAGTGACTTGGGATTATGCTGGTCCTACTGTTCCACAGGCACATCCTATCAATAACGTGGATGATTAATATTAATCCAATGGCTTTACACATAATGTGTTGACATGAGATTAGGCAGCATTTCTTGATGATCACTGCATTGTTCTGATGGTGCTAGAGCAGCCAGTAAGGGCTCAATATCTCATGCATGGATGGGATTGTTCAACCAGCCTGGGTGGGTAGTTGTGACCATTTCCTTTAGAGACCTTACTGTTTCGGTTCCTGGTATCCATTACTCTTTTCTAGCTGACAACTGAAGTCAAATATGTTTTTCAAAATGTTTGAAGGGTTGCTGAATCAGGAAATAATCATTTTAAAAATGTTTTAATTAAAAATGGCCTCTAGATAGTTCTGACAAATGTTATGCTCATGAACAATTTGATTGCCAGAAATTAATTACTCCATTTATCCACAGTGCAGTTGTAAACTGGCCCTAAACTAGAAGGGCTGTCTACTCCCTTTCAAGCCCTAGCTTCTAAGAAATGCCCATCACAAATTCCTGCTACAATTAGACCCAAACATTGCTGCAAAATAATGTGTAAACAATGAGAATCGGGGCCTTATGTGTATGGTTGTTGCATAGTTTAATAATTTGTTTGCCAAATGTATTCATATTTTGTTTGGCTCCCTCGTGACTAACACAGCAAATGCACTCCGTCTGGACTAACGGTGCTTGCTTTTTCCCAGCATGCCGTATACACACTAAATGGCAGGGGGCTAAACTCTGGTGAGGAACTATCAGGTTGAAAGTAAATAAGAGAAACAACATTTTAACCAATTACTTTTCAAAATCTTTATAATGGAAAATATCTAAACCAGATACGAGTTCTGTAATATCTTAGCCTCTGATTTAAATGAATGCAATGCATTTCCCTTTTGCTTCTAGGAATCTGACCTTCCTGATTGGGGGCAAGAGTTAAAACAGAGACCCCTGATATTTCAAAAAGGCATATGTGTAACTGTGCTTACAGCACACAGTTGTGCCTGAAGCTTTTTAAACAGGCAATTAGGATTATTCTGTGTTAAATCAGATGTGACAACCACAAATGTTATGTCAGCATTGTTACATTAACAACTGAGGGGTGCAGGGGGAGGGTGCATAATTATGAATAGCTATTTGACTTGTACATTAAAATGAAATCATGGTTGTTACTTACGCCTACTCTCATAGATAGCTCTCGACTTCTCATACAGGTCATAAGGGTCAGGTTTTCTTTGATCAAACCCATCAGCTGAGTCTGGGAATGAAGCCCTATGGAAGTTTGGTGGGAAGGGAACATTCTGTGGTATAACTGGAGCAGATAAGCTGGTCTGGGGGCTGCCTTGGATATCCCACTGCTCCAACACCTGCAAACACATTGGGATTCATTTGTTATTTTTTTCTGAATAAACTGCTTCTAATCTGCATGTGAGATCCATTATATTGTTGTGTGAAATGTGTGTTGAATTTGGTGCTCATCAAAAGTGCCAGCCTGACACTGATCACTGAAGACTTCATTACCTGCCTCTGCAATGTCTCTTAACCTTACCATACACAGAACATTCCTCAGAGGGGAAACAGGGTTGTTCATATACAGCTCCTTCACAATCTTTGGTCCCTATAAGAGCTTGTGGCAATTGTGATGATCTTTAAGGATATGGATATCCAGCCACTGGCACAAGCAGAACTCATTTTATGCAGGCCCTCCTAAAGCAAGCAGATAAAAGTGCCTTTGCCTGTAACCCAGAGGTGACGGTCTTTAGACCCCACTGCCCGTTGCCAATCCACTGACCTATTCAACAGTTTAAAAAAATCCATGTTAGTTTAATCACTTTGCAGAGGACTGGAATTATTGGGGTGGAGGAAGAGCAAGGATTTCTAGACGGAATCTCTTGAACGGAGCTCTCCATTAATTCCAAAACTCTGTCTCATGACTGTTTAGATCAGGTTTTCATCACATCATAGAAACACAAGAAAGTGTGCACCACTATTATGCTGGCCTGTGTGTTCTTAATCATAGATAATAGCTCGACCCCAGTGGCAGATGCGTATTAGTTTGCAAGAAGTTACATTAGTGTTCTGGGTAGTTCATTATGTTTGAAACCATGCAAATGATTTTATTCCTCAATGAAGTGGCTTTTGCACTTTGAAATATGTCTCACTGAGTAATCTCACATGTTAGTCTGCTATCACCATCATGGAAAAAATATTATTAGGGCAACAACGAAGGGTACATTTTGACCTTTGAAGGCACGGAACACATTACCGAAGGAAGGTTCGAACCTTCGACGGTACTAATTTGCATAATTTACTGGTGATGTCACCATAGCTACTTGTTTACATTTGATTGAAAATCCTATTATTTTACAGGTAAGCCATATAAATGGAATAAAACATTCATATGTAAAATTACATTATATAGAACAGTAATCATGTTTTTATAATTTAAATAAAAATACACATTGTTTATTTACACGTAATTGATGCTGCTTGCACGTAAGCTTGCATTGCAGCAGCACTAACTGCAGCGGACTGAGGCAAAACAAACTTAATTTAACAGTCACTGTTCCAAGCAGGTTATCAGTCACAGTCACATTTTACTACTACTACTACTACTACTACTACTACTACTACTAATAATAATAATAATAATAATAATAATAATAATAGAGACTGGATGTGCCTCCATAATACATCAACAAACACTTGCACAGTTTGTATTCAACTTTTTTTTTTGCCATCTGGGCATTTAACAAAAAAAATCCCAAACAGCAGAGGGGTTTCGAGACATTTCTTTCAATACAGCTTACGCTGTACAGCGCTTTGCTGTCGAGATGTTGAATGAAGAAATTAGCCTCTGGTTAACATGAGCTGAAGGGGGGAGGGACGGACAGGGCTCAGTTTTTTTAAATTAAAATTATTAGTGTTAGCGTATATTTTGTATTCTTCAAACATATTCTACCAAAGCACTTCTCTTATACTGTCTTGTACATGAGGTATTCAGTACATATTTCACTGAAGCATTACCAACGCTAGGCACCCCCTAGTGCTTTGGATACTAAATACCCTGCTCCGTACACGGCAGTGGCACCATATACAGTTGGTACGATTTGGTTGGATTTTAATACAACAATTTTTGTTAAAATAATATGCATTATACAAATACAAAGATAGAATTTTGCATGTGAGTGACATTTAATGTCTGATTTATAGTATTCAAACATTGTCAAACGATTTCTATTAACAGAAAAAAAAAACACCAACACACACAGTGCGTGAATGGCGTCTGACGAACCTTCGAAGGTTTAAAACAATCTTCAAATTCCTGGCTAGCGAGCGGACCTTCGAACCTTCTAATACAGCCCTAAATATTATACAAATATACAGTATGTATTTTTCTCAAGGGTTTATAGCAAAAACAGTTTATGCATGAATGCTTTTATCCAAAGTGCTGCAGAAAGAAATGCTAGAAGAAACAATGTACAGTATCTGTTATCAAATCAATTCGATATTTTGCATATGTGATTTATGAAAAAAAGACAAATTAACTATTTGTTTATCAACACTTGAAAGGTTTTGTTCCAGTGTAGTATGACTATTTTCATACTTATGTATCATATAATTTTTTCATTCCTTTCCCACGTATTTCAAGGAACTTTAGAAAAAAAAAGTATCTACATAGTGATCAAATGCAAATGGCTGGTGTAAAAGGATGGAGTTTAAGTGGTTAGTGGTACAGAATCTTAGCCTGCCTGCAAAAGACACATAAAAAAATGTGTTAAACCACAACAAAAAGTTTAGTGCAAATAACCTATATATATATATATATATATATATATATATATATATATATATATATATATATATATATATATATATATATATATATATATATATATATATATAGTGTATATGACTACTTAAGAGTTCTCATCATGCAAACTTTAGTAATAAGGTAACTTTCTAGGACAATATAACAAAAACAAACACACAAACAAAAAAATAAAAGATAAGTCTCTTAGCTCTGTGCCTAGTGCCAAGTTTGGAGGATTATTGTAGTATTTTTGTTGTAGTAGTTGTTTATAGTTTCTCTCTCCTAAACTTGGTGCCAAGTAGAGGCAGATTCATGCACTAGACATGAGCATGAACAGTTAATACCCTGTTAAGACACACAGGAGTCAGTTGTCAACACACTACAGTGTACAGTAAGTGCAGTGTGTTATTAATAAGCAATGCTCCTTGCATGGGATGCACTTGATTATCTTACCATTCTCTTTGTTACATATTTTATAGTAAACTATTTTATTGATATTTGGTTTATTTATTTAAAAAAAAAAAAAAAAAAAAAAAAACATTCAGCACCTTGGACAGAGGCATTTGTTTCTGTAAAAGAACAAATTAAAAAAAGAACACAGTGACATCTCATTTTTAATTATATATGTGTTTGCTTGTGTGTTTGTTTCTTTATTTACTGCAAAAGGTTAGCTTTTAAGACTGCTTCTCCCTGAGGAAATTATTTTAAAATAAACCTTATCTGAAATCTATAGAATTCCATATTGAATTGCTACAGAAAGAACATTATTTTTTTTGCTTCTTCTATTAATTGAATTTCTAGCCATGCTGTAAGGAAAAATGCTTTCGGGATATATTTCATCTATTTTTCAGTTTTCCATCTGGTTTTTCTCTGAACTTTTTTTTTTTAAATTAAAGATGTTACATTCCTGAAATGTTTTTTTTTTTTTTTTTAAATAACTTGATTCAACCTCTCAAACAGTATATAATATTTTGTCATATGAATAAATGTATACATATAGACAGGATATGTTTTTGTATTTTAGTGTTGAAGTTAATTATGCACAAGTCTTGCCTCTTTAAAATGCCACAAGGACTACAGTAAATGATATATATTCTTTGCAAGTGGTACAATACCCTTTAAGGTACTCTGTTCTCTAGTAACTGCTATGAGTCTTAAGAGTCTAGTAGACACAAATTTTCTAAGTGTTCTAAGTCGAAAGCATGGATGCAAACAGACTGGTTCAAGTCATAATAAAAAAAAAAGAATGTAATCATTTGACTTAAATAACATGAACTTTAATAAGAAAAAAATACTGTGCTTTCTCCTTATTTCAGCATCGAAAAATTCACATAATCAGTGAATGTACATTTAGGTCATTTTGATGTGTTTTTTTTTTTTTTTAACATGTCTGTAACAGACTTCAACAGTTAATTTACTATCCACCATAATGTATGTTACATTTTAGAAAAAATAATGAGGGAGCACAGCAATGAAGTAATAGAAGCAATCTAAGTTTCTTACATTCTACAGATTTTTTTATTGAAAATGGCATTCTAATCAAACTAGTTAGCAGCTGACGCAAGACCACCCAGCTGTTGCTAAAGGTTAATATTAAAATCGTATGTACCAAGTAAGCTACGTTTGGAAGACAATGCATTTTACCTGTTTAGAGGTCTTCCATGGTGAAAAGTGACCTGCAATAGTAGAAAAACAAAAAAGGTTTAGCCTATACATCAGTATTGTGAATATATACTATTGATATGGTCTCATTGGCGAGATTGAACCTGAACTTAACGTTCAAGCACACAGTTCTCATGCCCACACACAATCACACACTGGACCAGGGTCAGGGAAGCAGAGTCTCCTGGGTGCTGCACAAAGCTACACGGGAGTGAAGGGTTACAGGTTTTAAGTCCTCTGCCTTCCTGGGTTTCCTTGAAGCTTCACTAGGCATGCAAATACAAAACAGATAAGTGTCTCACAAATTCAGAGTAATATTCCACAAGCACAGTCTTCTCCGAACTCAAGTCTGAAGGAAGCAACCCAAACGCAGCAGTGCGGAGTGCCAACTACCAATGGGAGTTTCAACTCTCTACAGACAAGACCTGATGTATGTTTGTCAATTATTTGCCAAGCTCCTTATCCCTGTTGTACCATACACTGCTACTATGCATAACTCACAACACCCACAGCACAGTGACTCAAGAAGTTACTATTAGTGTGCAAAATAAATTTCAGCCTAAGTCTCTTCGCTTCCCTGAGAACACTGAGGCAAATTCAGTGCAACTCTGCATCCCTTTTCTCAGTTGATGGAGATCAGTGAAGCTGCTGCATAGCCATTAATATAGGCTTTGAATACTATTAACACACATACTGTATATAGCTTGCCAGCAATATAAATAACACGCTACTGGTGTAAGGTAAAAAAAGTAGGTCACTATCCTTTCATTTACAACTTGCGCAACAAAATCTTGTAACAAATTCTCATGCAAAGATAAATCAAGGAAGCAGTCCCCAGACATCAGTATCTCAGCCAATAAGCACTTTCATACACACTTTCACCATGTGGGGCACGGGCTACACAGCAAACATGGACAATCTTACAAATCCTGATCATAGTTTCTATTTTTGATAGTTCAGTAACATTAATATGTAGTTTTGATTTTGAGAAAAAAAGGATTTGAGAACCAGGTTTAAACAAGAGCCATTTTCCATTTAATTTTGGTGCCATTTAAAACTGTACATTCACAAAATGTATACTGTAACTTGAACCCTGTGTTTACACAGCCAAAGAATTATCACTTAACCTTGCCTGCTTACCCCCCAGCGGGCTGCTTATCAGAATCCAGGCTGTTTGCAGGGGAGAACACACTGCCACTTGCTTGTATACTGTGAAGGTTGTGATTGTTCTCATTTTTAAAGCTGATCTTGACTCACAAACACTAAAATCACCTGCAGATGACTCTGGCTAATCCAAACCCCTGTAGTCCAAACCAATTTATTATCCAACCCACGCTGTGAAAATGAAATGCATGCTGACAGCAGCTGTGAATGTCTAGCCTAGTAAATTTAAATATTACTAAAACTACTACAGGTAATGTTATTAAACAATTGTCTTTGTATATTAAAGTTACTAAAAACAATTGTAATAAATGATTTTTGATTAATTTGGGTAAGTTAGAAAACATTAAACAAAGACTAGATTAGGCATTTTAAATCAGGAGTGACCAGATACAATGACTATATTATGAGTATATCATAAGTGTTGCTGATGCAGTTTAATAATAAAAAAAAAAAAAAAACTGGATGAGCTATTCTGAAGATATATCAAGGTTTCAGACAACACCTATATTACAGTATACAGTATTCTGGTTGTAATGCTGTTACCAAGTTCCAAAGCAACTGGAGATGCAATTTTTAAGATACTGGTGCCACTGCTACAGTGTAACCCTGTTGCTGAAATAATACGTTCTAAATATAAACTGCAATATATTGGTAGATTAAGTTTTGGCTTTGCTTCATCTGCTGCTTTTTGAAGATGAGCACAAACGTATATAAAAATGTGAAAAAGGATTGGAGATTTCCTTTAACCTGATTGGTCAATATGAGGTCCTTAACCTCTGATAAAGACTGTCACTGTTAATCACTGTTCCAAATCAATCCCTTATAAAATACGTAAATACAGTATTTATGTATTTTACCTTTTTTCTGCTTGATGAAAGTCAAAATCTCTGTTCAAGTACACACCTTCTGAATGTTGTCTGTCAATGTAGACCAAGTCTGCTTCACCACTATCCTATACATTGAATCAATCTATTTAAATGTAGTATAGCAAATAAAGTAAAATAATAATAATAATAATAATAATAATAATAATAATAATAATAATAATAATAATTTAAAATCGAGACTAGTGTTTGCTGTCAGCTGCGATTCAGTAACCACAACAGCAACTAGTCTCTGGTTTGAATGACAAGTTGAAGACATCAAACAACTGTATGCAGTCTGAATACTTTCAGCAACGTCATATCACAGTAACAGCAAAGGACGGTGCTCTCTTTTCTAACAAAGCCAGGAAGAAGTCTTTGAATAAACTTTCTGAACACACTTTACTGAACAAACTACACGATTAACACATGAGGACTACTAGCTATTTTTAATTAATACAACTTTTTTTTTTATTTCGCTAAAACATTTTACAGTAACTTAATTGAAACTTACACAAAAACACAAACCTGCACTCAAATCCTAATTAAAAAATAAAAAAAGTTAGCTGTACTTTTATTCTTTTACATGTTTTACAAACAGTTCACAAACCCTGTTCGCATTTGTGTTCATGCAAGTAGAAGATTTTTTTTTTTAGTACTAAGGTATTATTTAGGCTACTGAAATACCCATATGCAATATAGTCCACCACTAGGATACAGAAGCCTGAGGGACGGCTGCCAAACCATAGATGTAATTCTGATCATACTGCATTAGTCATGGAACATCGAGGAAAACAATTTAATTCATTAGCAACAAAAACTAAAACAAAAAAAAGAAAAACATTCAATGTTATTTTTTTTTTTTTAAATCGTTCTATTTGCTAATAGCAATAGAACCCTCATAAAGGTGTTTTCTGTATGGTAAGGCCCTTCTCATTATGTTAAATGCCCTCGCCTTGGGACATTTAATGACACAAGGTGGGCCTTACCAGACGGTAAAGTCATCTTCTTTGGGTCCTATTGCTTAAGTAATATATCAATGCTAGAAAGCCTGCGAAATTGATTTTTAAATCTTCCTTGGCACTGAGAAGAAGCAGCTTCTTTGTACTAATCAATTTTGGTTTAACAATCAGACTAAGCCAGAGTGACTGCTATTTCGCTTTAAAAAAAAAAGGAAAAATAGGATACTATAGTTTTCTTTATGTGTAGAACAGTTACTTGATCCATCATTTTAAATATTCTGTTTGATAATTTGGACATGTTTATTCACCAAATACTATTGATATTATAAGAACAAGTACTTTCAGCTGTTCTAGTGAAAACCTCTTCATAAATCCCCCTGAAACAAGGAGAAATAAACCCTACAACCACAGCAGAAGACCCTGTAACTAAATCAAGGCTGCAGACTTTAAACATACCCAGGTCCATTGCAGAACTGTAACATCCATAGGTTTAGAATTGTCATGCACGTTCATTTGTTACATGGTTCTCAAATATGCAGTTTTAAAAGAAACACATGTCATATCTGGTAATATACTACTGGGCAGCAGTGTGGAGTAGTGGTTAGGGCTCTGGACTTGACCGGAGGGTCGTGGGTTCAATCCTAGGTGGGGGACACTGCTGCTGTACCCTTGAGCAAGTTACTTCACCTAGATTGCTCCAGTAAAAAAAAAAAAAAAACTGTATAAATGGGTAATTGTATGTAAAAAAAAAAAAAAGTGTAAAAAATAATGTAATTGTATGTAAAAATAATGTGATATCTTGTAACAATTGTAAGTCGCCCCGGATAAGGGAATCTGCTAAGAAATAAATAATAATAATAATAACAACATTAAATAAATCTGTTTGCAAGTCATACTTTCTTGTTGTCTTTATCTTTGATCATCTCTCCAGGAGAGTATAATTATCCACACCCTTTAAATGCCCTTTATCACCATTTCATTAGTTCAGGACAAAAGTCACAACACAGAAATTTGAGTTTACTAAATGTTTTATTGATGATTATGCGATGTATGGAAGAAACAATTTGGCACCAAACCTTCTTGGTTTGAGGGTCCGCCACCTGGCCGTCTTGACGAGGCAAGAGACACATAATAGATTGTACCTAGAAAAGTTACTGGGGCGGAGATGGGGAGGTGGAGGGATGCGAATGAATCAAATGCAAGAGAGGGGTAAGTTACATGGGTATTTATGTGTTTTTGGTAGGTTACAATGAGATGAATATATGTGTAGGGGCCGTCCCTCTTCCCAAACTTTAGTTTATAAACTTCATGATATGCAAAGCCGGGTTTGTATTTATGTCTTATTAAAACAAACTTAACAAACTATATAATATACTCTTGGTAAATGTTTTTTTTTTATTTAACCTAAACTTTACAATAATCCTCCATGTCAACAATGACATGTGCACACAGGACTCAAGCCAGTTATTATTAATATTATTATTTGTTTATTTAGCAGACGCCTTTATCCAAGGCGACTTACAGACACTAGGGTGTACAGACACTAGGGTGTGTGAACTATGCATCAGCTGCAGAGTCACTTACAACTACGTCTCACCCGAAAGACGGAACACAAGGAGGTTAAGTGACTTGCTCAGGGTCACACAATGACTCAGTGGCTGAGGTGGGATTTGAACCGGGGACCTCCTGGTTACAAGCCCTTTTCTTTAACCACTGGACCACACAGCCTCCTACAATGTTGTTATGCTGGCTTGTTAGTTTTCCAAATTGTTTTTATTTTTATTTTTTACAAGGGTAGCATTATGCTTTGGATCATTGTCATGCTGAAATATGAAGTTAGGACCAACCAGCTGAGTTCCAGATGGCAATGCTTGAGACATTATTTGTATCTTGCAGCTGCCTGGGTTTCATTAATGATTTCAACTACATACTTGTATTGATCCATCATGACTTTCAGGTTGGGGACTTTGATAGGTTGGAGACACTATCCTGTATTGTAAAAAATGGAATTGTTCTGAAACAGTGATAGAAGTCTTTATAGCACTGACTTCTATCACTATGTCAGAACAATTCAATTGTTTTACAACACAGGATAGCGTCCACAACCTACTTAATTTATTTTGTCTTGTTCCCAGTTCAGTTTCTTTGTCTGTTGCCCTTTTCACTGCTGTGGCTTTCTAGATATAATTTGTAGTACACAGATCTCAAAGTGACAGGTTATTTGTCAGTTTCCTGCTGGATCACTGATTACTTTAAGGACTTTCAAAGTCGATCTGCTTTAACTGGTACTTTTATTGCAGCGACCTCAAAGTTCGAAAAACAACACCTGCAGTAAGGTTTATTCTTTGCTATTTGAAACATGTTTCCCCTCACAGATTGCCATTATAGAATATATCACGCAGTATCAATACTGCAGTGGCAGACATCTCACCAGAAAGGCTGTAATCCAACAGACAACTTTATCAAAGCTGCTTCCATATAATGTTCTCATCTGGAAAACCAATCCAACCTAAAACAGATCCGGCTTTCCCAATTATGCTGATAAATACTGTAACAGAATATTCCCACACTCATAAAAATGGTACACATGCTGCTGAAAAAAAAACACCATTTTTTTCCCCATTTCCATTTATAAATTCTAATCTGACAGAGATAACCTTGTTGTCATTGAGAATAATGTTCTCCCCAGTTTTTTTATCATCGCTTTAATCTAGCATCCATTTGTCTTCATTTTGTTCCAGTACTACTAAACTATTTAGAGGTCATTCCAAGAATTTTACTGAACAATAAAACATGCAGCCAAAAGTGTGATAGTGTGCTTTGGTGTTTGTAAAACTGGGTTTAAGATCATGAATACCCCCCTACCCCCGCACCAGTAAATAACAAATGTTGTTTCTTTTTAAAAAAAATTGTTTTAGTTCAAATTCATGATTACTCAGATGCAATGCTTGATATATGCAGTGTAGTTAAGTTAAATTAAATTAACATTAATAGACCAGGAAGATATACTAAAAACAAATCAGAGCCTCTGTTTTGTACAGATACATATCAGAGTACAAGACAGCCTCATAAGAAGCCAAGTGTCTATCAAACACTGATTATTATTGAAACAAACTCCAAACAAACAGAAAGCCATACCACACACACACATGTAGTATCTGTCACATAGTACCATTCACTTTCCCCACTAGTTAGCTTATTAGTAGTCCTTGAGCACAAGCCGGCATTTTTAAAATCGCTATATCATTCCATCGATGTGAAGTTGCACTGAAATCCTTTAGAGACCAATTATCGCTCCTGTCTTCATCTGTCTGCAATTAGCATGTGGGCACTTAATGGTGTAGGTAGGAGCTAATGAGTGTGTTTGCAAAGCATGCATTAAATCAGACAAAGAGGGAGAGGATGACCATTTACATGCTAGGGGTGGTGAATGCTATGGCAGGTTGCAGAATGCGTTATAAAACTTCATCATATAAATCACCTCTATGTAGTTTTGAACTGTGTAGTACACAAATGCCTCCATGTTCTATTCCAGATCTCTTAGTACTATAAGCTGTGGTACAAGGTCTGCAGGCTAACTTTAATCATTAGTTCCCCGGGCTATGTCAGAGCAGGAACGTAGGTAGAGGATGAAAAAGGGGTTAAGCAGGTCAAGATTATCCCTTTGGGAGGGAACATGCCCGACAGCAGAACACATGAAAGAAATTTGGGGTGGGTTGCAAGAGCACTTTGAAAACAGCTGAGACAGACCTGAAATGCACTAGTAATACGAATCTTATGGGGCTTGCGTCGAAATGTAAGGAACCCTGAAGCTAAGGAAATAAGACTATTAACATTCTTTTCACTTGTCTAGTCAGACTGACTGCTGGGACCTGTACTTTTTTATTTATGTCATCTGTACTAGATAGCAGCACTGTATTTGACAGTACGTGCTGCTCTCTAGTATATTTTAGCCTATATTTTCTATTTAGCATGGTCAGTGTGGTCTACCATGAATTATCACATTGACTTCCGACCATGTTCCAATTCAGAAAGTCTTAACTGGGGTCGGTTTTGATAAATTAAATTAGCAAGAAACTGTTTGTTGTTGGGTTATTTAAAAACAGTTTAAAGAGTAAGTAGTGGGTTTCTGAAAAATATAGCTTTACAAATAACATACCTGTAATTTTTCTTTTCATTGTTAACATCCTGACAAATTTTTACCCTTAGAACTTTAAAGACTGTTTCAAAACTCTTTTCAAAATGTCCTCTCTAGTGCACTGATAGTGTAAGGATTACTGCCGACATTGTCAAACAGGTAACACAGCAACAACGATCCATGGTGTGGTACGGAACAGAAAAGCCAGTGCACTTCTTGTTATTTTATTTAAAAAAAAAAAGCTCTTCCTGCAGTGACAGAGGACAGATTTCAAACCCCAGTGCACTAGAGCGGCCATTTTGAAAACAGCTTTATTTTTCGGAACCCCGTTACTTATTCTTTAAAGGGCAAATTTAATACCAACCTTATTTCATTACCCAAAATAGTCTGTTAGGAATACAAATATAAACGCATAAACTCTGTTAACTCATGAGTAGGATTGTATTTTCTTCATGTAAAAAAAACGGCATTTCATGTTTAAAAATAATTCTGTCAAGATATTTTACGATCACAATATGTATTAAAGCAGAAAAACAGCCTTGTCACATTCAATATTGATTATGTTATCTTGTTATTATACAGTAAATCTTCCTAATATTTAAATGCTTACCTGAAAAATAGTCAATGTTAAATTGTAGAATATTTAGTTTTGTATGTCCATATTTTAGAGACATTTTACTGTCCCATCAGTGAATTATCAAATTAAATAATGTAAAAATTCAAACAGACACGTGAAGGGCAGGATTTTCAAAAAAACAATGTTATTGTATCGAACTTGTGGTATAGTAACGAGAGCTTTAGTAGCAAGTGATTTTCAAACTAAATGTGTTAATTAAATCAATATGTTATGCTTTGAAATTGAGCCGATGAGGTTGTTAATGAACGCATTTCTAATTGTCGCAGGTCACCTACATCACTCCTGTCTCAATGGGAAGGGAAATTAGTTAATCAAAATGCATGTTAACGAGATCAAGAACAATTAATGGAAGCACAATTTGCTGTTATGGAAACTACTAGTATACAGGGAGGCGGCTCTCCCCTTAGCGAGCAGCAGCCAAATGGAAATAAAAAATAATGGGACTATCTATGTTGTGTATAAATTTGTAAACTTCATTTAAAATTGTGCATTTTGTCATGCAGAATATACATTTATTTAAAACACTTCACATATAAAATGCTGATTTACAATTATCTGGCATGTGGGTAAAAATCGGACGTCACAGATTAAACAAATATAAAATAAACCCCATTAGTCATTTCCCCTCATTCGGGGGGATATTTTGCCACAGTTTACTATGTACAACTCTTTTAATGTGCATTTTGCAATATTTTTTTGGGTTAAAAAGAAAAAAAAAAAACTACCGTAAGCCATCTATGTATATTGGTTGGAATTTATTTTCTTATGATGACATCTAATTTTGTATGTATTTCAGTATGTACGATTGTGGGCTATAAATATACGTTTCAAGTGCCATTGATGTTTTTAGTTGTTAGTTATTATACATGTATGTATGTAACACTTAATTATATAGTTAAGCTTTTTAAATTACGATAGAACTCTCTAACCCAATACACAATTTGTTTATAATTAATCGTTCGCTGAATTCCTCTAATCATGCATTTTCTCTGTTATTCTTTGCTCGCCTCCACGATAAATAAATGATTAGAAGTAGCCACCGAACACTTAAAGTATTATAAGAACATTTTATATGCATACAAATGTGTGAAGGTGACAACATTAAATACATTTAGGCACATTCCATGTCAATGACCTCGATCACATTCCTAGTGCATCGCTGTGTCCTTGACACCTGTTCTTCATTCTTGTGTGGATAAGACACGGCTGTTAAAAGCCAAGGATGCATTTCAAATTTACACTATTGGGATGGGAATTTTCACGGGGAACTACATATTACACGGAAATGGGTACATTTCATTGAAATCATGAAATCTGTGATAACCATGAAAAAAAGCCTTACTCATGAGTGAGCTTTTAGAATAGGACCCATAGTCTAGTAATACATGCCCCATGAGATCAATTGTATCACATCCACTAACATTCAGAAGTCTTCGCAGAATCAATAAAAGCTCTATTTTGGTATCACATCCAATTGAAATTTGGATTTCACATCTTTAATGCTATCAGTATACATTTACTAGAGCCATAATGATAAATATGTTAACTTCCTTTAAGCAACTATAACCCTACTTTTTTTCACGCACTCTACAGTATATACATATATTTTTTTATTGTGTTTATTTTAGAAACAACCTGTACACGACAATTTCTCCCAGTAATGTTTCACAACATAAACCCAGAAAATAAAAACATAATCTTCATACCAGCAAACTAGTACTTTGTTGAGCAGAAACACCTTAAGCTGAGGGAACATGAAGCTGTGTGGCTTGGAACTTGGTTTCAGGAGACTAGCTTTCAGGCCACTGCATGGCACACCAGGAGACACCTGGGTTTTGATACAGCAAAGTTGCCTCAAACTAGGTCTCCCAGAACCAGGTTTTAAGCCACTGTTCCTGACTTGGGTTATATCAAACCAACAATTTGTAACACAAGAATTATGTTAAGCAATGCAATTGTCAATCAAACGGCAGGGGAGGGGGGTCTGGATTTAAATATGAACACCAGGAAGATAGATCATTCTTAATTATGTTAATTATGACGATTTTTCACCATTGCTGCTACTGTAGGTCAGAATGTTGATAGGTGATCCTGCCCCACATTCCCCGAGCTGTTTTTAAATTTCAACCACCTCCAAGATGAAACCATATTCATCATAAGACTGTCCCCTCCCAAATAAAGAAATGTAGACTAATACAACTGCATTTATTGTCCCAGCATTAATGGAAAGATGTATAGACTATATCAGAGGTTCTCAAATAAGAAGTTTCTAGAACTGAAGCAACCTCGGTGAACCTGTTTGAGAACCACTGTTCTATACGACGTGCATTTTCCAATTCTGACTAAAATATTAGCAAGCACTAATTAACAATATCAGCTCTGCCCGCCTGAAGAAAATGGGAAAGACTGGCCCCAATCACAGCCTAGGAGAGAGAACTCCCAGTCTTGGGTAAGTCCATATTAAATGATTTCATTTTTCATCTTAGGGTAATCTTTCTGTACAGTGCAACCTTCAACTGTAATGTACTGCATCAGACTCCACTGGAATTCCTCAGCTGTACAGAACCTTTTTGTGGTTCTGTTCTTTACAGGATAAGGCTGCAGTACAACTTTAAATAGGAAGGTGGGAAGAGATTTGAAGGCCGTTTGCCGCCTTTTCATATGCAGTACTTGCATGTGCTAACTGGAGTTTTAACATTTTTAAAAACCCAACAACAATAGGAAACAACTGAGTTTCAATTATGTAAAAAAATAGCAATAACAATGCTATAAACAACAAAGTTTTAATTGTGTCAAAGTCAGCACTGTTACAAAATATTTTTTCCAGTGAGCTGGCTCCTATTCACCTGGAAAATATTAATACTGCTGGGCATCAGATGTGTGCCCTTAAGCTACAGAATTTAAACAGATGCTAAAGGGATATCATATGTAAATATGCCTCATTTCACTAATTGAGCCCAACTTTAGAACTTGCTTTGCTGTGCAACCTCCATTTAGACCTCAGGCATGTTGATGCATCTTTAAATATTATATAATCATGTGCTGATGCAAGAGAAAATGGACTGGAGAGCTCTTTGAACAAATGAGGAGCTGAACATGCTCATAGACTATGAGTGGTCAGAAAAAAAGGTCCTGCATTTAGTTGAAATTACAGAAAGAAAAATGAGTTGTTTTGTATTAAATCTACAGTACCCATTCTTGCATTAAATTAAACCCACATGTCTCTTATTTGTGGGAGATGCTCTCAAGTTCTAAATGCTGTGATTAATAAATACCAACAGTTCTTAAGGGTGTTCTCTGTGCAGTGTTCACACATGTATTATTATTATTATTATTATTATTATTATTATTATTATTATTAGCAGACACCCTTACCCAGGGTGACTTATAGTTGTATGCAAAAAATACATATCAAGAATTATAGTACAATTAAGATCAAGATACAAAATACAATGACTTTATTCCTAATAAGAGCATAAGAGCAAATATGTTTAATTATGGAGTGTATTCTTGCAGAAAATTAAAAGGCTGTTGCAATTGTTATTTCATAGCTCTTTATTTAACTTTATTTTTTCCTGTTCCATCATGAATCTCCTCCCCCACCTGACTTCTCCGTTTCACAGCTGGACTCTGGTACCACCAGCTGGTACCACTGTCTAAATTTCAGGGGATGTACTCTACACCCCAACACTTAAAGTCTAAAAATGTGTTGTACCAAACAGAAGGCTCACTATCCTCAATTTAGCGATGACTGTTAAGAGATTATTATTCTTTGACAGATCGGTACATACATTTTGCTGTGTCAATGAATATCCAAGTGTTATTAGAACTAGCAATATTATTACTCATTTTACCCTTTCTCCTGTTGAAGATCTTGTTGGTGCTTTGACTTTTACTTAACTTTGAAATATGCAACTAATATTTATGAAATGTTTATGTTGCTACAACCTGTCCCCCAGCAACACTCTGCCCCTAGTGGATGTCATAAAAACCACTTTGCTCAGGGGACACTTAAATGCTTACATTCCACTTATAATTTAGAAATGCTTTTGTGAGCTCTATTTAGGCCAAAGGGGTGCTTTAGACTTTTTAAAAGTCACCAGGATGTGATGACTGAAACATAAATAGTACTGGTTTAAGTAAAAAGTCAGACTATCATTATGTTTGTCACCATATAACTCAGTACAGTCGGTTTCAAGACACATATAAGCAGTGCTAGATTCCAAACACATGAATATGACAACACAACCAGGCAGCACTCTGACTTACCTCCTCCCCTTTGAATGATCAAGGATGTCTCACTCCCCACTGGACATTCTTTGAGTAGATCCACAACCTGGGCATGACTCAGGCTCTGCACATTCTGCTGGTTAATCTCCACTATGAGGTCGCCTTCACACAAACCGGGGCAACCCTGCACATCCAAAATCTGCTTCACCCTTTGTCCTGTAGGGCTGTCTGCAATGGTGAATCCAAAGCCCTCGGCTCCTTTCACAATGGTCATGGTCTTGAGTTCAGACTGAGTGGCCCCTGAGGAGGCCATAGATACATTGTCCTCATGGACAGGGGGTGGCAATGGGCCATCAGGATGACCGTCCGCAGGATGGGGGGGTAAGGGCTGTTGAGGAAGATGCTCTGTGTGGTCCTGCACATATCGAGAGGTCCGAGAAATGTACTTCATGTAATTGTCATAGTTACTTCTTCCATTCACTAATACTGGTGGTCTCTCCATAATTCCCATGGGAGATATCATACTACTAGAAGGGTCTTCGGGGTCATAGGGCAAGGGGTATCCACGGCATAGCACCAGGTTAACGCTCTGACCAATCGGAACCGATTGGAAGAGCTTGACCACATCAGCATGTGTATGACCAAGGACACAGACATCATTGATATAGACAATGACGTCACCTGGAGGAAAAACATGGGAGACAAAAATTAAGCACACTGACAAACCGGGAGTAAATGTTATTACTGAAATTTATTACATTATAGTACTTTTATACACAATACAGTAAGCATAAATGGTATAATCCTTGTTAAAACAAACATACATATTGGTTACAAACTCGCTTTTCTAAAACATTATAAAAATAACTATAGTAACTATAAGATGATAAATTTAAATTGATTGAATAAAACATTTAAACCTTAAGGTTAGTTCTTGTTAAGCTGCTCAATAAGAAACATTTCCAGATGGAAAGTATTAAGCTTTTTGCCAGGTTTGTGGTCAGTTGATCAGATTCATCATGAGGG